>WOXC01008706.1:0-400965 GCA_011680675.1 Gymnobelideus leadbeateri | reverse complement strand
CAGAGCGCAGGAGCCGAGCCGAGCCCAGGTCCACATGAGCCGAGGTTTTAGCCCCAGGGTGGCAGGGCCAGCAGCCAGCTGGAGGAACCCCAGAACACCAGGAGCTGTGGCGACTCCAGAATTGTCAACATAGACTTGCCTAGGACAAAGTAAGAGGTTAGTGTCCTATGGACTTTGGGACCTGCATTTGGGGAATGCGTCAGCTCCCTCCCCTGGGGGCTAGAAGCTGCTGAGGAGACACGCCACTGTGTAGTTTTCAGAGGCATTTCCGGCTCCCAGCCTACAAATCGTGGGGAGATCCAGCGATCAGTCTTGGGGGGTAATCGCTCTTGCTTTAACCTCCCTGGATCTGGATTGTGATCTAGGGTGGAAGTTGTGGGTGGGTTTACAGCTTGCTAGAAACGGAAGTTGCCCCCCACACGTTCGGGACGAAAATTCCTCTAGCTGGCCTTAAAGCCATAGTGTGGCAACAAGCCCAAAAGTCAAGCAATTAAGTGGCAACATGCCAAGGCAAAGGAAACAGAAAAATGCAACCCTAGACTCTATTTTGGGGGCATAGAGCGGGAAAAGGACTGTGAGGTCAGAAGTCCTGCTCCAAAAGCCCCAGGGGAAAACATGAGTGGGTTGCAGGCCATAGAGGACCTTAAGAAGGACTTTAAAATCAAATAAGAGAAGTGGAGGAAAAATTGGAAAGAGAAATGAGAAGGATGCAGGAAAAGTATGAAATGAGGGTCAACATCCTGACTGAGGAAAACAACACCTTAAAAAATAGACTAACTCAAATGGCAAAGGAGGCCCAAAAGGGCAATGAGGAGAAGAATGCCTTAAAAAGTCAAATTTGCCAGAATCTCAAAAGTTCACTGAGGAGATTCATTCCTTCAGAGTTAGACTGGAGCAAATGGAAGCTAATGACTTTATGAGAAATCAAGATGCTGTTAAGCAGATCCAAACAAATGAAAGAGTGGAAGGCAATGTGAAATATGGGAAAAACCACTGACCTGGAAAATAGATCCAGGAGAGACAATTTAAAAATTATTGGTCTACCTGAAAACCATGATCAAGGAAAGAACCTAGAAATCACCCTTCAAGAAATTCTCAAGGAAAACTGCCCTGATGTTGTAGATCCAGAGGGCAAAATAGAGGTTGAAAGAATCCACAGATCACCTCCTGAAAAAGATCCCAAAAAGAAAACTGCCAGGAATATTATAGCCAGGTTCCAGAATCCCCAGATCAAGGAGAAAATACTACAAGCGGCCAGGAAGAAACAATTTCAATATTGTGGAAACACAATCAGAATAGCCCAGGACCTGGCAGCTTCTACACTGAGGGATCGAAGGGCATGGAATATGATATTCCAGAGGACAAAAGAGCTGGGACTGAACCCAAGGGTCACCTACCCAGCAAAACTGAGTATTTTGTTTCAGGGGAAAATATGGTCATTCAGTGGAACAGAGGACTTTCAAGCATTCTTGAGGAAAAAACCGGAATTGAATAGAAAATTTGACATCCAGACACAAGAAGGAAGAGATGCCTGAGAAGGTAATCAGGGAAAAGAAATCAAAAGGAACTTATCAAAGTTGAACTATTTACATTCCCATATGGAAAAGTAATAACTGTGACTGATGATATCTTTCTCATGAAAACAATGGAAGAAGGGTGTGTGGTCATATGAATACATATGTGAATGTGTGTGTATATGGTTACAGTTATATATGGATAGAGGGCATAGGTTGAATTTGTTGGGAAGGGAGAATACTCAAAGGATGAAATTATGAGGTGAGAGAGGAAAGTGGCAAGAGGAGATGGGGAGAGACAGGGTAGGGTAAACTATCTTATGTAGAAGAAGCAAGGGGAAGTGGTTGCAAGGGAGGAGGAGACTAGGAAGGCAAAAAAGGCAAAGCCACATTCACATTGAATTTGGTTCAGGTAGAAAATGACATACATACTAAATGGGATATCTCAACCTGCAGCAGGATAGGGGGAAGGGGGATGGGAGGAGGGATGATGGATGGGAGGGCATCCTTGGGGAGAGGGGAGGTTGGAAGTACCCACTATAGAAGAGGGACAGCATCATGTAGGGAATGGACCAGGTGGGGGGTGGGATGAGTGGGAGGGAATTATAAGCAGCCTTGTACAATATATCTACTATGATAATGTTTTGCATAGCTAGACATGTACAACATATACTGAATTACTTATCTCCCAAGAGGAAATGGGTGACAAGGGAGGAAGGAAATGGATCTGAAATTCAAGGTCGTAATATTAAATGTTTCAAATATATATAAATACTATTATTAATACTCTTTTGCTTGTAATAGGGAGATAAGATGTGCAGGCATTGGGACACAAAGACTCACCTTCCTCTAATGGAAAAGTCGAAGGGGGTATGGGAGAAGGTATGGGAGAGAGCAGATTGGAGGAAGCGATATCTTGTGGGACTACTATTCTGGGAGGTTGGGTAGGGGAATAATGGGGGGAAAATGAGTGTAACTCAAAATCTGGTGGAAATGAATGATGTAAAACAGAAGTTAATAAAGCATTTGTTTAAAAAAAAAGAATGTGGGTAATTATGGTTCCCCTGAATTTGATTCTACTATTTGGATTATTATTACTTTGCATTGTTTTGGATAATTATATTTACATGAAGAGTAAGCCATCTACCTACCTAAATATCAATATCATTGGCAAAGTCACTGTTCAAATATTGGTGCCATATTGCACAAAACCTCAGTGTGACAGGGGAACTAGACGATGGACTCCTTAAGAACACAGCCAGTGGACTCTGCCTTATGTGATATTCCATGTGGACTTTAGAGCATATGCTGGTGTTCTGTGACCGTTCCCTCTCTACACATTCTTTGGTGAAGAAGAACTTTTTGATTAGCTGCTGAAGTGGAAATGGGAATGGTTACAAAAGATACTAATCAGTTGATTCATCTTATTTTTCCTATATACATTCAGGGAGAAGCCTGGCATTTGGTTGTGAATATGGCACATCTATATTTTATTTCTCTGTTGTATTATTCTTTCCTTCTCTTATATGAAGTATAGGAGAGAGAACAATCTCATAAGATGTGAAAGGACCAGAAATCCAGTCATGGGAGTCCATGATCAAATCTGAGGCCTTGAAGAATGACTGTAGGATTCAGTTCATCAAGGGATCAACATGGTAGCCAACATAAGGTTCTAGAAGTAAATGACTGACTGTTCAGTTGTTATTCTCCATTCAGAAGTTTACTTGGGAAAATGCTTTTTAGCCACTATGTTTTGAGCCCACTATCCCCAGAGACTTATGTGATGGATGGGGAAATATGTAAATTGTTTTGCTTCTTGTTCAAAAATCTTCTCCGTAAATACTCCTATGTAGTAGTTATGTTAATTGGTTAAATGAAGCTGAGGTAGTACTTACTTAATGGAATGATATAAGGGAGTTACTAACCAAAACTGGCAATTGATTTTAGGAGAGAAAACACCAGAAATGGGGCACTTGCTGAAATGACTCAGTTGAGTGAAAATTAAAGAAGGTCTCAGTTACATTCTAGAATCCTGAGAAGATGTGGCTAGCCTTGTGCTGGCTACTATCACTGTGAGTGAGAGCTGCAATAAGGATTCACTAGAGCGTATAAGGGCTATCTATCACTGTTGCATTGGGTAATGTCTGGAAGAAAGAAAAAGAGGAGATGGGGAAGAGAAACAGGCCCTAAAGTTAGAAGGAGAGACTCTTCAGATGCTTATGTTAAATCTAGATCTGTGGCACCAGATGGCAAGAAAATATTCATGTTGATGAAACACACTGGGTGTTATTCTAAACAGAAGTGCCCATGTAATTATGATTAGCATGCACTTCCCCAAGTGAAATAAGGCCATGTGCCTGGCTGCCCTGTGCCTGGAGAGTGTCAGTACTTGTTGCAATGGTTTTCTTAGATAATTAAAGTGAGAAATAGATAATCCGGTTGTCTACTGCCCCCTCCTATCCTCACAACCTAGGTAATTTTTCATTACAGGAAACCTTCACTGTGGAATGAAATTCTATTCAATTAATATTTGTTAAGACCCTGTCAGATTCACAGTAAACACTAAATGATGACTTGAAGAGACAATAGAACATGTGAGGTAAATTCAAAGGAAAAGTTTTCTCTATCACATTCATAGAATCTTATTTTTTTTTCCAATTCTAGAGGTATATCAAGCTTACCAAGTCCACTATCATCCACATTCTAGCTTCCAAATGCCAGTAGGCAAGATAAAAAAGATGGAGACTCCATTTTGGTTCTTAGAAAGGAAATAAAGGTCTTCATATAAGACATGGTAAAGGAGTAACCATATCTTTACTTTCCCACCATGACAAATATCCATATATCCCTCCTATGCTATGTATCATAAGGTCTCAAAAATAATTTATTCTTTTTTAATGCTTTTTGGAGAGGGAAAGACAGAGCAACTGGGGCTAAGTGACTTGCCCAAGGTCACATGGCTAGTAAATGTTAAGTGTCTAAGGCCAGACTTGAACACAGGTCCTCCTGACTCCAGGGCTGATGCTGTATTCACTGTGTCACCTAGCCACACCTCATTTCTTCTTTATTGATCAGGTGAATGGGTCTGGACACCACAGAGGAAAGAACTATAGTTTTGGTTCATGTACTCTCTTTTAAGAAAGGAAAGGATTGAGACTAATTACTTAGCTTTTATTAACTCTTAGGAACCCTAACCACATACGTAGAGAAATTAAAGAATGATCTAGAACATTCAAGTCTCTTCCCACCCCAATACACCTACAACTCAATCTACTTAACTTCCCCACTTCCCACAAAGTCTCTCAATTTATATAATCTGGGGCTAAGAAGGAGTTGGTACATCATCCTAGGAACCTTCAAAGTATGGTATAATAAAAATTTAGTGGTGTTATTATAAATAATGAAAGCTCAACCCATCCAAAAACACCTCCTTGTTATACCCAAAAAACATGAAATTTATTCTATTAGATTCATATTAGTGTTAGTAGATGGAACTGTTGGTAGATGAGGGCCTAAGGACCATTAGTTAAAATTTACATTGAAAATTTGCTTTTCATACATTTAAATATTGTCTCTCCAACTAGTTTGCAGTAAAACAGGTGCTGTAGGCATATTTTTTACATTGATCCTTTTCATATATAGCAAAATGCTTCTTGTTCATAAGAGGTACTCAATCGATATTTTTCTGGATATCTCCTGGAACACCCCCTCCATTCATATACTGGTGCCCAGAAAAGTTATCTCAGGTTCAAGGTTCTCTGTGGATTTGCAACCACTCAAAACTATAGCTAAAAAGCCCCTACCAATGTGTTTACTTTCATCAGTCAGCCATGTTTTTCAAAAAGTTATTTTATCACTTAACCCAGCAAACAAAAATACAAATGAAAATTCCCACCTCTACCCATGGACACCTAGAAGAATGTCATATGAGGGAGGTTACTTATGCAGAGAACACATGAACACACACACACACACACACACACACACACACACACACACACACACGGACTTTGAATACAGATTTGCAAATGGAGAGCTTTGTGTCCAGAAATCACACATAGTGAGGGACATATCATAAACCCATGTGGCCCAGGTGTACATATGGAGGGCACACTAATAGGGGGGTACACATGTCCAGGAAATGTATACTTCTGTGACTTCAAGTTACCAAAGTCTTTTGGTCAAGTCATTACACTCTTCACTGCTGCCATCTGCTGGGACATTATACCTCTGATTTCTGATGGGCATCATGTTTTCTGCACCGGGATGTTTTTATGATCTACTGATTTCTGGGCTTCAAATTCTCAAAGACAATAGTTAGACTTAGTTGTCATCTGCTGAGAGACAAAGTAATAAGGCCAAGACAGCTGAAGGAAAATGAGACAAAGTTCTCCTGGTTAAAATAAGTCAATTTTTTGGAAATTTCTGTACCTGGTAATAAACTGAAGTCTATTGTCCCAAACAATTATTTGACTTTGGGTCAGAAAATCCTTGTTTCTCCCACCTCCCTTTAATGTAGCAATTCTGTGCTGCCAAAACCCATTTCAGGGGACTCTGACAAAGAAACCACAATAGGTTTAAAGGGAGACTAATGATAGGATGCCTTTATCACCATTAAATTCTCCTCTGAATTGGCACGCAAATGAATTTAAGCAAAAACACAGGGTAAGAAAATAAAGTAAAATTATTATTCCATTGGCCTGAATTCATACTCTGTATATCTGTCAACAGCAAAACCTAAAGCAAAATAAAATATCTTTTGTGACGCATCTTGAACTGTGTAAAACTTTCCTACCTCCCTATATCTCACTTGATTTGAAACTTCTGGAGGACATTCCATAACCTCCTTAAATGTGTGATCAGTAAAGCTCTCCTTACTGTTGGACAATTCTCACTTAAACCCAAATCTCACATTAAGCACATTTCTTCTTCTATTTCTAATGGAGATTAAGAACAGAATCCTTCTCAACCTTGAGAACCCTTAAAATCACTACCAAACTACCTTTCTCCAGGCCAGATAGTTGATATATTCCTTTTTCTTCCTAAGGTTTATTTTTCAATCCTTTAAATCATCTTGGTATTACTGTGAAAACTTCTCTGATTTTCTTCATCCCTCTTTGGGGATAGGTAGATTACTGCAGTCAAAGTATAATTAGCATACTATTCAAGTTGAGGTTTACATATGAATACATTGTGGCTTTTTCCTGGTTAGGAAATGAGTAAGCTAGATGTGTCCTACAATGGTGGTATAAATTAAAAATGACAGTGGGTTTTAAAAAATGGGTAGAAATAACTTTGTTCTGTAAAATATTATAGCCAGAAGATAAAGTCCATTGCAAAATTGTAATAATAATAATAATAATAACAAATCCACAAATATTTATTAAGCACCTACTATATGCCAGGCACTGTGTGAAATACCAGATACAAAAAAAAAGTAGATAAAAGATAGTCTCCCCCTTCAGGGAGCTTACAATCCAATGGAGGAGACAACATGCAAATACATACAAAGCAAGCTAAATATAAGATAAATAATAAATAATTAACAGAGAAAAGATATTAGATTTAAAAGGAATTGGGGCAAGCTTCCTGTAGAAGGAGAGATTTTTAGTTGGGACTTAACAACTACAACAAATTTTGCTTCCAATCAGAGCCCTTTCTCAGTAGTGTTAGACCTGTTCTATGTTTTACATATCTCATGCTCTAGGTCTCTTTCTCGAAAATAATCCTCACTTTGGTCCTTACTAGGAAACAAGTCCTGTGACCTCCTGCTGCTCTAATATGATCAGCTGTGTGAATAATCACAGGATTGTTGCCATTTCATGGCAGAGTTCCTACTGCTGCCCACAATGTAGGAATTAATGTTAATTAATTAGCATGAAGATAATTCTGCATGAAACTTTAAGGACACAACAAATTTTAGTTTCATTATCCCAGGATTGTATGATAAGGGCATTGGCTCTGAGGAATAGACAACACCACTGGCTTTATTTGTACTCTTTGCGATGGATCCAGATACTGCTTTGAAAATGACATAACTAAATTATGTGTTTCAGTATATGATCTCAATTATTGTGTTTCAGTATATGATCTCAAGTTTAATTTGCAAATTAATGAAATAATTTTGAAAAAATAGGTAGGGCAAAGCAAGAATACCAGGAACCTTAGAACTAGACTTATCTGGATCAGAATGAAGATGACAGAATAGAGAAAGCACTATAGCAAAGCTCTCCCAAAATTCCTGATGAAACAACTTTAAAATAACATATCAAATCAAATATTGGAGTGTCAGAGTCAACAAAATGTCAGGGTAAGACATGCTTCTAGGCCAAGGCAACTTAGGAAGTTAGGAAAAATCTGTGACAAAGGGGTGGAGGCTGGCCTAGAGTTCACATGGATACAACATCAGGGGTGGGACTTGGTGATGGTGAAAGCAAAAGCAGAAGTTTCAGAAGTTCTCAAAACAGAGACAGTAGGAAGATTGGGCAAAAAATCAGAATGAGACTCCTGTGTTAGCACTGATCACAGGACTAGACCCTATTTGGCAACTCTATTGTCTACCCTACTTCCTGATCACAATTAAAAGATGGAGACAGGCAATTTGAATCACAAGAGAGCAGGGGCCATGAAGAACAGTATTGCTTGAGGCTCTAAAGGATCAGGAGCCCTTCTTGGTAAGGACCAGAGTCTAAACCAAAATGTGATCATACCTCTCCCTGGATTACAACACCTTAGAAAGACCAAAAATTTGCAAACCCCTAGAGCAAGCTATGAAAATAGCAGTTCAGAATAGCTTGGAGTTCAGGAAAGTACCCACACACACACACCCTGACTGACAGGAACAGAGTCCAACTTTACCATAAAGTTCAAAGTCAAGAAATAGACTGGAAAAATGAACCAACAAGAACAAAAAAAGAACTTGGCCATAAAAATCTACTATAGTGACAGGAGAGCTCAAGACACAAACTCAGAGGAAGACAATGATGTCAAACAGCTACAAGCAAAGCCTCAAAAGAGGGGAAAAAATGTGAATTGGACATAAGCCCAATAAGAATTCCTGCAAGAGTAAAAAATTATGTTCAAAATAAAATAAAAGTGGTAGAGGTAAAATTGGGTAAAGAAATGAAAGCAAGGTAAAGAAATCAGGAAAATACAATTAATAGCTTGGTTTAAAAAAAAAGATATACAAAAAATACTAAAGTAAACAATACTTTAAAAATCAGAATTGGCCAAATGGAAAAAGTTGTTTTAAAAAGCTTACTGAAGAAAATAATTCCTTAAAAATGAGAATAAGGCAAGTTGAAACTATTACTCCATTAGACACTAAGAAACAATAAAACAGATCAAAAGAAGAAAAAAGAAGAAAATGTAAACTATTTCATCAGAAAAAGAACAAACATAAAAATAGATTGAGGAGAAATAATTTAAGAATTATTGGACTACCTAAAAACTATGATTAAATAAAAGAGCCTAAAAAATCATATTTCAAGAAATAATCTAGGAAAACTACCTGATATCCTAAAACCGGAATGTAAAGTAGGAAGAATTCACTGACTAACATCAGAGATATTGAAATGAAAAAGCCTCAGAAATATTATAGCCAAAATCCAGAGCTCCCAGGTCAATGAAAAAAAAAATACTTTAAGCAGCCAGAAAGAAACCATTCAAATACCATGGAATCACAGTCAGATCACACAAGATATAGCAGTTACCATGTTAAAGGAGTGAAGTGCAGGAAATATGCTAGTCCAGAATGCAAAAGACCCAGGCTTTCAACCAAGAATAACCTATCCAGAAAACAGAATATAATACTTCAGGAGAAAATAAAATGAGCATTTGATAAAATAGAGGACTTACAAGCATTCCTGATGAAAATGCCAGAGATGAATAGAAAATTTGATTTTCAGGTACAAGACTGAAGAGAAGGACAAAAAAAGTAAATGTGAAAGAGAAATCAGAAGGGACTCAAGAAGATTAAACTATGTATATTTGTCTACCAGAAGTTGATAGATGTAACTTCTAAGAAATTTGTCATTATTAGAGTAGTTACAAAAATTCCACATATAGAGCATAGGAGTGACTAAATTATGTTGGGATAATCACAAAAAAATGTTAATGTGAGAAAGAGGGAAGAAATGGGAGAAGAGTGAAGGGAGAAGAAGAATGGGGTAAACTATCTCACCCCAAAAAAGCACATAAAGAAGACCTTTTACAGTGGAAGGAAAGGGGCAGCTAGGTAGCCCAGTGAATACAGTAAAAGGAAGAATGGTGTGGGTGGCACTACTTGAACCTCACTCTCATCAAAATTGGTTAAGAGGGAATTTTATATTTCTTACACACACACACACACACACACACACACACACACACACACATAATTGGGTATATAAAGCTATTTTACCTAACAGGGCAGTAGAAAGGGAAGAGTATTTTAAAAGCAGGTAATGAAAGGAAGAGAGGATAAAGGAAGGCAGTGGTCAGAAGATGCACAGGCTTTAAAGGAGGGGCAAAATAAAAAGAGGGGGAGAAGAGTAAAAGAAGAAAATAAGATAGCAGAAAATGCACAGTCAGCAATCATAACTGTGAATGTGAATGGGATGAATTCACTTATAGTAGAATGGATTAGAAACCAGAATCTAACAAAATATTATTTAGAAGAGACACACTTGAAATAACAAGATAGACATAGAGTTAAAATAATGAGTATAAACCTCTATAAAATTTATAAAAATAAGAGTCATTTGCCAATCAAAGGATAAAAACCAACAATTTTCAGAAGAAATGAAAACTATCTATAGTCATATGAACAGATGTTCTAAATAAAAATTAAAACAAATCTGAGGTACCACCTCACACCTATCAGAAATAACAAATGCTGGAAGGTATGAGGGAAAATGGGTTCACTAATGAATTGTTGGTGGAATGGTGAACTAGCCCAATCTTCTAGAGAAAAATTTGGAACTATGCCCAAAAGGATATAAAACCACCCAGTAATACCATTAATAGGTATCCCAAAGAGATTGCAAAAAAAAAAAGGACCTATATGTACAAAAATAATTATAGAAGCTCTTTTTTTGTGGTGTCAAAAAATTGGAAATAAAAGGGATAATCCCCAACTGAGGAATGGCTAAACAAGTTGTGGCAGATGACTGTGATGGAGTACTATTTGCTATAAGAAATAATGAAAAACATGTTTCAGAAAAACATGACAAGACCTTTAAGAACTGATATAAAGTGGGATGAGAAGTATGAGGAGGTCACAGTGCACAGTAACAACAATGTTGTAATGATGATACACTATGAGAGACTTGGCTACTCTGATCAACGTAACAATCCATATCAATACTAAAGGACTCATGATGAAAAAATGCTATCCATCTCTATAAAGAGAGAACCCAAGAACTCTGAGTGCAAATTGAAATATAATTTTCTCTAATTTTTCTTGCTTCTTTTGAAATATGATTAATATGAAAATTTATTTTGCATGATTTCACACATATATCAACATGTATAGTTGATAGCATGTTGCTTGCTTTCTCTGTGAATAGGAGAGGGATTTTTTAGAACTCAAATTTTAAAAAGAATATTAAAAATAAATAACTAAATAATAAATATATTAAAGAGAAAAAAAAATTCCCAGGACCAGATAAGCTTACAAATAAACTTTACCAAATATTTAGGAAAAATAATCCCAAAAATATATAAACTATTTGAAAAAATAGATAAATGAGCTACCAAGTTATTTTATGTCACAAATATGGATTTGATATCTAAATCAGAGAGACAAGAACAGAGAAAGAAAAGTATAAACCAATTTCCCTAATGAGAATCACTGCAAAAATATTAAATAAAGTAGTAGCAAGGAGATTACAGCAATATATTACAAAGACCACACATTATGACCAGGTGGAATTTATACCAGGAAAGTAAGGCTGGTTCAATATTAGGAAAACTATCAGCATAATAAATATCTATAACAAAACAACAAAAATCATATGACTATAGCAATGAACATAGAAAAAAACTTTAGACAAATTACATCACCATTCCAATAAAACACTAGGAAATATAGGAATTAATGCAGCCTTTCTTAAAATGACAGGTAGTATCCATCTATAACTAAAACATCTATAACTAAAAGCAAACATTATCTATAATGGGGACAAACTAGAAACCTTCCCAGTAAGATCAACTTCAGCAAAGTTGCAGGATATGAAATTAACCCACATAAATCATCAGCAAATCTCTATATTAACAAAATTCAGCAGGAAGAGATAGAAATTGAAATTTCATTTAAAATAACTGCATATGATATAAAATACTTAGGAGTTTACTTGGCAAGGCAAAACACATGGACTGTATGAACACAATACAAAATAAAGAAGACAGATTTAAACAATTGGAGAAATATTAATTGTTCATGAATAGGCTGAACCAATATAATAAAAATGACAATTTTACCTAAGCACAAGAAGTGGCATGAGAGATACTAAAAAATGTCTGTATGGTGTGAAAAGGAGAAACAGCATTTGAATGCTGAATAATTCAACCTGTCTAATAATCTTGAAATTTTAAAAGAAACAAAGAAAGACCATCAATACATTGGTCAGCTCTTTTCTATAAGAATTAAAGAAATATTTACATAAATATTTTTTACAATTTACATTGTAAATTGTAACTAAATTGCAATTAAATAAAAATTTTCAATAAATAAAATATTTACCTGGGTAAATATTGTACCAGTAAAAAAGCTATTGAAGGATTACTATCTGTACTAATGGAGAGAATGTTCATACCATTAAAATCATTGATTCCTCTCAGCATTCACGTGTTACTGTTCTAAGCACAGGAGACCTTTCCTCATTTATCCCTCTCTTACTTTTTGACATTGCCCCCACATACTACTCTGCCTTGTATATAACTCCTACTCCTTCTTCATTAGAACAAAGTGCTTATCAATGTCTCCTTATAAAATTACCTTCTTGGCTTCAATATATATATGCATTTTAAAAGCTATTTTCATACACTATGACTTCCACACACTTTTATATAATAATTACTAATGTTAGTCAGCCAACACACATCTATTAAGCACCTACTATGGACCAGTCACTGTGCTAAGTTCTGGGGATACAAATATGAAAAAGAAAGTTTCTGTGGTCTGTGGGGGGGAAACAACATACAAAATAAATCTGTAAATGAGGAACGAGTGGAACTTGGCTTGAAGGCTGTAGCAGGAAGCACCCTAGCATCCCCAGGGTGGCTTCCAACACAGGTTCTTAGATCTGCTTTTCTAAAGGAAAGCAACTCAAAATGGGTTGACAAGCTTACTTTAATCAATCAAACATATATCATTTACCTAGTTCAGGGGAAAAAGGTCAGCACCCCAAACTTCAGAGTATACAGAGAGAAGTTACAAGACAGAGAAACAGATCAAGCAGACAGGCTTCCAAACTGTCCAACCATTACATCCATACCAAGTCACAGTTACCAGAGAGGGAAGCATCAACATCTGGGTTTTCAAAGCCAGGGGGTGGCTGCCCAGAGTCTCATCTGGTCAAATCACACAACACTTCTCAAAGTGAGCCCCAAAGCAAAGCCTCACATCAGGGATTATTTAACCTTCTTCTGGGTCAGAGAATGTAACCACCCTCTTGACCCACTGCCCAATCACACAGCATCTAGGTGTGGGCATTCTTGAAAACCAAACCTCCTGCCACAGGCTCCATGTGACCACATTTAGCCTATTAGGGGGCGGAGTATATTTTCAAATCAAAGAAGGTTCTCAGAGTCTCTTAAGCCTATCAAAGGGCCTAGGGGCAGGGAAGATCTTTAAATTTGCATTTCCATTACAAAGGCATGATGGAGAAGTTCAAAGCAGGGCAACTGGGTAAGAAATGAAAAGATGTTCATCTAGGCTTTAATATTTGCACAGAAAAGCAGTGCAATCTCAGTCTAGAGAACAAATCATAAGTTACCATCCCACTGTAGTTTTAAGCCTTTAAAGCTTTAAATGCTTAAAAGTGCACTAAAATTTTTATAATATTGTTTTGTGATATTATTTATGCGCTGAGTGACTGAGCAAGATACTCAACCTCTCACTGACTTAGGTAACTCTTTAAGGCTATTTAGTCCAACTTTTATGGTTAAAGGGAGTTTCTACTGCCAACAACAAATCTTTAATTAAAAAATGTTTTAAAAATGTTTTACTGATATCCTCTTTTGATCTTTTCAGTAATTCTGCTTGGTAAATGCTACAGGTGTTATCCCCATTTTGGCATACCTGAAAGAAATAAAATGACCTTGTTCATGATCACATAGCTAAGGTCAAAGGTAAAATCTGAACCCAACTCTCATTGATTAAATTTAGTGCACTGGTCTCAAGGGGAAAAAAAGGGGGAAGTTGTGCCATGATCATCTTTCAACTTCCCTCTTTTCCATAGCACCTGGCTTAGGTCTTACACATGAGGGGTGTACAGAAAGGATGTGTGTATTTAATAAATGAATAAGATATCTTCTTTAACCTCATCTTTGGGGGAGTATTGGACTATTTTATCACATAAAGTTATGGAGCTACTAAACTTTCTTCCCTCTCTCTGGCCCTATGACATTTATACAAGTGTTAATAATCTCAATGCACTTCAAAAGCTTTAAAACTGCACTAAGACTTTTGGGACACCATGTTTTTAGGTACATTAAGTACATGCAAATCCATCCCTGTGTTCTCTGCAAGAACATAATTTTTTAATTAATCACAGGTATTCCATGTATGTTAAGCATAACAGGATATGTGTAGCACAACCATTTCCTTGTGAATAAATGCACAAACACTCCAGTATTCTATAGCCCTTGTTGGTGACCATGTCCAAATTCTCTAAAGCAATACCAGTAATATCCCATCTTGAACAAAAGTACCATGGGAAAATCCTAGCGTGTTATGTTAAACATCGAAAAGAGTCAGATGTTCTCTCTTTGAACCCCAGTTGTTCTTGCATATCCAGTCAAAATGAAGATGGTGGATGGGGATCAGTAAAAGACATCAGTCGTGTGCATATGGAATCTTTCCCAGACACACCAACTGCGCCATCAGTTTCTCACAGAACAGCATGAGTTCACTTCCCTTAATCTTACTTTACTCTCTCTAAAAATCATGTGGAGGAGGTCTGCATTATACACTTAAAGATATACCATCTGTTTTGCTCCCCTGCCAAGAGTGGAATTCCTTAATAAAATGAAAGCCTTAGGTCATCATGAGAAGCTAAAAGTGAAAGAACAGAAAGCACAAGAACAGAATATGTGTTTCCCATGACCATTTAGTGAAACAGGTGTGTAAGCTTTTGCATAAAGGCTATTAGCTGACCATACACTCATAACCCCATATCTGAACATTTTCCCCCCTTTTCACTAGAGTTTCAGACTTCTTCATTACATTCATCAGTATAACAAAGCAGCATGTTTCATTTATGAAATAATGCTTTATATCAATAATAGGTTACTCATACAAAGAGTCTAAATAGATATCCTTAAAGGGAGTTAATGTTCCAGTGGAAGAAAACCTCAACCCACATTCTTCTTAGCAATTTATTCATCTTCATGTTAGATGCATGTCTTGTAGTATTTTTTAACTGTCCTTTCAGATCTCAAAAAGTAAACCAGGATAGCAGTTGTTTGAAAAGAATTTGGAAGTTTTATTTTTTCAAAATCTCCAAATATCTCAAGTTTAAAAAGACACCCTAGAAATGGTCTAAGAAAAAGTTGATCTCCTCAAACTAATCCAAACCAGCAAACACAGGAAATGCACTGAAAAAAAAAAAAAATCAAGTCCTTGCAGGATTTCTAGTCCAAGAATCCTAATGACTGGGGACTTCCTGGCCCCCTGAATCATTCAGTTTCATCTCTCCTTAAAATGTATTCTTCTCAAATGCAATTTTAGGGAATGAGGCCTACTTACTGCAAGATTATGATGTGTATCAGCCAAATTATCTCCTCCCCTTCACAGAAAAGAGATTTAAATTCTTATCAGTTTGGATTGACAAATCAGATTCAAGTCTTCTCACCATCTGTGGAACTCTTCAAGTTCCAATTCTAGGCAAAAAAGGAAAACATTGGTTGCTGGCTCACTTTAAACTCAGTGAAAGCTGTGCTCTTAATTTAAAACCTTTAAATTGGAGAACGATTTGGCTTTTATGCCATCTGACTCAAAATGTTCCTTGTTGGGTGAGACTTGGAATCCTAAAAAAAGTTTTAGGGTCTCTTTGTTCAGAAAGTGGGACATCTTTGTTCAATTTTGCCTTTGGCTCACAGACAACTCTTCTGTGTCACATTGGGTGAAACACTGCCTTGGACATGTGTGCAAGGATATGCACACACACACACACACACACACACACACATGCTCTCATTCAAGGCTTGGCTCTTAAGAAATTTGGCCCACGTGCTAATGGGAGAATGATCTCTACTATATGATCCACTGAGAACAAGAACAGAATGAATATTGGAGCAGAATTGGTACTTGCTAATAGGGGAAGATTATTTTCCTTTTTTTCTCACCCAGAAGATATATTTGCTTTCAGAAAAGTACCATCAAACTCAAGACAGTAAAAGGGAAGGAAAAAGCATTTATATAGTGCTCATTACACCCCGGGTACTGCTAAGTACTTTACAAATATTATTTCATTTGATTGTCAAAGCAACTCTAAGGTAGATGCTGTTTTTAATCCTTATTTTACAGTTGAAGAAACTGGGGTAAACAGGAGTAGAGTGACTTGCCCAGAGTCACACAGCTAATAAGTGTCTGAAGTCAAATTTGAACTTGGGTCAAATAGCCAGCAAATATCAGAAGTAGCATTTAAAACCAGGCCTTTCTAATCCCAAGATCAGCACTCTATCCACTACTTTCACACTTCTTCTTAATCATTCTAAAACAGAATATAAAGTGTCCAGTGAAATTTATAGAGTGAAATCTAAGTTCCAATGATGTCTGTGAAGTTAACTTTCCAGATTGTTGCAGGATTTTCAATGGTCATCTGCAAGAGAACGTGGAACAGAGGAGAGGACATTAACCAAAGTGTTCAAATGTATTATGCTTTCATTCATAAATCCCCAACTGGCTATAAAAGAAACATATGACTGTGTTATTAAATCAAATCCTCTGTAATTAGAATATTTCCTGTTGCACAGCTTAGCCAGAGTATTTTGTTTCTTTCTATCCTTGGGTATGTTTTTCACACCAGGACTTGTCATCATTCTAAAGAGAAAAAAAATAGCTGACACCAGGAAAACTTCCACACAACAAGTGCCACACAATTTTCTGAGTTGTATCACATAGAGATTCTAAGTTTATATGGCCATGTGGTATAGAAGGAGGCAGATGATGCTGTCAAAATAGGACTCTGCCATTTGGGAGACACTGAACAATGGTAACAAAATCAAGGACTCTAGTCTGGAACCCCAGGGCTGCCACTGGCTAGTTGTGTCGTCTTGGAGAAATCACTTTATTTCTCAGGAAGAAGGATTTTTGTTTCAAAGTTTCCAGGTTTTAAAAAGGAAGGGCCTTTAGTAGTAAAAATAAAATTTGTTATAGTAGAACAGTGAGGAAACACTAGACTAAATCATTTTAAGGTTGCTTTGAGCCTTACGATTTTATGATATTGGAACTTGACTACAGGGAAAAAGGCAACATATGGTGAGTGAACCAGAAAGAAAATGCCAATTTTTACAGGACAGATAAATTGAAATACAGCCGAATTCTAGCACAGTGACCTTTGAAAGTAACATTTATTCTTTAAGCATTGGCATAGCACATAGATTTTGAGCTGTGCTATCATCAGGAATGGTAAAAGCATTCAATCTGTAATTTATCATTCTTTGTCATCATTATGTACAAATCTCAGACGGTTTTGTAACCGGATGTAACTACTTGTGTCCACTGTCATTTCTTGTGGCCTGTAAAAACCAGTTTCATATATTCATAGAGTATAAGAGATAGAAGAGATGTTAGAGACCAAACTAGTAGAGCTTCTTTTTTTTTTTTAAACAGATGATTGAACAGTCCTAAAATTCTTTAATGGTTTGCCCAAGTTAGTGGCAGAACCTGTAGATTAGACAAGGACTCAGCTCTTACTTTCTCAATCCTTAGAGACCATGACATTGACACTGGGGTCACAGAGGACAATATCATCCCTGCAATAGAGTAGTGAGGAGGCTGAATAACAAGGGTCTCCTGGAATTAAGTTTTTTTTTTCTGTGGAATCAGGATGTTATTATTAATTTTTGATCTCTCACATCTCTTATTACTGCAGTATTTTTCTAGCATATTCTATAATCTCAATATTCTCCATCTGCTAAATCTTATATAAAATGAACCAGGTTTCCACATAGAAAAAAAAGACCGTGCCACAAAATGTTATAGGATCATAGATGTAGAACTGGAAAGGACCTCAGAGTTCATCTCCTACAGCACCCTCATTTTATAGATGAGGAAATTGAAGCCCAAAGAGGTTAGCTGACTTGTGCAGGGTCATACAAAGAGCAAGCGGCTGAACTTGGATTTAATCCCAAATTATATGACACCAAAACCAACATATATATGGTGAATCACATGAAAGACACAGCACATGTGCTAAAAACAGGCTCAAGTATTTTTTGTTTGTTTGTTTGTTTCTTGTGGTCACTGAAGACACTTGGAATCTGTTAGCAGCCAAAAACTGCTTTGAGATGAGAGATTTGAGTCATAGAAAAGCTGAGAAATCTGTCTGTGTTATCACTTGGCCTATTACAGAGAAACATTCCTAAGATTTAGATATCAAAATACATTTTAGAATGATGGATTTATTTTCACCATAAGAATTTATGGAACGCTCAGTTGACTTTTTCATTTGCATTCTAAACATTCAGCCTTTGGCGCTTGTTGGAAACACTGCAAAATGAGAAACATTATATGGTATCAATCAAGCCTCCTTTGCAGCCACGCAAGGCATAGTATTTTTCAAGTTACCTTTTCATCTCCTCAGAATCTGAAAAAACCCACAAATGAACATTATTTGGATCTCTCTCTCTCTCTCTCTCTCTCTCTCTCTCTCTCTCTCTCTCTCTCTTCCTCCCTCCCTCCTTCTCTCCCTCTCTCTTCATCTTGTACTATTAAGAATATAGTCAATGTATCAAATAATGCAATGAATTTGAGGTTCCATATTCAACCACTTTATTTTCTTTTCCTTCCTTCCTTCCTTCCTTCCTTCCTTCCTTCCTTCCTTCCTTCCTTCCTTCCTTCCTTTCTTTCTTTCTTTCTTTCTTTCTTTCTTTCTTTCTTTCTTTCTTTCTTTCTTTCCTTGCTTTTTGGAGGGGGGAAGGCAGGGAAATTGGGGTTAAGTGACTTGACCAAGATCACACAGCTAGTAAATGTTAAGTGTCTGAATCCAGATTTGAACTCAGGTCCTCACGATGCTCTATTCACTGCCCCACTTAGCCATCCCTCAACCACTTTATTTTCAAAGAAAAAAAAAAGATGCACAGATAGATCTTAAGGATTCAATGAATTGGTTTTGATTGAATAAGATTTAGCTTCAAGGTTCCCAATAAACTCACAACTATTTTCCTTATCATTTTCTTATTTTCTTTGGTTGGAGGTGGGTGGAATCTTTGTTGATAATTATGATTTTTTTATTTAAACCATAAAATTATGAAATAGCCCCACAGTACCCATCTGTGGACACAATAATCTCACTATCATACCATCTCTCTGAACTGTACTATGAAATCACAGGACAGGAGGAAGTAGTTTGTACCAAAGACATTTACAAATATTTTATGATGAAAGTTCTTTGGACAATTATGGGGGAGGGGGTCGAATTTCATGTTAAACAATTGAAAAATATTTACTGAATGCCTACTATCTGTCTGTCATTTCTGGGGGAAATAAGCAAAAAGAATCACACAAGGACTTGTGATTTGTAAGATAGATATAAAGCGGGTACATCTAACTATTAAAAATATGAAGTAGCATGTAACCAAATCCTTCTAATGTAGTATAGGACACAGACATCATGTATCTAATGAAGAGGGGGAATGAATGAAGCCAAAAGTAGTTAAGGAAGAGGTAGAAATTGAATAGCATTAGATTCTATTGTAATGAACCCCCAAGATATTTCCTATAATGCAGACAAGCTTTGCTGGTAGTTAAAATGCCACCCATTCTAAACTCCAAAGTGTTTATTTTGTCAAAGTGCTTTCAAATCTGTTATTTGATTCTCCAGTCAAGGCAACTCCATGAGGTGAGTAGGACCAATATTGTCATCTAAATTGTCTAGATGAGGAAACTGGGGTCCA
Organism: Gymnobelideus leadbeateri; assembly: GCA_011680675.1. Lineage (NCBI taxonomy): Eukaryota > Metazoa > Chordata > Mammalia > Diprotodontia > Petauridae > Gymnobelideus > Gymnobelideus leadbeateri. Next base: position 381,127 of record WOXC01008706.1, on the reverse strand, counting down.
GGGAGCTCAAATTACTTGCTTGAGGTCATGGAGATAGTCCTTGACAGAGGCCAAGTTAGAATCATAGACTCTTTAAGATAAAGGAAAACTTAAGGATTATCTCTTTTAAATACTCATTTCACAAATGAGGTAAGGAAGGCCCAGAGTGGATAAGGGACTTTCACCAAATTATACAACTAGTTAGTAATGGAGACAAGACTAGAACCAATGGAATTTTACTAGATTTTAAGATATGTTTGCTTGGGGCAGCTAGGTGTTGTGATGAATAGAATACTGGCTCTGGAGTCAGGAGGACCTGAGTTCAAATCCAGCCTCAAACACTTAACACTTACTAGCCCTGTAACCTTGGTCAAGTCACTTAACCCGAATTGCCCTGCCTTCCCCCCTCCAAAAAAAAGCAAAAAAAAAAAAATGTTTTCAGGTCAGATTAAATTAAAACATGCTAAAAGAGGTGAAGGAGGAGGAGGAGGAGAAAGAGGAGGAAGAAGAGGAAAAGGACCAAGATCAAGCTCAATTAGTTTAAGATGAGTGGGAATGCCATTTAGGAAACTAACAAGAAAACATAGGTACCATTTAAGTCATAAAAATCCTAGAATTCAGAGTCAAGGAATTTTGAGATAGAAAGGACGTATAGATCCTTTTTCCAAAACCCAGATTTTATAGATGAATGAACTGAAACCAAGTAAATAAGAATAAATAGGATTTGCAATTTATGCCACTTTAAAGTTTCCAAAGCAATGCCAATGCTCCTGTGAAATGAAATTGCTTGCACATATTCACAAGGCTATTTAGCTAACTGCAACTCATCCATAGGCATTGAGTGATCTTTTGACTGCTTTAGAAATTTACTTGGGAACCTTAAATTTGTCTCTCAATTCCAAGTAACAGTTCTTATTAACATTACTTATTAAGTAACACTGTGGTTCTTATTAAGCAAGGGTGAAACAAAAAAAAAAAACAACAGAACTCTTCCTAGGTGACCATAGATTATGCTTTTTCAGAGAGCCATAGAGTTAGAACCAAAAGAGACCTCATAGGTTATCTAGAACTAGACTAACTACCTATTTTATAAGTGAGGAAATTGAACTTCAGTTAAGTGACTTGACCAAGGTCACATAGGTAATAAGTGGCAGTGCCTGACCTTGAACTTCATTCTTGTAAAGTTAAGGTCTACACTTCAAGCTCAATGCTTTCTCTTCTATTTTATATTCCTTAATCAGAGTGAGGTAGGAGGGAACAGGCAAGCTACTCTCACAATTGTAAACTAAAGCCTAGCCACTGCTGGTAGTTCAAGAAATATTCAAATCAGAAATAACTCCAACTATATAAAAAAAAGACACATCAATTCAATTAATCCAGTCTGATGCAATGCAATCTCATCTAAATCCATTCCAAATCATAAAGTATTCACTGTCTACTATGTGCAAAGAATTATGAACCCAAAGTGAAAATGAAAAAAATGGTCCTTTCCCTCAAGGAGAGTACATTTACCAGTGAGATCCAAAATGGTCACATATTTATTATTTAATATTAATGTATTTATAGTTGAGGAAGGAAAAGTACTAAAGACTAGAGGAAATTAGAAAGGCTTTTCCCTATAGGATGTGGCAAGTGAGCTGAATGCTAAATAAGGAAAGAGAACCTTCGCAAGCAGCAGAGATGAGAGTGTAGTTCATCCCATGGAATAGCCCACAAAATGGCGCAGAGGTTTGAGAAGGAATGCCGAGGCAGAGAAATAGCAGGTAGGCCAGTTTGTCTTGAGGGTAGAATTTTTGAAGGTAGTGATGGAAAATAAACCTGGGAGGGAAGGCTAAAGTCAAGATTTGAGGAGCTTTAAATTTGAGGATGTATTCTTCCTAGAGGTAGCATGAACCATTGAAGGTTCTGGGAGTCACATAGCTAGAAGTAAGGACATTATTTAGGCATCTGTGTGGAGGATGATTTGGTGATGACGGAGATGAGAACCTGAGAGCTTCAGTTAGAAGCTGTTACAATGGTCTAGAAAAGAGGTGGTGGGATTCTACAGTGCTAATTGTATAACTGGAGAGGAGAAAGGTGTGAGACACGATTTGGAGGCAGATTTGATCGGACTTTATTGGATACGGATTTATTTATTTATTGGATATTTATTTATTGGAAATGGAATTTTGGATATTTTATTTATTGGATATGGAAGATGAGTTCAGTGAAGGGAAGGGAACAAGCATTTTTAAGCCTCTACTATGTACAAGGCAGGGCAGCTCAGAGGGGCAGTAGATAGAGTGCTGGGCCTGAAGTCAGAAAGACTCATCTTCCTGAGTTCAAATCTAGCCTCAGACACTTTTTATCTGTGTGACCCTGTGTCAGTCACTTAGCCCTGTTTGCCTCAGTTCCTAAAGAAGGAAATGGCAAATTATTCTAGTATCTTTGCCAAGAAAACCCCAAATTGGGATCACAAGGAGTCAGACACAACTGAAACAATTGAATGATAACAACAAATGTACTAGGCACTGCACACAGTGTTTTACAGTTATCTCATTTGATTCTCAAAATTACCTTAGGAGGTAGGTGCTATTATTACCTTTATTTTACAGTTGAGAAAACCAAGGTAGACAGGTTAAGTGATTTGCCTAGCGTCACATAGTGTCTGTGTCTGAATTGGTACTTAAGTCTTCCTGATTCTAGGCCCAGTGCTAAAGTAGGACCTAGCAGCCTCTAAGACAGGATAAAGGAGAAGAGTTGAGGATAGTTCTCAGGTTATAAACAAGGGGATAGATGGATGGCAGAGCATTTGATAGATAATAAGGAGGTTTGGAAGAGGGATGGGTTAGGGGAGTGGGGAAGGAAATCAATAATTTCCATTTTGTACATCTTGACTTTGAGATATTGATGGGAAATCCAATCAGCTATGTTCAATAAGCAGGTAGTGGTATAAGCCAGAAGTTCAGGAGATAGATTAGAGCTGCATATGAAGGATTTGGAAGTCATCTGCATAGATAATTGAACCCTTGGCAGCTGATGAGATTACCAAGGCACAGTGTGTTGAAAGACATTTATTAAATAGATGCTATGTGCAGGTCACATCATTATCTATTTCTCAGTGTCACTGAGTTGTTAGGAACCTTCCTCTTTAGCTCTCCTTGTCATCATAATGATTTTTGATAGATATTGCATCATAATAGAGTGAGGAGATAAATTAAAATGTGTCCTCTCCACAACTATTCCCTGGAACAGTCTCAGAAAAAGGGGGGTGGGTGGGTTGTATGATTAGACTAAAGAGGTGTTTTCTGATGTAAACAAGGTTGGATCTTCTTGATTTAAAATTAACCTGTTCTATAAAAGGGAGCATCACTCCCTAAAATGACTTTCAAATTAGTCAAAGAACTTGGAATGCTGAAGGTTCAATGTTACCTCGTTCAGTTAGGGGGAGCTGAGGAATGAACTGTAGTTGTTGTTCAGTCTTGTCTGACTATGTGTGATCCCATTTGGGATTTTCTTGACAAAGATACTGGAGGGGTTTGCCATTTCTTTCTCCAGCTCATTTGACAGATGAGGAAACTGAGGCAAATAGGGTTAAGTGACTCGCCCAGGATCACACAGCTAGGAAGTGTCTGAGGCCAGATTTGAACTGAGGAAAATTAGTCTTCTTGACTCCAGACCCAGCACTCTATTCACTGTGCCATCTAGCAGACAATACAGACCCTTGTAAGACAGAAGGTAATTGCACATAACCTGAAGAGACTAGAAAAAAATGGTTATGATACATGCAGGGAAGATAGGTGCAGTAAGTGCACTCTCTTTTCTTTCTGTTCATTTCCCTTTACCTTCTTCAGTGGCCAGATAAAAGAGGCATTCCAGTCATCTTCTCTGGAAGACAGAGGTATCTCTTCAATTTTCTCTCTTCTGGTCATTGGGCAGCAATTCATACATTTCCATTAGGAACAGTTGGGTTCCAATCTTGCCCCTGATAACTGTGACCATCATCAAGTGGTACTTCATCAGAGCCTCTGCTTTCTCATCTGCAAAATGGGGATAATGATACTAGTGGTACTTACTTTGCACTGTTGTTATAATGCTCAAATGAAATTATTTAGATATATTGCTTTGCAAATCATAAAGCACTACATACATAACTTATTTTTGTATTAACAGTAATGTAAGAAATTGGTGTGCGCTCCCCCAGTCTCAATCTTCCAAAATGTTCTATGGCAAAGGCGGTGTGGGTCTTGAAAGTGATTTGCCAGGGGGCCTTGAAAGTAAATTCCCAGGGGGTAAGGCATGAACTTTGCATAGGTCGTAGCCTATGTAGTTTAAAGTTGAAATCTCCATTGAGTCAAATGAAGAAGCCAATGGAGAACATATCCACATTCTTGAGTGCCAGGCTGGGGAACTACACTGATTTGTAAAGAAATATTGATCTGACTTGGATATGAGACCTGGAGCTCAGAGGCCCAAACAGGCTGGAGCTTACAAGCATGAACTGACAATGGAGAAACTGGGTTAGGCCATACAGTTAGAGACCTGAGCATCATACCCTGTATAGAAATAGTGAAAGGGAAGTCTCTAGATTCACCAGCATATGAAATAACTGGTATGAAAAACTATTGTATTACCTGCTCCTAAAATATGTGGGGATGGGGATTTTAATTTATTTTAATGAAAATATCTTTATTTTTTCTCATTTTTCTCTGTACAGGGGAGTAAAAATGAGAATGAAAACAGATTTTGACTGCAAAATGGTGTTTAGCTTGATGGTATAGAGTTAGGAAATGTTTAGATTGTCCAATTTTATGCCACAAATGGCTAATATTCCCTTGATTTTTCAACTGTTTTTACTAAACTAACCAAAATGTCTATTTAACAATGACCATGAATTGGGTAACTGAAATAGCCAATTCGTTCCAGAAAGAATAGGAGTGGCTGGTAGACTGATACATGACATGCCTGGATTGACAGGTATTCTTGGACACAAAAGCTCAAGATATAAAATCTAAAAGTAGTATACTGAATTACTGATAGGAAGGCAGAATTCTATGTAAATTTCAGCCTGTTAGGAACCAACTTAGAAGGTTTTAGTCTAGAAACTTTCCATAGATACAACAAAAAGATATTTAAAATATTTTTTCATTATTATAAAAAAACATTATGCAAACCATCTGTGATGTTGCCAGCTTAGTAAGCTCTTAATGGGGAAAATACCTTTACCAGCTAAGATAATAACCCATCAGTCATCAAGGGAGAGAAGTTAAATAATGCACCTAGGATTATATAGTTAGCATCAGAGGTAAAATTGAACCCAGGTTTTCCTAATTCCAAGTCCAACACTCTGTTGAGTATTCCAGACTGTTTTTTGGTGGGAAAAAGAAAGGGAATAACCATTTATAGAGTGCCTCCTATGTGCCAGGCATTGTGCTAAGAGCTTTTTTTACAAATATAATCTCATTTGATCCTTACAACAGTCCTGTGAAATATGTGCTGTTATTATTCTCATTTTACAGTTGAGTAAACTGAGGCAAACAGAGCTAAGTGATTTGCCCGGGGTCACATAGCTAGTAAGGACTTAGGGCTGTATTTGAACTCCAGTGTTCCTGACCTCAAGCCTGCTATCCACATAGCTCAGTATACCTAGCTGCCTTTACTATGTAGCACATGTACATATACCTCAAATAGAATAACCATAAACAAAAAGACAACATAAAATAAACATAGAAAACTAAGATAAAAACCTAACCCAGAATCTTTAGCCTCTAAAAGAGCAGACTAAAATGAGCCGAAACAAACAAGCAGTGTCCGTATTTTTTGTTCTGTGTTCCTTTCCAAGTCTTACTGAAACACCATCTGGGACACGAATGATTCCCATATTAATAAAATATTCCTATAGAAACTGTGCTGGTGAATGCTTTCACAAGTTGCATTCCTTTAATTTAATATAACACTTTATAGGTTCAAAGTACTTGGATTTGACATTGGGTCAGCTGATCCTCACAAGAACCCAACACAAGTAGGGAAGGAAGATTTCATTGGGGCAGGATTCTGGCTGTTATACACAGGCAGAAAATAAGGTCCAGAAGTGTTAAAGTGCCTTTCCTAAGGATGTCTAGTAATACAACACAGAGTAAAGCCTTGAAGCCAAATCCTCAGACTGCAATGGGTTTTGTCCTGCTGCTATGATGGGCTATTGTCCAGCATGAACTCCAACAGGGCATCTGTTAATATTAAAATGGAATGAACTCTGCCCAACAAATGGTCACCCTATTCAGACACCATAGACTCTTCACACAATGTGACTTAAAGTAAGTTATCAAATACTGAGAGACTTTTCAATGTTACTCCCAATGAGATTTTCTTTGGGAATGGAAAATCTTTAACAAGGACTTTGTTCAAGTGCCCCCCAAAACTCTGATCAATGCAAGGCTTCATTCCCTTTTACATTAAGTTGTCACCTTTAAACTAATAGAATGCATTGATTTCTCTCAGGACTTTTCACACTTATCAGACTTGAGGAGGAAGATTAATTCACAACCCAATTAAAGGAGAAGAATCATCAAAGTCTGGGGAAACTGCTTGAGATTTATAATTCAGAAATTTATTTTAATTCTTTAAGATGTTTGTAGTTATGTGGCACATCAAGAAGCAAATAATAATTAACATTTATGTAACACTTACTAATGTGCCAAGCACTGGGCTAAGTGCTTTACAAAGTATTTTTGAAGTACTCACACCAATTCTTTCTACATCATGTATGTGCATGTTTATATCAGTGGATATGTGGGTGGGCAGGTATACAAATAAACATATAGACTCACCCATAAGAATATATGTTGTCTGTAAAATAAAACAAAAATTTATTTTAGAGTGCTTAACTGGTAGAGCCACAGACCAGCCCTAGGTCTTAGTGGAGTTCAGATGGCTTTCCTTTCAGCACAATAAGCAATCCCTTTTAAATTAAATGCCAGGTGTGAAACAGGTTTTCTTTGTTATGCTCCTTTAGTGTGAATAAACAGAAATTCCTATGTAGGAGCAGATAATCCATGAATAATTCATCCTGTGCCTTTATTTTCCAGATGTATGACCACTAGCTGATTCTCATGTCTCCTGCCGAGCTTTCGGTCTCTGAGATACAATATTCTATCAAGCCAAATCCCTCCCTCCAACTTCTGTTAGATGCTTTTATGACACCCAATTGACCTCTGACCCTCACTTATCTTTAGTTCACTAAATTGCAATCTTTCCTATTTGGGTTAGGGCAGATTGTTTTTAAATACTTAAAAGTTGAAATCAGACTTACCTTTGGAAAGTAAGTAGGGGAAATGAACATATTTTTCTGAATTTAGTTAAATCTTCAGAATTCTATTTATCCTCTTGTTTTACCAAAAAAAGTCTCTCCATAAAGTATACGACTATTCCCACACTTTGAAGACTACTTTATGCTTGAATTTAAGGTCATGTCACCTATTGAAAATGTGTGTCTATGTATGTATGTGTATACACACACACACACACATATATATATATGTGTGTATATACACACAAATACATGTGCATATGTATATATATATATGTGAGTATATGGTATGCATCGTGTATTTATCTGGGGATGTATGTCTATATATGCATGTTTGTATGGATACACACATATGTATATATACATACATGTGCACACATATATACACATAGGTACGCATTCCCAGATTAATGACTATCCAGACAGGAAAGTGAAGAAACATAAACAGCTTCAAAAAATATCTTTTTCAGTTTATGCAGTATCACATTAAATTGACTGCCTTGTGGTTTAGTCTTTTGCTGCTACATTTTGACCAAACATAACCTTGTACTGTAAAACTACATCAGTCTTGGGCAGCTAGGTGCCGCAGTGAGTAGAGTGTTGGCCCTGGAGTCAGAAGGACCTGAGTTCAGATCCGGCCTCAGACACTTAATGCACACACAAACAAAAACCTAGCTGTGTGACTTTAGGCAAGTTACTTAACCCCAATTGCCCTCCAAAAAAGAGCAAAAAACAAAACAAAACACAAAACTACATCAGTCTTGGCAAAAATAAAATATGAACTGCATTATACTTTGAATTATCCACCTGGAGATAATACAGTGTCCATCTGAAATTGGATCTGCCATTATGTTTCTTTCCTTATGAAACTTTTCTATCAATTTTAATAAAGACTTATCAGACTTTATCCCGGCAGTATCTATTTCTAATCTTTACTCATTCTCTCTATCTTAATATCCATATGACCTTTGTAGCCCACATTTTAAACCATGTATGTTTTCAATTTATCCATTGATGTTTAATCATCATTCTATGAAAAGCCTTAGAAAATACGTGTCTGCAGCACATTTAGTGGTTAATAGTTATCTATTCTCTCACAAGCTATACTAGAAATACGAGGTTGAGTTATTTATTACCAGCTATATATTCCTTAACCAATTCATATTCATTTTCACCATAAAACATGGTTTCCTTATACATATGACACACTATAGTATGTGTTATGTATATAGAGAAACAGCATCCCATCATCTTAATCAATTTACATTTTAATATTATATTACCTATAATATATTAAAGTAAATGTGCTACCCTGTTAAATAACACAAGTGTCTAATGAGAATTCATTACGAAAAGAAGGGACTTTTTAGACAAGAAGAAAATATGTATCTGATATTACCATGGTTGATTCCCCTTGACAAATATTTATTAAGTGCTTTCTATGTACAAAATATTTTGTTAGAGGTTGGGTAATAAATAAATAAATAAATAAATAAATAAATAAATGCATTAGGTTTCTTCTTGTATTCAACTAGCTTACAGTCTAGTAAGGAAGACTAGACATTTTCATAAATTCAAAATAAAATAAAAACTGTATAGTATTAAGTAATGGCACCTTTTTTTTCAGGAAAATACGGCAAGAAGGTAGTGAGATGGAATGGTGCCCTCCCCTTTCCCATGGTGGACTTATAGATTAGTCTAACTCTTCTGAGAAACAGAAACAAGATTATGTTAAAAAGTGAATAAAAATCCACACCCTTTGACCCCAAGATCTTTTCTTTTTCTTTTTCTTTTTATATCTTTAATTACTTGGGTCTAATATTTATCAGAAGCACATTTTCCCTGAACATTTCAACTGAGAACTTAGTGAATCTATTCAACTGCTAATGAACTTGTTGATCCCCAACTCCATGCCTTATAAATGCTGTCTATGGGGGCTAGTGTTGCTTTTATTTTTTATTTTTTTTTTTGATCAGAGTTTTAAAATTTTTCAACATTGTTTTTCTTTTTTTTTTAAACAAATGCTTTATTAACCTCTGTTTTACATCATTCATCTCCGCCAGATTTTGAGTTACAATCATTTTCCCCCCACCATTCCCCTACCCAACCTCCCAGAACAGCAGTCCCACAAGTTATCACCTCCTCCAATCTGCTCTCTCCCACACCCTCTCCCATACCCCCATCGACTTTTCCATCAGAGGAAGGTGAATCTTTGTGTCCCAATACCTGCACATCTCATCTCCCTATTACAAGCGAAAGAGTACCAATAATAGTATTTATATATATTTGAAACACTCAATGTTACGACCTCAAATTTCAGATCCATTTCCTTCCTCCCTTGTCACCCATTCCCTCTTGGGAGATAAGTAATTCAGTATATGTTGTACATGTCTAGCTATGCAAAACATTATCATAGTAGATATATTGTACAAGGCTGCTTATAATTCCCTCCCACTCATCCCACCCCCCACCTGGTCCATTCCCTACATGATCCTGTCCCTCTTCTATAGTGGGTAATTCCAACCTCCCCTCACCCCAAGGATGCCCTCCCATCCATCATCCCTCCTCTCATCCCCCTTCCCCCTATCCTGCTGCAGGTTGAGATATCCCATTTAGTATGTATGTCATTCTCTCCCTGAACCAAATTCAATGAGAATGTGGTTTTGCCTTTTTGCCTTCCTATTCTCCCCCTCCCTTGCAACCACTTCCCCTTGCTTCTTCTACATGAGATAGTTTACCCTACCCTGTCTCTCCCCATCTCCTCTTGCCACTTTCCTCTCTCACCTCATAATTTCATCCTTTGAGTATTCTCCCTTCCCAACAAATTCAACCTATGCCCTCTATCCATATATAACTGTAACCATATACACACACATTCACATATGTATTCATATGACCACACCCCCTTCTTCCATTATTTTCATAGTGAGAAAGATATCATCAGTCACAGTTATTGCTTTTCCATATAGGAATGTAAATAGTTCAACTTTGATAAGTTCCTTTTGATTTCTTTTCCCTGATTACCTTCTCAGGCATCTCTTCCTTCTTGTGTCTGGATGTCAAATTTTCTATTCAATTCTGGTTTTTTCCTCAAGAATGCTTGAAAGTCCTCTATTCCACTGAATGACCATATTTTCCCCTGAAACAAAATACTCAGTTTTGCTGGGTAGGTGACTCTTGGGTTCATTCCCAGTTCTTTTGCCCTCTGGAATATCATATTCCATGCCCTTCAATCCCTCAGTGTAGAAGCTGCCAGGTCCTGGGCTATTCTGATTGTGTTTCCACAATATTGAAATTGTTTCTTCCTGGCTGCTTGTAGTATTTTCTCCTTGATCTGGGGATTCTGGAACCTGGCTATAATATTCCTGGGAGTTTTCTTTTTGGGATCTTTTTCAGGAGGTGATTGGTGGATTCTTTTAACCTCTATTTTGCCCTCTGGATCTAAAACATCAGGGCAGTTTTCCTTGAGAATTTCTTGAAGGGTGATTTCTAGGTTCTTTCCTTGATCATGGCTTTCAGGTGGTCCAATAATTTTTAAATTGTCTCTCCTGGGTCTATTCTCCAGGTCAGTGGTTTTTCCCATGAGATATTTCACATTGCGTTCTAATCTTTCGTTTGTTTGTATCTGCTTAACAGCATCTTGATTTCTCATAAAGTCACTAGCTTCCATTTGCTCCAGTCTAACTCTGAAGAAATGAATCTCCTCAGTGAACTTTTGAGATTCTTTTTCCATCTGGCAAATTCGACTTTTTAAGGCATTCTTCTCCTCATTGCCCTTTTGGGCCTCCTTTGCCATTTGAGTTAGTCTATTTTTTAAGGTGTTGTTTTCCTCAGTCAGGCTGTTGACCCTCATTTCATACTTTTCCTGCATCCTTCTCATTTCTCTTTCCAATTTTTCCTCCACTTCTCTTATTTGATTTTTAAAGTCCTTCTTAAGGTCCTCTATGGCCTGCAACCCACTCATGTTTTCCCCTGGGGCTTTTGGAGCAGGACTTCTGACCTCACAGTCCTTTTCCCGCTCTATGCCCCCAAAATAGGAGTCTAGGGTTGCATTTTTCTGTTTCCTTTGCCTTGGCATGTTGCCACTTAATTGCTTGACTTTTGGGCTTGTTGCCACACTATGGCTTTAAGGCCAGCTAGAGGAATTTTCGTCCCGAACGTGTGGGGGGCAACTTCCGTTTCTGGCAAGCTGTAAACCCACCCACAACTTCCACCCTAGATCACAATCCAGATCCAGGGAGGTTAAAGCAAGAGCGATTACCCCCCAAGACTGATCGCTGGATCTCCCCACAATTTGTAGGCTGGGAACCAGAGCTGCCTCTGAAAACTATAAAATGGCGTTTGTCCTCAGCGGCTTCTAGCCCCCAGGGGAGGGAGCCTACGCATTCCCCAAATACAGGTCCCAAAGTCCATAGGACACTAACCTCTTACTTTGTCCTAGGCACGTCTATGTTGATAATTCTGGAGTCGCCACAGCTCCTGGTGTTCTGGGGTTCCTCCAGCCGGCTGCTGGCCCTGCCACCCTGGGGCTAAAACCTCAGCTCACGCGGACCTGGGCTCCACTCAGCTCCTGCGCTCTGTGCTCAGCGCTGCCAGCTCCCAGACCACTGCGCTGGTCCTTCCTGCAGGGCTGCTGGGCTGTCCTCAGCGGGAGTTTAGCTTCTCTGTGTCATTCTGTGGGTGCTGGGGCTCCAGAAGTTGTTCACAGTCCTTTTTTACATAGTTTGTGGGGAATCTGGGGGCAGAGAGGCTTGGAAGAGCTGTTTCTACTCCGCCATCTTGGCTCCGCCCTCCGACCCCAAGATCTTAATGTTAGATATATAAACTAAAGTGGTTAAATACAGAAAAGATTTCCCATATATTGAAATATTCATCGCACCACACTGTGGTAGCAATGAAATCTAAACAAAGTGCCCATTCTTCCGTGAAGGTCTAATTGAGAGGTATATGAACACAATTGAGTATTTAAGGACCATAAGAAATGATAGATGTGAGACATTCATAGAAACATAGAAAGACTTTCATGAACTGATACAGGTAAGCAGAACCAGGATAAATCCTTTTAAATGCAAAGAATAATAAAGCAAAGCGGAATGCTACATGATAATAATGACTAACCTTGTCCCTTGAAGAGAAACAAGGATATGCACTCCCTTTTTTTGATAGAGGAATTATGGGTGTTAAATGTTCCTTGTACTTTCAGCCTTAGATATGTTAGCCTAACTTTTTGTTTATTACAAGTGAAGTTTCATAGTGGGAGAGGGAAAGTGGAGAAAGTGAATATGATATAAAAAACAAAAGTCATAAATAAAATATCCATAATATTTACATTTGAAATGTGGACATATATACACAATAGATATAAACACACAAATATAGATTTTGATAGATTTAATGACTCTTCACAAATTATAGAAATTGTGATTATAGTTATTGAGGAAGTGGGGAAGGCAGGGGTTTACATATATTCTGCAGATAACAAAAAAAGATGGTACTACAAAGAAGAGACAGGATTGCTTCAAACCAAGTGATAATTCAGGCCTAGAGTTGGAGCTAAAGCCTTGGCCTCCCCCTTCAGTCTAGTGCTCTAATCATGAATATACTCAGCCTCCTTAACAAGTCAGAATTGCAAGATACATTTGATTTCTGGTTTTTCTGGAGGGGAAACTGCCTGGCTCATAGCCCACATACTAAGACTTTCTTTTGCTTGGACTTAGCTCAATGTCTGTCCCAGACACTTTAACCTCTGACCTCTGACCTGACCCTGACCCTCATCTACAGCTCCAAGGCTAAGCAATTTTGAGCAGGTGGCCAATAATTGGGATGACAGCAGAGAAACAAGGCTAGAGAGAAGTGAGGTACAGTCAATACTCAGTTGTAGGAATTCAAAAATCATCACAGAGACCCTAGGGAAGTTATGCCAGGCCTGTGGGTCAGTACTAATAAAAGCTTCCAGAGTTAATTCTTGATTATTCAGGAAAAATACAAGGAAAAACTAAAACAAAACTAATATTAATGGAGATTTTTCTACTATAGGCAAAACATGTACTTCTAAAAGCTCAGCTGATCTTCAGAATATATTGAAAATTTGTCGTAATATAGGTTTCCTACTAATTATAGTATCTGTACCAAAGTTAACCTGAAGTGACATAATGTACCTTACCTTGTAAGTCATACATGGAGTGAGAGTTGCAAGTGGTGGAAAGAGTTCATGCAAGAGGAGAAATCAAATATCCTTTATGTATTTACCTACAGAAATCTATAAACTCCTACACATCACTTGTATAAACAGAGTGGGACAAATCTAAGAGAAACATCATCCTTACACCTTGGTAACCCTCAGCCATCCATATTTTGTAACTGCTTAATATAGTATTCTCTTAATTAAAAGTGCTTTTAAATGAAGAGATCAAAGTTTAGTCTGATTAGCAGATCAAAGTTCTGTTTTAACTCTACAATATCTCATCCAATTTAAGAGAATACAGATTTGTCATCTCTCTCCTAGGCCAGGAAAATTTAAGGAGACTTCGGTTACTCCTAAACATCCAGAGAGGGACTGGTGGCAGTGACCACAGCTAGACCACTACCTGCAAAGAATTTGGGATTTAGGCCCAACAAATATGAAGAAAAACCTCACAGCCTGTGGTTAAATTATGTATTATCCTTTGATTTCCTGAGCATCTCTTTTTAAAAGGACCATATTTGAATTTTTAAAACTTCCTCAAAAATTTGCTAAGCATTAAATATTTTCTCCTCATAGCAAAGCACTGTTTGAGTAGCTCATTGAAATCTAGTTCCCATTTTTCTCCCCACTGAACTGTGAAAAGTGATGCACATTAATTTTCAACTGTACTGTTTGAGGTCTTAGGAAAAATTAGGAACCTTTGAGCATTGAGGTAGTGCTATGAGGAAACCTGGTCTATCTCATATAAAAAAAAAGAACAGAAACCTGGACCGGGAAGGAATTATCATCACATTGCTTAAAGAGGATGACTGTTTTTCATTCGCTGATATCTAGAAACTTGAACAAAATTATGTGGAGCTTGCCTGAACTCGTCTTGTAGATAGTGTGTATCTCCCTTAAGAAGCACTAATTCATTACTTACATATTAACATTAAGCTTGCTGCATAATTGGAAGGTGGGAAAATTTATGAACCAAGAGGCCAAGGGGAGGAGGACTCTGAACTATACACAGCAAGCATTCTTTCTTGAAAAGTTGCCTCAGGGGAAAAAATGTTAGATACCAATCCATAGTCTGTCATCAAATTGAAGATATATCATTTGTAATTAATTTGAAGAACTAAAAAAAACATTAAATATTGATTCCAATTAGCTTTGGGGGTCTAAATTAATTATTTTCTTTTTGTAAGATTCTTCAACTAATGGCTGCAGGGAGAAACAGCAAGTCTACAAATCTTGATAATACAAATTCATAGATAGCCATCGTTCAGAACACTAAATATCTGATTTAGCCAACTTTTTTTCTGGCTTCAGTCTCACTTTCTGGTATTTCTTCATTAAGTACAAAAGATTCAGGATTTTAAAACCATATGAAAACTACATTCCCAGCCAACAACCCTCAATTTCAAAGTCATTTAATAATTAGTGGGTCTTGCTCTTTACAGAAAATTGGCACATTGAAGCTAGTGATAATTGAAGTTAGATGTTTATGAAACACCTTTTCTTCTCTTCCTGACTATAAAATGGATTGTTATACTTGGGAGAAGAGGTGGATTCTTAACCTTAGAGCTGATTTCCTTTATTCTTAGACTCTAGGTGTGAAGTCTTTACCTCAGGCCCCCAAGAACCACCCCAACCACTCAAACCTAATAATCTAATAGGCTTTACTCTCAGTGGACCTCATCAAATATTTATATCTGGTTTTAAAATAACTGTTCATATTATGCCCCTTCCCCATCCTTAGAGCTAAATGTGTTCTCAGCTTTTTGCCTCTCATCACCAAAAGTAATACACTGATACCAAAAGCAAGCCTTTATGAATAGTAGTACTAACGTGTACTTAGTCAAGATAGGATTTCACTTTTTGCCAGGACTAAATAAAACTCAAATGGTGCAAAGATCTCTGAATTCAGATTTAGGAGACATAGGTTATGGCCTTGGCCTATTTCTTAAAAATAGTTCAGACACTTAGACTCTTTGGGTCTCAGTTTCCTCATATGTCAAATGAGAAAACTACTATAGATGATTATTAGCATCTTATTCAAGAGATGTTTATGAATTTGAATTTTAGGTTTGTTCCACCTCTAAAAGTGTATGATAACCTACATATGTATTTAGGCTTGGGCACTTATCCACTTCTTTGGTGGATATGAGCAGCAGTATATGCAGTTAATTAGGATGGGCTAGGAAGGAACTCTTCCATGTAAAGCAATCTATCAGAACTATGAATGTCTGGCACACTATATTACCCTGATAAAAGGTCACAGAATATGTTTGATGCCAACTAGTGGGAAAAACATCATCAAACATGACTGATCAATAAACTGCGAATCAACTCAACTAGTACATCTAAAATTGGATCTTTCAGTGCTTTTTGATCAAAATCAAACCACTGACCAAGTACTGAAAACCTGTAAGTGGTATTAGATATAATCATTCATACTAATTCCAGACTAAACTCTCCTTTTCCTTTTATTTTTAATAGTATTTTATTTTTTCTTAATTACATGGAAGACAATTTTTTATCATTCATTTTTACAAGATTTTGAGTTTCAGATTTTTTCTCCTTCCTTTTCCCTCCCCTCTTCCAAAAATGATAGGCAATTTGATATAGGTCATACATGTGCCATTGTGTAAAACATTTTCATATTAGTCACAGTTGTGAAAAAAAATAGATCAAAAGTGGAAAAAGCACAAAAGGAATAAAGTGAAAAAATGTTTCTCTCTGTATTCAGAGTCCATAAATTCTTTATCTGGATATGGACAATATTTCCCTTCATGAGTCCTTTGTACTTGTCTTGGATCTTTTTGTTGCTGAGAAAAAACATTCATAGGTGGTCATCACACCGTGTGGCTGATATTGTGTACAATATTTTCCTGGTTCTGCTCATTTCACTTTTTGTCAGTTTATACAGGTCTTTTCAGGTTTTTGGTTTTTTTTTTTTTTTAATCTGCCTAACATTATTTCTTATTGCACAATAGTATTCCATTGCATTCATAAACACAGCTTGTTCAGTCATTCCCCAGTAGATAGGTATTGCCTCAATTTCCAATATTTTACCACCAGAAAAATCTACTTTTCATTTCAAAAGAACACTGAAAAATTATCTTCATTTTATATTTGAGTAATTATGGCTGAGTAATTTGGGGATAGGAGTTGTTGTTTGTCCTTCATTTTCAAAGAGGACCAATGAGATAACAGAGTGATATGACATGTACATGAATTGGATTTAAGTGGGGCAGAATTGCATAATGTCAGCCTCACTCTTTCTTCAAGAGTCATCAAAATCCAATGTCTAGACAAAAGTCAATATGACTGGCAATGGCCTGGGATGCATTGGATGACTTTGGCATCTTCAGTGTCTAATCAAGCATTTAATCTTCCACAGTGCCTGCTTCAGCTGCCTTCATGGGCATTGGAACAAACTATTCTCACATACCCATTCTGCTGGGAGAAGTCTTCACATGCTTGAGGTAGACATGCCTGCGCCCTTCCAATTCATTGATGAATTTGAGGCTTGTAGGTTACCCTAAACCACATTTAGTCCACCTGCTAAAATGGTTTATTAGAGTGTGGCTGCTGCTCATGCTACAGCTTCTTGGAGCCACAGGTGAGAGTTGAGGGCCCGATAGAGATTAAAGGTGGATGAGCAGCCCTGAAAAGGGCTCAGCAAACCCTCAAACCAGAGGTGCAGATGCTCCTTGAACAGGGAATACAAGGTAGGGTCAAAAGAAAGCCAGGTCAAGAGACCCTTATCTAATTTACTCTTTGAAATACCAAAATATAACAGATGTGTTTCCAGGGCTAGGAAGGTAATAGTACCTCTGGTACTGTTAGAGTGTGGCTGGTCTGGTCAGATCACATCTGGAATTTGTGTTCAGTGTTGGGTGCCACATATTATGAAGGGCATTGATAAGTTAAAGCATGTCCAGAGGAAGGTAATAAAGGATATATAATAAAGGATAATAAAGGGTCTCTAGTTCATACCATGTGAAACTGGTCAAAGAAATGGAGAATGTTTAACCTACAGAAAAAACTCAGGAGGAGAAATGATTCTGTATTAAAATATTGGAAGGTCCCCATGTACAAATGGGATTACACTAGTTCTGCTAGGTTCCTCGTGGCAGGACAATGAGTAGAAGACAAAAAGAGGCAAATCTGTGTCTGAGGTAGGAAAAAAAATGCACTAAAATTAAGGATATTCAAAAATTCCCCAGGCTGCCTCAGGAGGTAGTAGGTTCCCTTTCCCCTACCCCTTGCCAGAAATGTACAAGCAAAGGTCGGACAATCACTTCTTTGGTGTATTATAGAAGGAATTCTTTTTAAATGTGGATGAATTAGACTGGATGACAAATCAGTAAATTATTCATCATAAATGAATTAAAGAATTTAAAATTCCAATTTTCAAGAAGAAAAAACAGTGCTCTGTCTCTAAAGTGTCTCTGTCTCTGTGTTGAACTGATTTGGTCAAAGGTAATGAAAGTTTGTAGATTATAAAACACACACCACAAATAATTAAATTATATTCCACACTAAAGCTTTCAATTGCATTTTTATTTTCCTGATATCAAAAAAATTGAAATCGGTCTCTTTAAATAGAAGAATGCAAGTTCTTTCTAAAAAACTTGTATAAATAATAAAATTGGAAGGCTGTATTTAATCTTCAAATTACTCAATTGATGAATACCCTTAGAATGGTGACTTCACAGTCATAACAGATTTGATAGAAACTTACTACTCTCCTATCTCATTAAATCCCCAAAGCAGGAAATCTTCAGTTCACTTCTATAAATATTTTTCAATCACCTAGTTTATATACGTAAAAGCAACTATTGGCAAATATAAATATATAAACATTGCCTGAAAGATTTCTCAATCCAACTGAGCTGGGTGTGTGTGTGTGCGTGTGTGCGTGTGTGCGTGTGTGCGTGTGTGTGTGTGTGTGTGTGTGTGTGTGTGTGTGTGTAGCAAAAAGCAAAATAGTTAGCTAATATAAGACATCACAAGAAGTGTGATGTATCAAAAGGTAGTATGGAATTAACTGACAAATCACTGATAATAAATGAGTTAAAGAATTTAATAGAATTTAATAGAACCTCAGGTTTATCTAGTCTAAAATTTCAATTTTCTAGAAGAAAAAACGGTGCTATAATTTTATAGGAAGAAATAGTGAAATTAGCAGTAACAAAAAATGGTTTAGCTTTATGCTAGGGGTGGAGCTACAAAGTGAAAACTAAAATGGTACCTGACCTTGGGTCCCTTATGTTTTATTGAAGAGCTCACATTCTTGGTGGAGTAAAGGAAAAGGTATTGTGCAGAAGGTGACATTTGAGATAGAGAAATCATGGAAGACCATAGCAAATAAGAAAGAGAACATGAGAAAAAGCATTGAGGATGAGTGAATAGATTTATCTGGTTGGAATAGAGGAAACACATATACATGACTTAGTCCAATGCCTTTATGTGTTAATAGATACTCAATTTTTTTTTCAAGAAAGACTATCAAAGGAAGTATTTTACTCTGGATTATGACATGGGAAGGAGACTTGTCCAAAAAAAGGTTTCTTTTTCAATCATATTCTTTATCTGTTAACTCAATGAGGAAATAAAATATGGAATAGAAGCTCTGTGTTTTATTGTTATGACTCTCTACAGAGAGACTCATCTAATATTCAAAGAGATGGTTTTGTGAATTTCCCAAATGGAAACACAAAAAGGAAAGGAAAAAAAAAAACAGAACTCAGAGGTCTTCCTCAAGAGGAATATGTTCTCTTATAAAAACTGACATGCTGTGTATAACTAAAATAGAAATGGGTGAATATATTTTTCCCTACACATTCAAAGGCAGCATGGTATTGCCTAATAAGCACTAATATTGGAATTAAAAGACTTAAATTTGAATCTGTGTCCTACCATGTATGTCCTACCTTGGATGAGTCAATTCACTTTTGTGAGTCTCACTTCCCACATTTGTAAAATGAGGAAGTTTGATTAGATAATGGCTAAGGTTTCCTCTGGCTCTAACATTCTATTATTCTATAAAATACTTGTAATTGGAAATGCAGGACATTCCTTATAATTATTCTATTTCTCTGACAAATCTCATCAGGGGAGATTCATTAGTATGCAAATTAAGGATGCCTTAGTTCTCTTGTAGCTGAAGCAGAACAGTTCTATAACCCAATCAGAGCATGAAAATCTACATATTCATGAGGCCATATAAAGAACAGCACTCAGGACTTTCCACAAATGAGGACAAGCAGTCATTGACCAAGACCTCAAAGTTCGTTTCACATTAGCATATTGTTTATTCATTGGTTCAAAACTATCTAAGGAAATTAAAATTAAACAGAAGAACTGCCATTTAGGCAAGTTTCCTGACTGATGAAATGAAGGTATATTGCCCAAGGTCTTCTGCTAGCTGAGCTAACTTTTCAGTCCCACGTGAGATTTCCAAGAGCCTAAATTGTCAGGGTATAGCAACTTAGGGTCATTCTGAGTAGTGTCTGAATAGAACTTCTTTTACATTATCAGTGCCTGATGAGATAGGGTTTTATCTCCAATTTTTAAACATATAGGTATCCAAAAATACATCAATGAAAAGAAGGGTTTTTAAAACCAATTTTTATTATATAAACACACCACATCATGCCATATAACTGACCCTTATTTGCAACATGGCACCAAAAGAGGGGACCTATTTGACTATGTAGCAGAGGCAGCAAGGTGGTACAGGGGGTTGAGTGCTGGACCTAGAATGAGCAAGACCTAACTCCAAATTCTGCCTCAGGTGCTTATTAGCTGTGTGACCCTGCAAGTCACCTTAACCTCTGTTTGCCTCAGTTTCCTCATCTGTACAATGGGGCTAATAATAGCACTTAACCTCCCAGTGTTGTTATGAGGGTTAAGTGAGATAATAATTGGAAACTGCTTAGCACAGTGCCTAACCCATAGTAAGCACCATCTAAATGTTATTATTTTTGTTGTTTTTATTCTTAGGAGTTCTAGAGGAAGAAACTTAGTCTCCAGGCAGTTCAGGTTTGCCTATCTAAAAATGATGAAATCAACAGGTGTCTTAGGAATAGGGCCACTTTTCTGGCCCTCAAAATTAGGGGAAGAACAATGAACTGAACCAAAATAGAGAAATAAAAATGCTTGAACTTTTCATCTCTCACTGTCACGAGTCATTGCTATAGTCTGATGAGAAAGAACTTGTTTCTCTAGCAAACCTCCAAGCTAATTTTCTTTCTGAGTAGGATTCAAGCCATACTAAGGCTGGATGTCTATGTAGATTCTAGAGGAGAAAATGGAAGTTACTGGAATGTTAAGAGATGTAATTTTCTAGCAAATCTATATTGATTTCCTTTTTGAGGGGAGTCGGCATGGTGCTGCCTTGAATTGGGGAAGCTCCATACAGTACCATAGGCACAAAATGGGATTCACTGGAAACAAAAGAAAATGATCATGAAGGGGATACTGTGTGTCATATGTGTGTTGTCTGCATTTTCTCTGCAGTGAAACAAAATTTTATCTTTACCTAATATGTATTTTTATCTTGATAATTTATGTAGGAACTGGGATCTTGCATATTTAACTCTATATTTTTATATACAATTAAGCATTATTTGGGTTATATTCTGAAATTTCCCAATGGTAACTCTGAGTGAAGGAAAAAGTCAAAGAAATATAATTTTTCAGAGGTTCCCAAGATTGAACCCAGTAAGCCCAGAAGTTGGGGCACTGGTTCATTAGCTATACTGATGTAAAAATGAGTTTTGGAAAGAATGGCAAACATCTTTTGAAAAATATCACTCAGGACCAAAGAGGAAAAAACATGGTATGCCTATATATCATGAACTTCTTTGCCAAAGAAATTTGGGAGAAGGGGGATATCACAAGCACCAAACAGTATCATCAAAAATGAAACTGTCTATATTTCAAAAGATAAGGAATGATTGGATATTGATGTGGGAAACATTCAAATAAGCTATTTGTACAATTGACCATCAATTGTATAGAACAAAAATCAGTCAATGACAAGTTTGTTATAAGAATGAAAAGATGGGGGCAGCTAGATGATGCAGTGAATAGAGTACCAGCCTTGGAGTCAGGAAAACCTGAGTTCAAATATGGTCTCAGACACTTACTAGCTGTGAGACCCTGGGTAAGTAACCTGACTCTGAGTGCTTCTAAAAAAAAGCCAAATAAACAGAAATAATGAAAAGATTTTGTGCAATTGAGAGCCATAATCTATTGAAGAAAGTATGAATAATTTATACTATAGGCAAAATAACGGAAATGTACAAAGGAACAAAAATCAAATTGAATTATAAGAATAGAATTCTTCAAATAATGAATCTATTTTTTCAGGACATACCTCAAACATGACCTTCTATGTGAAGCCTTTCCTGATATCCCCAACTACTAGTATCCCCCCCCCCAACTTCATGGCATTTATTCTCCTTATATTTATTCTATTCATATTTCTATATGTACTTGTTATCTCTTCTGTTAAAATCTCTTCTCTCATGAAGGTCCTCAAGACTAGACGTTGTTTTGTTTTTTGTATTCCTGATACATGACAGCACAATGCCTGTTACATTGTAGGCACCTAATAAATGCTTGTTAATACCTTATTGCCAATATCTGTGGAAACTTAACTAATGCAAAGCAATTTCTATAACAAAGGAGCCAAAAGGGTCTAGTAATCACCCTAGTCAGTAAACATAGTCTTTGCATCAAAAAGAGATATTGACACCCAATGGCAATAACAGATTATAATATAAACTTATCTCTTAGGTCTTATTGGGAAGGATAGTAGATGATATTAGCAATATCACCTCATACGAGTCATGGTATGCTGGAAAATAATTTTGTAGAACTTGATGTGAGAGGCAACTAAGACAATTAAGAAAATCTCTATTTAAGCATGAAACTTCAAGGTAGATTAAAAATACATCCCAAAAGGAAAACATTTGTCAAAATTTGTCAAAAATAATAACAAATTATTTGCTCTATCAATGACAGTAAGACATCTAGATTTTTCCATCACAATCAAAAATGTGTCACATGAGTAAATAGAAGTGACACTAAAGAAAATGAGAACAGGAAGATCATTAGGACCAGATCAATCTTTTTAAAGGGAGAGGTAGATCTAAAGATGACAAGATTGTGAGCTCTTTGAGGGGTGGCTTCTTAAGGTACAAGGAAAAGAGAAAGACCCTGAATATTTAGGAAATGTCCTTTGTTTTGAATTCGCATATCTATGACAATCCAAGTAACTTAGTGAATATCTGGAAGCATGTAGAAGTCTTCTAAACACATAGAGAGGTAAGAAAACTGGAGGGATGGGATGGAGGAGGGACTTTTAAAGAGATATGTTGATTGGAATTTGGGCAAATGGGGGAGGGGTGGGAAGAACTCTTGGAGAGGTGAAAAATGTGGGAAAAGATAAGGTAATAGGGATAGGGTAAAAAGAAAGTCTGAGAAAGAAAATATTTGTAAAGATAAGGTGGAGAAAAATTCACAGTAAGTATAACTTTGAATGTGAATGAGGTGTTTATAGCATCTCTCTTTGTGGTGGCAAAGAACTAGAAATTGTGGGGATCCCCACGAATTGAAGAGTGGTTGAACAAGTCAAGGTATATGATTGTGATTGAATACTACTGTGCTATAAGAGATGATGAGCTCATTGATCTTAGAAAGGCACGGAAAAGACTTGCATGAAATGATGAAGAGGGATATGAGCAGAGAGAACATTGTATACAGTAACAGCAATATTGTTTTAAGAACTACTTTGAGAAATTAGGTGATACATGTATCTTGAACAAATATTACAAATGTATAATGAAAAGGAACAAAACTCAATAGAAAAAAGAGAAAAGATTATAATTCTTAGAAATATTTTCTTTGGAAAAAAATTCTATTTTTCGCAATATTATTCTGGTGGTGCTAGATGATATGATTGCCAAAGATTTTCAAAAGCATGGTTCAACCAAAAGGCAGTAGAGAAATTCATGATGAGTTTAAAATAGAAGACAGCATATTATCAACATTGAATTGTAAGCAATAAATGGTGGAAAAATAAAATATCAGAGAGTTATATAATATGATCAGAAAAGAAGGTAGGTCATTCATGGAGCAATAAGAAGTTCACTAGATGTACGTGTGGAGGATTGGAGGAAAGATTTGGACAAGACTCACTCACATAGTGTGATAAAGCAGGGATGGACTGTGATTTACACAATTGAAGGTAATACCCACAATAATTATCTTGAAGAACATATTGTGTCCTCCTTAGAACACAAGGTACCATTTGTAACCATGCTTAGATAATGTGTTCTTTCAAGTTTGAATCAACTTCTAAAGGAAATTCCACTCTCCAAAAAAATCTCAAAAAATATTTTTAAAAGCTTCCAAATTAAATATATATATATATATATAAAATCATGATTTTATGGATGATTTTTCTATTTGTATAGCACAGATATGTTGCTATGAAGGGTAGTTTGGCTTACAAGAGAGATGGCCTCAGAGTTCAGATAATCTGGGTATAAGGCTTGTCACTAATACTTCCTGACTGGATGGCCCTGCCTAGTCACTTAACCTTTCATTGCTTTAAAATAGTGGTAACAAACTCAAATGGAAATGATCTGCTGTTGCATATTGATTTAGCAAACCCAAATTAACATTATGTTATACTGTATTTTATTATTTTTTTTAAAAGTTGCCCAAGTGCATTTTAATCTGATTTGAATAAGTTTGACACCTTTGCTCTTGACAGCTTCCTAAAACTGGAAATTATAGAATTGGTGCTGAACAGCAGAGGTAAAGAAAGTTTCCTAATCTGGCAGTTTTCTATATCAATGAAGTCACAGGACTATAATCTGTCCCTAGAACATCATAGTTTCCAAAATATCAGTAGAAAACAATGAAGAGGGCGGCTAGGTGGCACAGTGAATAGAGCGCCAGCCCTGGAGTCAGAAGGACCTGAGTTCGGAGCCGGCCTCAGACACTTAATCCACACAAACAAAAACATAGCCGTGTAACCTTGGACAAGTTACTTAACCCCAATTGCCCTAAAGGGGCGGCTAGGTGGCGCAGTGAGTAAGAGTGCCGGCCTCGGAGTTGGGATGACCCGAGATCAAATCCGGCCTCAGAAAATGAGCACCTACACATAAATAATGACTAGCCATGTAACCTTGAGCAAGTTATTTAACCCCAATTGCTTAAAAAAAAAAAAAAAAGAAAGAAAACAATGAAGAAATTTATGAAGTTACACCTCTGATGTTAAACATTTTTACTTTTAAGTAAAGTGTTATACCATGGTTAAAGAAGTCAATGTTTTAAAATCTTTGCCAGTTTCAGGCTTTGGGTTCAAAATTAAAGATTTCAGTAATTCAAATGTGTAGAAATTGGATCATTTTCAAATATTTATGGACAGTAACCATAAAATCCAGTCAGGAACAATCACTTGTAGCAACAATTAGCCTGGGAAATACAAGTTTTAACCAGAAACACATGGATGAACCTGCTCATTATTCTTTCCTACTGTGCACATTAATTGGCATTTGGCCTGATGGCCATGATATACACATAAACACATATTATTTGTACCCATGTGTAAAGAAATGAATTGTAGCCATGGGAGAATTGCCTTAACTCTAAATGTGTATAATTTAAGAGGCCAGTTTTGAAGTGTTAGCCTAAAGTTGTGCTATTTTTCTCAAGTTCAAGCCCCAAATGATTAATAGTAGTTTAATTTCCTGATTACTTCCATTCTGTCCAAGACTGACTGGTGACTAGTCAGTCTGGGAACATTGTGGTTCACCAATCTTTCAATGAGGCAGTATCCAAGTTCATTCAAACACACACACACATACACACACTTAAAACAAACCAGATGTATTGAGTCAGGCTACTTTGTTGGGGAGGGCAGTGATCAAGCTAATGGTTCATTTCATGATTTGTTCTAAATATTAGAAGGGCCAATTCATTTCCTCACTTTCCTATGCAAAATTCCACAATGGGTGAATGGGTTGTTTTTGTTGAATTTTGTTTTTGCTTTCAATAATACAACTTTCACACTTTCATGATAAAATATAACTTTTATAAAAAACATGGCAGCATGACAAGAAAGTTCATCCAGGTCATGCACATGGCACACCATTCATTCTGATTCCACTTCAGGAATTTAATTTGATCCACATTGAAGAATGCACATAGTTACTAAAGTACTAGGAGCATATACATATACATCCATCTATCCATCCATATATGTGTGTATGTATATATGTGTATACACACATGAAGAAAGTTAATTCTGTCCTAAGTCATACCATGTAACTTTCATTTTTTCTATCTTAGTGTATCCTCTAGAAATGAATATCAATGCATTAAATTCATTCAATTAATTCCATGTTAAATTTAATAACTGAGCTATAGGAATATATGTTCATTCCATGACAAAAAAACACATAATAAAATGCTTATTTCAAAGTTTCAAAATTTCAAAAGTACCTCAAATCATACTCTTCACATAAAATTATTTCGCAAAAGGTAAGTATGTATACATATATGGCTTAGTATAATGCCAATAATTGGGAAATGATTGTGAGAGTGATTGAAGGTTATTTTTTTAAAAAGAATTTTCAGTTGAAAATATAAAGATGTTTTCAACTTAACACATAACAACAATAGACTTTTTTTTTTTTTGCTTTTTGGAGGGGGGAAGGCAGGGCAATTGGGGTTAAATGACTTGTCCAAGGTCACATGGCTAATATGTGTTAAGTATCTGAGGCTGGTTTTGAACTCAGGTCCTACTGACTCCAGGGCTGGTGCTCTATTCACTGTGTCATGTAGGCACCCCATGTGCTTTTTATTTTTAACACTACATTAAAAGATAAGGTAAAAAGGATATATAGTATAGATGCATAGTAATATCTAAAAGGGGATCTGATGTGATGCTCCTTAATAAAAAGCAAAGAAATGGAACAAGGTTAGCAACATCTGGATGGGGTGTGTGTGTGTGTGTGTGTGTGTGTGTGTGTGTGTGTCCTGTAGTGATCATTGTCCCTGAGTCTCATCTACTGCACTCCAAGCAACAGCTTCCAGAAATTCTTTTGCTGCCCTCTCCTACTCATACCAATTGGGGGAAGGGATTAGATTCTTTGAGAAATAGACCTCCCCCATGCTACCATTTCTCCCATCCACTTGAATTTGCTCTCCTTCTCGCTCTTTGAACAACCTAGAAACTTAGCAAAAGATTAAGGTTATCTTTAGCTAAACAAAGGGGACTAAAGAGGACCCTCCTATATAGTACCCATGTGAAATATGCTCTGTGACATTAAATATTGTAAAAATTCTTAACACAGTCCTTGGACATGGTATTTGACAAATGCTAGTCCCCCTCTGTTCTTTCGTGAACAAGCATTTATTAGATGCCTTTCGTGTGAAAGAGAGGCAGCATGGACTAATGGACTAATGGAGAGAGAGCTGGTCTTGAAGCCAGGAAGACCTGTGTTCAAATCCTTCCTCTGACACATACTAGCTCTGTGTCTTTTGGTCAGTCAACTAATTTCTCTGTGCCCTATTCAATTTTCTAAAACTATTAATTTCAAACATACCAAGCTGTGTTGGTAGAAAGATTTTCTCTAAATCAGTTTCCTTTCTTAGCCCTTTTATGTGAATGACTGTGCTAAGTAGTGGGTAAGGAAAGGGGGAGGAGCTTACCTTTTACTGGTAAAATATATGAACATCTAGGAAAATTGCAAGATAATTTGAAGATGGGAATTGAGGGTTATGAAGAAGAAAGGGGAAAACTACTACCATGGTCTGGCAAGGCTAAACTCCTCTCACACTTTTTGTGTTGACTTCCATTAAAATGAAAGCTCTCAAGGGCAGGGGCTATCTCATTTTTTGCTTGTATCTGGATCCCCATCACTTGGCAAAATATCTAGGAGTAGTAAGTCTTAATAAATGCTTTTGATTTGACTATCTCCTCATTGTGGCTAACATAACTGCCTATAGCAAATTCTGCCACCCATTCTCCCCAATTAACTGCTTGCTGGTTACTATCCTACATCTGCTAAAGCCTACATAGGTCAGAAGAAAATGCTATAATTTTCATTTTCTAAGTAAAGAAATCAAGGCAAAATGATAAACCCTAATTTAGAGAACAGCCAAGTCATAATGCGCAAAACAAAAATAATCTCGCTATTCTTGACAGGAAGAAAATATTATTTGTGAGGACAACTTGAAGAAGTCTCTAAATTTCCAAGGCACCTGGGTTAATCTGTACTTTGGGTTAGCCTCATAGTACTTATAAAGGGATGAATTAAAGCAAAAATTCAATAGCTAATTAATTCTTCATATACACATATTATTACAGAGTATATCTTTGCATTACAATTGACTTTATTAGTGGAAGATAAAAAAGAATTAAAGTTTTTGTCTAAAAAATTTGGGGAAATGCAGGTTGTGTGCAATGGAAAAACAGATAACACTGGTCATTAGCAATACCAGGGCCCAGTAGTTCCAGACAGAGAAAAAGTAACATTTGAAAAAGAAATTTGTTCTTGCTTCTAACCTTTTTTTGCAAGACCCATAAGTACTGTGAATGTGTGTGCACATGTGCATTTTAAGTGTATGTTGGAGGTGGTGTTTCAAGGGCATTAAGCATCTCTAATATACATTTAAGCTTCAATTGAATCTTACTTTGAGGATAGTACCAGAAAAATCTAGTAGGGGCTATCTTATTTTTTGCTTGTATCTGGATCCCCATCGCTTAGCACAATATCTAGGAGTAGTAAGTCTTAACAAATGCTTTTGACAATGAAGAAATGGTTTAATCTTGTGAACTGTCACTTACTCATATGTAAACTCATTAAACCTATAATAGCTTCTTTAAAATTCTATATGGATTTTATTCAAGATTAGGAATAAATAACAAGAAAAACATACATTAAAATGTAATTTTCTTAACATCAGAAGTTAACATGCCTTGTGGTAAAAGGTCAAGCCTCCTAAAAGGACCCAGGAATCAAACACATATCTTTACCTTGAAAATATCATGTCTTAATTAGATATATGTGATCACCTCTCCTCAACTTAATGAAATGTTAGCTTATCCAAAACTCTGTAAAGAAAATCCTATTCAATTAAAAGGGATTGAAGTTTCTTCATTTTCCTCCAAAAATTCCTTCATGGTACATATTTTAAAATGGATAGCTTCTAGTTCACTTTCTTCTTTCCCTGAAAAGCTAGGGTGGACTTCCTTCACACCCCAACCCTAATCATTCTTTCCCAACTTTCTTGCAAGAAAGTAAATTATGAGTTTTAAAAAATATATCATTGATCCAAGGATGAGGAAATTCAATTCAACAAATATTTATTGGAAAGGAAATACAATTGACAGCATGTATTTCAAATAAGTTCTAAGAGAAGACTGTTTATAATAGCCACAATGTGCCCTACCTGCTATGTGTTTTTCCAGTTGGGAATTACTGATTTACATGAAGAAAGAATATTGGCAAAAGTAAAAGCAGCATCCTCCTCAGATTTTTTCACAGGACTGATCAAGAACAGCAATAAGGTTGGGGGAAAATATCTTTGCATGGCACTTAGCTAGACACAAGTTAATGGTTCTTTGTGATTATTTCAAATGCAGGGCCCCTAAAGTCCCTAAAATGTTTAAGGATATTAGATCATGATGATTCAAATTCCATATTATTCTACCAACTTTGGCCCTTTGGACTGTATTATTTTATGGTAGTATCTTTCATGTGTAAGTTAGACTATATAGGCACGAAGGTTCCCTTAACACTCTCAAATTTTGTGATTGTAAGCATTTGGAGAATAAACATTTGTTGTTGCTGTTTCTTCAGTATTATGCAGAAGATGGCATTTGCAAACACTAACACACACATTGCTAGGTGATAGTAGCCAAAAGGAAAATTAATAACTTCTGGATTAGAAGATCCTGTGTAGAGAAAAGGGAATGCAGAACTGAAAGAAAATTTCTAGAAAAAAAAAAAAACAACCTCAAAAGTTCTAGAGCCAGACTAGGGAGCAGTGACTGAGAATGGACAAGAATGGTCTAGACTCAGTGGTTGGGCTGAGAGACAGCTACTCTGGGAGAGTGAGGGTACTTTGTCCAGTCACTGGATATATACAGTCCCTCCAGAGGCTATGGTAGGAGGTTGCTGCAACTCAACAACTCTAGACTTATCCCAGGACATACAATTCTACTCACATTTTGAGGAGGTTTCTAAAGACTATACTGTTAATTAGGGAGACAGTAACTAAATGTTTCGGGAGAACGGAACCTGAGATATCTGGTTGGGAAACTATAACCAATGGTTTTTCAAAGGCAGTAGAATGCAGGTGTATTTTAAAAATTACTTTAATGAATATGTTCTATTTTCATGTGTTGGAAACCTAACGTTTACGAGGGGCAGCTAGGTGGTGCAATGGATAGACTGCTGAGTCAGGAAGACACATCTTCCTGAGTTCAAGTCTGGCTTCAGATACCTACTAGCTCTCTCTGAACCTGGGTAAGTCACTTAACCTTGTTTGCCTCAGTTCCTCATCTATAAAATGACCTGGAGAAGGAAATGGCAAACCACTCCAGTATATTTGCCAAGAAAACCCCGAATGGGGTCACAAAGAGTTGGACATGACTAAGAATGAAAGATAAACAACGACAAACAACACATTCTTACAAGGGGCTTAGAACCCTCATCTGAGTTAGATTCTGAGGACAATGTTATGGAAATTATTATTAACACCCCGCCCCGCTTGGGACAAGGGGAAATCTAAGGATTATATTGACATAAGGATTATGAAATGAAAGTCCCAAAGTACACTTTTAATTGTAGTGATGGTTCAGATTTTCATTAGAGTGAGTTGTAGTGGCTCTACAATTTTCATGGCAAAGTTCTTTCTATAAAATAGATTTAAATTACTTTAACTTCTAGAGGTATCATTAAAATGCTAAATAGAAACAGGGTGTCCCAAAAAGTCTTTATGAGGGGCGGCTAGGTGGCACAGTGAGTAGAGCATCGGCCCTGGAGTCAGAAGGACCTGAGTTCGGATCCGGCCTCAGACACTTAACTCACACACAAACAAAAAAACCTAGTTGTGTGACCTTGGGCAAGTTACTTAACCCCAATTGCCCTCCAAAAAGAAAAAAAACAAAAACAAAAGTCTTTATGAAATGTTCCATTATTAAAAGCTTATAGAACTAGATTATATATATATAATATATACATATATTTACACATATATGTATATAAATATATATCTCAATATATGTAAAATCTCCATAGCTTTATTTTTTCCCTGTTTTTCTCTGAAGCTCCTAGTATATTACTTTTCCCAGGACAGAATGTAGACCAGCTGTCCTGATTCCCTTTACCTCACCTTATTACCCTTTCATCAATATTGTAGTCTTTCTTTCATATGTCTAACTTGGAAAGGCAGATGAAAGGTCATTCCTTGTAGCCTGCCCTTTCATTGCATGTGTTAAAGTTTTTATTGTCTCTTCAGCAGATACCCAGGAATGTTGCACGTAGTGGATTGAGCTATTCATCTCTAATCATATTTGTTCCATTGTCCTTTATCTCAGGATGACTGCCTTTTCAAAGTTTTATGAGCCAGCAAACATTAAGCATAATGTCACCACACACCAACAACATATTTATGTGAGAAAATAAAATATTGTGTGCCTTATCTGATGGATTCCTTATGCCCATCACACACTTTTTACTATATATCCTTCAAGTGATATGTGTGGGGAGAGAATAAAGCTAGCTAAAAGCAAACTTAATATATGTCCAAATGCAAGGGGTGGGAGAAAGTATTTCTATTTCCCAGTTCCCCATCATCCCCAAACCCAAAATAGAGAGGGTCAGCTAAAAAGGTGAAATCTCTCTAGAACTCTAATCTTTGTGCAGCAATGCAATGGGATAAAATTTTGATAATATATTCCCTGCTTATGATTGCCCAGAGAAAACATCTCCTTCATAATAATCATATTAGGGGAGGAGGCTATTTTTTGTGTTTCCTTTGCGCAGAGCAATTTATTTTTATGGTTAATAAAAAGAAATAAATTTTCCTGAAATAACCCCTTGGTGAATTGGGGGTACATATAGCTCATTCTGCATTTATAGATAAGCAAAAGGTCAATTGAATGTTATGTCTTTTACTGCCCAACCCAGTTAGTCTTCATATAACAGGGAGAATAATGTAACTGTTCTCCAATTCACCTTTAAGAGGCTGGTTTGGGGGCATTCTTTGGCTTCAACATCTGTCACAGGAGGTGCTGATCAATTATTTGTCACAAGGCATTTGTCTTTCTTGTGGGATTTAATAAAGTGCAGGAGATTAGATAGACTTGATTTTTTCACTGTGGAAAATAAAGAGATAATTTTTCAGACATCTATTCAAAGGGTTCCAGAAGATAGACATATGTGTATTTGCTAAATAGCTTATTCTAGAACAATAGAGTCTGTATCAGAATTTCATTAAAAGTTTTTTTTTTTAAACCCAGACATTTTTGGCAAGTGGGGGGAAAAGCATTGGGTTATATCTAGCTTCTATTCCTGGCATTTCTACTATGCTCACTGATATGAAGGTTACAAAATCTCTGTATTTTGGTTTCAATATGACCAATCCCCTCTTCCTCAAAAGGATAAATTTGAAAAAAAAATGGTGGTTGATTATTATCTAGGACTTTGCTTTTGAGTTCCTGCTTGTATGCTTGCAATAAGCATAATAAACCTGACATTAAAATAGTCAAAGACCAACCTTGATTAAGCCCATCACCTGTACTATGTGAATATAGGCAAAAGTAGTGTTTCTTGCTTTTTACTACAACCTTCATATTTGAAAACTTCATTTTACATGTTGATTATGCCCTTAAATATGCTCTCCAGATGAACTTCTTCAACCCCAGAAATCTGCATTTTCATTTCACACCTATCGTATTTCATTATCCACAATCCAGAACTCGGTTGTTGTTGTTTTTTTTTTTTACCATAACTTACCATTCCTTCATTTCTCCTTTGCCATTTCTCTTAAATTTATTTTTCATCCTTATGATAACCTACAATAATTCTTCCCCTCCATATTTTCTCAGGCTATCATATTTACTCTTGACTAATTTTCTTTTTGAAATCTGGACCCTTTAGTTAACCAGTTTACCTGTGCCTTGTCTTCTCTTGATTTTCCTTGCCCCTCTGTCATAATCTCTCATCTTTTTCCGAACACTAACCCTGTACTATTTCCAGCATTTGCTTTCTCTTCTTCCACTCCCATCTGCAAGTCAATCTTCTTACTCTCACCTGATTCTCACTCTCCCCACAACAGTTGCTTGAAAGCTCCTTTTCTTAAGTCATTTGCATCATCCTTCACTCCTCTCCTTCAGTAGTCATACTTCACATTTGACTGAAAAAACTAAAGCTGTCCATTGAGAACTGTCTCTCCCTGACAAATTCACAGTAAGAATCACCTCTGTATCACTTACCTTCTTCTCTTTTTCTCCTTTCATTGTCAATGCAAATCACTCCACTTGAGCCATTCATTTAGTTTTCTATTCCCCCTTGATATTTGCCTCTTCAATCATCTCACTCATTATCCTTAATTTTCAGACTCTTCTTAGCTATTGGCTCCTTCTCTGCTGCCTACAAACATGTCCAAATCTTCCTCGTCCTTAAAAAAACCCTCTTAATTCTGCTATTTATTCCTTCAAGCTATCCTTATCTGACTTTTTCACTGCCAGATACCTGGAAAAATTTGCCTGAACTTATTTCCTCTACTTTCTAATGTCTTATTCATCTCTCAAACCCTTATAATAGGGTTTCAAATCTTGTCAATTCTTCCTTCTCATGATTCTTGTCTTCTTTTCCCTGTTCACATCACAACTACTCTGTTTCTTTCTCTAACTATGAATCACCTGGACTAATGAAATAATGTCCTTTGACTTTGTCTTTCCCTTTCACCTTTATGACTTTCTCTTTTATATTTCTACCAGATAATCCCTGGAAGTAGAAAATTTTAATGAATCAACCCCAAGTCTTGTGTGTTCCTTTCTTTTTAATTGCTTTCTTCAGAGATCTCATCTCCAATTAAGGTATTAAACATATCCCACATGTTGATGATTTCTAAATTTGAATCATTTGTTCTAAGGGCTTTCTTGAGCTCCATGCCATTTCTATCCATAGTGGAACTTTTGGATTCATATTTGACTCCTTCCTCCTCCAAAATCATTCTTGCATATCTCTTCACATTCCCACAGCCAAGACCCTAGATCATGTCCTCATAACCTCATACCTAACTACAATGACCTCTTACCTTGAGTACCTATTACTGGGCTCTCTTCATTGAACCTTTTCTCCCTCTTCTGTATACCTGTCAGATTAATCTTCCCAAATTTTGATGTTACTAGTTATTTTAAAAAGTGATCAAAAGTTTGTCTTCATTTATTCTGTAGTCTAGTGATGAAAACCACTTGCAGTCTGGCCCTAATATAGCTTTCCAGATTTGCTGTTTAGAACTCCTTAATATCAACCCTCCACTTCAGTCTATCTAGTCTACTTGCTGTCACATAAATCTGTCATACAATGTTTTGCCTCCAATCCTTTGTTCATAATATCTCCCTCAAATAAGTTTCTTCATTCTAGATATTCAAGTCATTGTAGACCTGGCAGGTCAAGTTAAATAACATAACTTCTCTCTTAAGTTTTCCCTAATTACTATATGAAACAATGATCTCTTCTGATGCAGGTTTCCTATAGCACTTGGTTTCTGTAACAGTTATATATCTGTCTAGCATGTTTTTTTTTTTTATTTTTTTATATATGTGAATGTTTTATCTCTCTAGGATGGAAGATGTTTAAGGAAAAAAGCCTTTTCTATTCATTTTTATATCCACCTAAGCCCCTCACCATATGCTTCATATATGGCAGATGCAAAAAAAAAAAAGAATTGAATCATAGGCCATTTTTTGAAATCTTGTATTATCCCTAATAAGAAACTTCATTTCTGTCATTATTTTGCATATGCACTGCAAGTCACCACAGATTCCACTGGACAGCCCACTACAAGGCCCCTTTCTAAGTTTCTCCATATCACTGCAGTAAATAGACTTCCAACTCAGTAATGTTCCCAAAAATATGCCATTTCAATGGGAGACTCTGGTAGGAATCCAGATGCAACTCTAGCATTTGATACCTGAAATGGGAGCCACCTGCCCTTTTAAAGTAGTTTCAAAGAAACAGAATTCCTTTAATCTATGTGCTGCACCTAATCATCACCTGGTTATAACCCATTTATTTAACAACTTTTATATTTAAAGCTAAATTTCTCTCTTGGATATATTATGGATCTGATATAAAATAGTGAAAAGTAGGACCAGTTACTCAATAGATAATACAGTGATTTTCTCACTGGGTTAAATTAGATACAACCACCTTCAGGGATTAAAAATCATGCAAGAGCTGATGCTTGAAATTCAAACCCCCTAAATTCTGCCTATATCATGTACCTGAAGAGTAAGGGCTAAAATGCCCCCAAAAGAAAGTAGGCTTATTGTTGCTAGAAAAGATTGCATTACCTACCAATCCAATGGATTGAATTTTTGTTGCAGTGAAAAACCTTAAGCTGACTGAGACCCTGGGATTTTTACAAAGGGAGTTAAGGTGAATAGGAAGTTCCATTGACTTTGAAAACTAATCTCCTGCTCTAGACACTGATATCGATACCAACTTGAAGTTGCTGCTTTCTTGATTGTCTCAAAGGAAATCCAGAAATTATGAAAAAGGGTGGAATTCAAATCTAAATTTTAACCATTTAATTACCATTGTATTTTATTCTTGGGTAATTTACCTTAGGATCTGAAATATACTTTGACAGCACCCAGAATGTGAAACTTAGACTTTTGAGCATGTATTTCAAATGCTGATTATTCCTAGTTAATATGGTCATTGTATATAGTGTAGATAGGGAAAGCATCTATGACTGATAGCACATTCTCACCTGGGCAGTCTCCTCACAAGCAGTATAGCTAATCATTCAAATTCATCACAGAACTCCAAAGAATCAAATACCCCCCAAAATTTTACTAGTCCTGATAGGAGAAAATCTGATGCAGTGTGTGATATCAGAAAATCCACTAGATAAAATCAAAGGATCATAGATTTAGATCTAGAAGGGATATTAGAAGTTATGTAATCTAACCTCCTCATTTTAAAGATAGGAAAATTGAGATTCAAAGAGGTTGACTTACCCAACATCACCCAACTGATAAGTGTCAGAGAACTTTCAAGAGAAGTCAACAAGCATGTACTAAGTACTTGCTATGGGCCAGGTACTAAGATAATCACTAGGGACAAAAAAAATTTAAAAACAGAGTCCTTGAAGGAGCTTCCATTCTAATGAGAGAAACAAAAATACACACACACACACACACACACACACACACAGAATGGGGGCCAGGGGGAGAGGGAGGAAGGGAGAGGGAGATGGAAAGGTATAGGTAATATAATATGCTATCATACTTAATGTTTGCTGATTATAAAAGCAAAGCAAAATATTTTTATTTGCTAGACCCAAAGACAGTCCCAAAGGCTTCTATACAACTTCTATACAAATACTAAGACCCTAAAATTTCTTTAATAAATATGGTCATTGGATGGTTATGTTAAATTATCATTAATATTGATATTGATCATTGATAGCCAGATAGCTATCCATATCAGCTGAGGCACAATACATATATTTTTCTTTAATGAACTATTTATTGTCTATGTCCAAACAGTCCCATGACTGTAAAGACAGATCCTACATGTATCTTTTTAAATATTTTTTTATTTTTTAGATATCATGCTTCATATTCAAATCGTCCTGTGCCCTCTGTCTATTTATACATGTATATACATATGCCCACACTTACATATATATTTATATACACATATTCCTTCCTATACATGCATTGATATACATATATACATGTATATGCATATATACATATATATACATATGTATATGTACATATATATATACACATATATATACAGACACATATATATCCCCTTCAACTTTCCTCATACTGAGAAAAGTCTTATGAGTTACAATGATCATTTTTCCATGTAGGAATGTAAATAGTTCAACATTAATAAGTTCCTTATTATATCTTTTTCCTATTTACCTTCTCATGCTTCTCTTGCTTCTTGTATTTCAAAGTCAAATTTTCTGTTCAGCTCTGTTTTTTTCATCAACAATGCTTGAAAATCCTCTATTTCCTTGAATGACCATATTTTCCCCTGAAGCATCATACTCAGTTTTGCTGGGTAGGTGATTTCTGGTTTTAATCCTAGCTCCTTTGACCTCTGGAATATCATATTTTAAGCCCTTTGTTCCTTTAGTAGAGAAGCTTCTAGGTCTTGTGTTATCCTGATTGTGTTTCCACAATACTCAAATTGTTTCTTCCTGACTGCTTGCAGTATTTTCTCCTTGACCTGGGAACTCTGGAATTTGGCTATAATATTCCTAAGAGTTTTATTTTAGGGATCATTTTCAAGAGGTAATTGTTGAATTCTTTCTATTTCTGTTTTGCACTCTGATTCTAGAATATCAGGGAAATGTTACTTGATAATTTCTTGAAAGATGGTTTCTAGGCTCTTTTTTGATCATGGCTTTCAGACAGTCCAATAATTTTTAAATTATCTCTTCTGGATCTATTTTCCAAGTCAGTACTTTTTCCAGTGAGATATTTCACAATGCCTTCTAGTTTTTCATTTGTTTGGATCTTTTTATAGTATCTTGATTTCTCATAAAGTCATTAGCTTCCAGTTGCTCCAATCCAATTTTGAAAGAATTATTCTCTTCAGTGAGTTTTTGAAATTCCTTTTCCATCTGGACAATTTGACTTTTTAAGGCATTCTTCTCACTGGCTTTTTAGGCCTCTTTTGCCATTTGAGTTAGTCTATTTTTTAAGGTGTTATTTTCATCAGTCAGGCGATTGACTCACTTTTCTTGATTTTCTTACATCATTCTCGTCTCTCTTCCAAATTTTTCCTCCATTTCTTTTACATGGTTTTCAAAATCCTTCTTGAGCTTTTCTATGGCCTGTAATCAGTTCATATTTTTCTTGGGAATTTTTGATGCAGGACTTCTGACTTCATTGTCTTCCTCCTGTTTCATTCTTCAATCCTTTTTGTCTGCAAAAAAGGAATTTATAGTAGGATTGTGTTTCCTCTGCTTTCTCATGTTGCCAGTCAATTACTTGATTTTTGAACTCTTTGCCATGGTAAAACTCTGCTTTCAGAATGGAGAGAACTTTGTCCCAAATTGCTGGGGTTTTAGCAGTTGCTGGAGCAATTAGGAGAACACCCTCTCTTCAGCCCCCACAGGCTCTGGCACCTGGCCACATACCCCAGGACCTCCACCCAAGACCAAGATCCAAATCCAAGCAGGTGAAAGCAAGAGTGATTACCCTCTGAATGGTTGCTTGGTCCCCTTATGATCTGCAAACTAGGAGCTCCTGAGGCAGCCTTGCAGCATAGCTACAGGGCTCAGCTGCTGAGCCTCCTCCTTCTTGCCCTGGGAGCAGGGGCCAGACCATGCTCTTCTGTCCACTTCTGTTCCAACAGAGTTCCCCACTGACCTTTTACTTTCTTTGGCATTTATGGGTTAAGAAGTCTGGAAATCACCACAGCTGCTGGTGCTTCACTCTCCTGAAGTCTGCTCCAGCTGCTGCTACTTGGGGCTGCCCTAGGAGCAAAACTGCCAATATGGGGCTGTGCTCCACTCTCAGCATGCTTTGATAGACCCCTCCTGCCAGCTTGCTGGGCTGTCTTCAGTGGAAAATTTGTTTCTCTCTGACACTTTGTGGGTTCTGTAGCTCTAAAATTTGTTGAGAGTCATTTTTTACATGTACTGGAGGAGGTGGAAGCTGGAGTCATGGGGAAGTCCTGTTTCTACTCTGTCATCTTGACTCTGACCACAATACATATTTTTACCAAAGTATTAGCCATTGTTGTGGTAGAGGCACAGTACATAGTCTAAACACAAGGATTCTCTATAGATCCATTTTGAATCCCAAAGACATAAATCCAAGGTCTTCTAGAGCAGTGGTGTCAAATTCATATAGAAATGGGAGCTGTTAGACTATACACAAGGATCCTTATAGCTACATATTGACTCAGAAACTACATATTAACTTTATCCACATTCCAGTGAATTTTTTGTTAAATATTTCACTATTACATTTTTATCTGGCTCATGCCACACCAAAGAGTGTTGTGGGTCACATGTCTGACATTTCTGCTCTAGATACTCCTTTTTGCAAATGTTATCATGCTGATTGCATTGACCTCAGACCTCTACAAAGAGTTCTAAATGAGATCTATAACTTCGCAAAAGATTTCAACCTAACAATAATAATAGATAGCATCTATATAACACTTGAGTTTAAAAAGCACTATATATTTTTTTTTTCTCATTTGAGCTTCACAACACTGTGAGTTGGACATTGTTATTAACCTCTTTTTACAGAAGATGGAACTAGGCTAAAAGAGGTTAAGCAATTTGCCCTTGAGTTCTTATGCCAAATGTTTGGAACAGGATTTAAATCCAACTCTTCTAGCTTCAAAGTTCAGCAGTGTATTTATTTTATAATTTAATAATTCATCTGTCAAATAATAGTAAAAAGAAAATGCCATCATCTCTATATATCCTTCTCTACCACTGTTTGAAAGAATAAAATTAAGAACCAAAATATTTCAAGCTTGATAAATCATCATTTGCTGGACATGGTATGTACTATAGAAAGAAAACTCTAGTGGGAGTAAGGAGAAAAATTCTAACTCCAACTCAACCACTAAGTGTGAGGTCTTGGGCAAATCACAGTATCTCTTGGTCTCAGCTTTAGCATCTGTAAAATGAGAGAAGGAATGGATGATCTTTGTGGTCCCTAATAGATGTTAATATTTTGTTTTGTATGGCAATGAATAAAACTAAGGAACTCTGTCTGAATCCAAA
This sequence comes from Gymnobelideus leadbeateri, assembly GCA_011680675.1. Taxonomy (NCBI): domain Eukaryota; kingdom Metazoa; phylum Chordata; class Mammalia; order Diprotodontia; family Petauridae; genus Gymnobelideus; species Gymnobelideus leadbeateri. The sequence continues at coordinate 341,642 of WOXC01008706.1, read as the reverse complement.
TAAAAATCATCATTAGCTAAGGTAGAGAGGAGCTTAAGACTGACCTCAAATTGGAAGAACTATATGAATTTGCAAGATCCCTTTCCAGTTATAGTCATGCATCAAGCAAATGACTCAATAATATCATGCAAAATATATGTGCATCGCCTTCGTCCCCTCCAGAAAAATAACACACACATAACACAACAACCTCTGCATCTATTAATCAGTGACAGTGTGGAAAAAATCCTATTTAAAAATCACTAAACTAGGTGTATGATGTTAGTCAAAAACAAACAGCCAATTTTTAACTGTTGAGAGCAGCATTAACTAGACATTATCCTTGTAGAATTGGAGAAAAGAAAGGAGTAAGGTGGGAAAAATAAAATATAGACAGCCTCCATATTCTATAAAGTAAATAGAAATTGGGATCCATTTCTTTTGGTGTTCAATGAAGACCCTCATCTCTTCCAAATCAGTAATCATATGCATTTATACAATACGCTATCCATATTACTCATCTACAACATCCAAAGACTTTATGACATTTCATTTCAAGGAAATTGTTCTACCATGCTAGTAAAAACAGCCAAAAATAAAATGTAAATGTTATGGAAATATCAACTGTATAATTTTTATCTAAATGAAAAGGCATAAATACCATCAGCACTGGTGACATTAAAACAGCACAAAAATCAATGAAATTTGGAGCAGAAATCATCTTTATTACATCTATTCCCCATTAGAGAATGCATTCAGCAGAGTTCATAGGAAAATACTTAAGGACATTATTCCTATAGAGTACAAAAAACAACCTCCACCCCGCATTTCCAAGTCTGATTTTTCTCTAACCCATCTTCACTCTTTGTTGTCTGCTAAGGTATTGTCTCAATTGTTTGCCATTTATCTCCTTAAAATAAGTTTTAGTTTGGACAAAAAATATTATATAACAAATGTGAAATCAGATAACACTGTGGTATGTGAATGATAAAAAAGAGAAAAAAAATAGATCTTCCAGAGGTCATAGGATTTCAAAAAGCTATTATTTAAAAAACAATAAGCCACAGTTCAAATTTTAAATAACCACCCATCAATGGCATGAATCAAAATACAAAATATTGTCATGAAAGGTAGAGATGAACTTAATATTGACCAAAACTTAAGAAAACTTTAGAAGACAGTGAAGAGTGACTATGAGCCAAGAATTGTGGTATGCAAACATTTAATTAATGACATATCACAGCTGGAAGAGATCTTTAAAATTACGTAGTGCACGTGTCCTCAACATGTGATCCACATATCCTTGAGGTCCCTGAAACTTTTTCAGGGGTTCCGCAAGGTCAAAATCATTATCATAATAATACTACCGTTTTAATTTTTAATGCAGAAAACATGAATATAACCCATACAAAGACAATTTGGGGGGGGTCCTCAATAATTTTAAAGATTTTTTTTAAATTTTAATTTAAAAAATTTTAAATTTAAATTTAATTTTAAAGGAATCCGGAGAACCAAAAGTTCGGGAACCACTATATAGTCAAACCCCATTTTTATGGAGTAGAAAGCTAAGCAAAGAGTGTAAGGACTTGGCCAGGGCCACAGGAGCAATATGTAGCATAAATAGTACTTAATCCCTATTGCCCTGCTGATAAGGCTAAATTATAACAACAGGATAACACAGTTATAGAAAAGAACTAGTCCTTCAGTGAAACAATCAATCATCAAATGCTAATTGATTGGGGCAGCTAGGTGGTGCAGTGAATAGAGCACTGGCCTTGGAATCCAGAGGACCTGAGTTCAAATCTGGCCCAGACACTCCACTGCTTGTTAAGGATACAAGCAGAAAGAATGAAATAGTCACTACTGTTAAGGACCTTACATTCTATTGGAGAAAACAAACGCATATATAAGTAGCTACAGAATAAATATGAGGAGAATAAATAGAAGGTACCAGTGGAAGGGCATTAGCATTATGGAAAGATTTCAGAAAAGGTTTCTAGAAGCAGGTACTTGATCTGCAGAGGGGAAGTTGGTAAGGAGATGAGGAAGGAATATAGTCCAGGCCTGTGTAAGCATACATGGAAAGGAGATAGAGGTTGCTTTTCAAGAAGCAGAGGCCCAATTAACTGGATGACTGAGTTTAGTAAAGACTGTAATACATACATATAATATATATTATATACAGATATTATATATGTGTGTGCATATATGTATATATGTGTACATGTATGTATAAGTATGTGTGTATATATACACACATATATACATACATACATACATATATAAGATGAGGTTAGAAAGAGACTGGGGCCAGGTTTTTAAGAACTTTAAAAATCAAGCATTTCTTAAGGGGATGGAGCCAAGATGGTGGAGTAGAAACAGCTTTTCCAATGTACTCTGCCCCACACAAATTTCAAACAATGTGAAAGGGAGCTCCGAACAACTGCTGGAGCCACAGCACCCACAGAACTGCACACAGAAGCTAACCTCCTGCTGAGGAAAGCCCAGCAGCCCTGCAGGGAGTGGCCAGAGCAGCACTCTGAGAGCAGGCAGCACAGCATGCTGGGAACCGACAGCGCAGCACACAGAGCTGAGCCCAGGTCTGCGGTTTTAGCCCCAGGGTGGCTGGGCCTTCAGCCCGCTGGAGGGACCCCAGAACATTGTGGCAATTCCAGAATTATCAGCACAGATATGCCTAGGATAAAGTGAGATGTTAGTGCCCTATGGACTTTGGGACCAGTATTTGGTGAACGCGTTGGCTTCCTGCCCTGGGGGCGAAAAGCTGCTGAAGAAACAGCAGCACAGAAGCCATTTTGCAGCTTCAGTAGTGGCTCTAGCTCCTGGTCTGCGAACTGTAGGGGGATCCAGCAATCAGTCTGGGCATTAATCACTCTTGCTTTAAACTGCCTGGATCTGGATTGTGGTCTTGGGGGGAAGTTTGGGCTGGGTATCCAATTTGCCAGAGTGGGTGGAGGCTTTACAGAGGCCACCCAACTGCCGGAAGTTGTGAAGACCCCAAGTTTGGGACAGAAGCTCCCCTGTCTGGTGGCAGAGTCCTACTGTGGCAACAAGCCCAAAAATCAAGTAATTAAGTGGCAACATGCCTAGGCAAATGAGACAAAATAAACAGAAAAGTTCAACATTGGACTCCTATTTTAGGGGCAAAGAGGCTCAAAGCATGGAGGAGGACTGTGAGGTCAGAACTCCTGCACCAAAAGCCCCAAATGAAAATACAAGCTGGCTACAGGCCATAGAGGACCTTAAGAAGCAGATAAGAGAAGTGGGGGAAAATTTGGGAAGAGAAATGAAAAAGATGCAAGAAAAGTATGAAATGGAAATGACAGTCAACACCCTGAGGAAAATAACACCTTAAAAATAGACTAACTCAAATGGCAAAAGAGGCTCAGAAAGGCAATGAGGAGAAGAATGCCTTAAAAAGTCGAATTTGCCAGATGGAAAAAGAATCTCAAAATTTCACTGAGGAGATTCATTCCTTCAGAGTTAGACTGGAGCAAATGGAAGTTAGTGACTTTATGAGAAATCAAGATGCTGTTAAACAGATCCAAACAAATGAAAGAATAGAAGGCAATGTGAAATATTTCATGGGAAAAACCATTGACCTGGAAAATAGATCCAGGAGAGATAATTTCAAAATTATTGGACTACCTGAAAGCCATGATCAAAGAAAGAACCTAGAAATCACCCTTCAAGAAATTCTCAAGTAAAATTGCCCTGATGTTTTAGATCCAGAGGGCAAAATAGAGGTTGAAAGAATCCACCGATCACCTCCTGAAAAAGATCCCAAAAGAAAACTCCCAGGAATATTATAGCCAGGCTCCAGAATCCCCAGATCAAGGAGAAAATACTACAAGCAGCCAGGAAGAAACAATTTCAATATTGTGGAAACACAATCAGAATAGCCCAGGACCTGGCAGCTTCTACAATGAGGGATCGAAGGGCATGGAATATGATATTCCAGAGGGCAAAAGAGCTGGGAATGAACCCAAGGGTCACCTACCCAGCAAAACTGAGTATTTTGTTTCAGGGGAAAATATGGTCATTCAGTGGAATAGAGGACTTTCAAGCATTCTTGAGGAAAAAACCAGAGTTGAATAGAAAATTTGACATTCAGACACAAGAAGCAAGAGATGCTTGAGAAGGTAATCAAGGAAAAGAAATCAAAAGGAACTTATCAAATTTGGACTATTTACAGTCCTACATGGAAAAACAATAACTGTGTTTGATGAAACCTTTCTCATTATGAAAATAATTGAAGAAGGGTACATGGCATATGTTCACAGGTATACATGGATAGAGGGCACAGGTTGAATTTGATGGGAAGGGATGATTCTTTTTTTTTTTTTGGAGGACAATTGGGGTTGGGTGACTTGCCCAGGGTCATGCGGCTGGGTTTTTGTTTGTGTGTTGGCTGTCTAGGGCTGGATCCGAGCTTGGGTACTTCTGACTCCAGGCCCAGCGCTCTGCTCACTGCGCCACCTAGCCGCCCCAAGGAAAGGATGATTCTTAAGGGGTGAAGTCAAGAGGTGAGAGAGGAAAGTGGCAAGAGGAGATGGAGAGAGGGTAGGGTAAACTATCTCATGTAGAAGAGGCAAGGGGAAGTAGTTGCAGGGGAGGGGAAGAACAGGAAGGCAAAAAGGCAAAAGCATATTCTCATTGAAGTTGGCTCAAGGAGAGAATCACATACATACTAAATGGAATATCTTACCCTCACTCACTCTCCTGAGTAGGGGAAAGGGAGATGAGAGGGGGCATGATGGAGGGGAGGGCATTCTGGGGGGAGGGGAGGTTGGAAGTACCCACTATCAAATAGAGACAGGATCAAAGTAGGGAATGGACCAGGTCAGGGGGTGGGATGGGTGGGAGGGAAATATAAGCAGTCTTTTACAATATATCTACTATGGTAATGTTTTGCATAGCTATACATGTACAACACATACTGAATTGCTTATCTTCTCAGAGGGAGTGGGTGACAAGGGAGGAAGGGAATGGATCTGAAAATCAAAGTTTTAAAATTAAATGCTTCATAAGATGTCCAGGCACTGGGGCTCAGAGATTCACCTTGCTCTAATGGCAAAGTCGAAGGGAGTATGGGAGAAGATATGGGAGAGAGCAGATTGGATGAGGGGATATCTAGTGGGACTGCTATTCTGGTGTGGTGGGTAGGGGAAAAATGGGGGGAAATGTAACTCATAATCTGGTGGAAATGAATGATGTAAACCAGAATTTAATAAAGCATTTGTTTAATTAAAAAAAAAAGAAAAAGACTCCAAAATAATAGAAAAAAAATCATAGACAAAATTGTTGCCAAAAAGAAGTCATAGAAAAGACATCAGCAACTACCAACCCGTGTGCCTAATGGTCTACAGGTGTATTGAAGTTATCCTTGCTTGTAATATGAAAGGAGAATAGGTAGGATTTCCTAAATGACTTTCTACAGCTGAGAAAAGCAAGTCTTCCCAGACTCACAACTGCCAGAAAGATACAGGTGATGTGAGGTCTCACTGTGTTTCTTAATTACAAAACAAATAAAACTGACTCAAGGCAAAAAAAAAAAAAAATCAAGCAGAAGAATTTATATTTTATCCCAGGGCAAAGTTATTAGAACTTATTGAGAGTTGTTGTTTTTGTCATACAATCATTTTTGGGGGGAGAAAGAGACTAAATGACAAATGATTGTGTACTTGAGATAAGAAAAAGTGAAAAGCTGAAGATAACTGCAAGATTTTGAGCTTGGAAGATGGATTGCACCTGGACCAGAACCCAGAGAATGGTGGTGCTTTCAGTAGAAATAAGGAGGTTTGTTTTTTTTTTTCAGTCCGCGGCCGGCCCTAGCGTGTTCACACACTGCGCTGTTTCCCTACCAGCAGAGCTCAGCTCCTCTGTCGCCGCTTTCTCCTCTTCCCAGTCCCTCCCACCACTACCATAGGCTTCAGAGATGTCAAGACACCCGCAGGCCTGCAGCACCTCAATGACTTCCTTGCGGACAAGAGCTACATCTAGGGTTTTGTGTGGTCCCAGGCCAACTTTGCAGTATTTGAAGCTGTCTCCGGCCCTCCACCCGCCGACCTGTACCATGCTCTCGGCTGGTATAACCACATTAAGTCCTATGAAAAGCAAAACGCAAGCTTGCCAGGAATAAAGAAGGCTTTGCGCAAGTATGGGCCTGCCGATGTGGAAGATATCACCGGAAGTAGAGCTACAGATAACAAAGATGATGACGCCATTGATCTCTTTGGGTCTGATGAGGAGGAAAGTGAAGAAGCAAAGAAGCTAAGAGAAGAACGCTTTGCAAAAACCTGCAATTGTTGCCGTCTTCCATCTTACTGGATGTGAAACCTTAGGATGATGAGATAGATATGGTGAAATTGGAGGAATGTGTCAGAAGCATTCAGGCAGATGGCTTTGGTCTGCAGATCTTCTAAACTAATTCCAGTGGGATATAGCATCAAGAAGCTTCAGATACAATGTGTGGTTGAAGATGATAAAGTTGGTATAGATATGTTAGAGGAACGGATAACTGCCTTTGAAGACTATGTGCAATCCATGGATGTTGCTGCCTTCAATAAGATCTAAAGTCTACCATCCTCAAAAATTACATTTAAATAAAAACCTTTGCAAGCAAGGGGGGAAAAAAGAAATAAGGAGATTTGGAAAGAGATATGAGTTTGGGGGTAAAAATAATAAATTCTCATTGAATCATGAAATTCTGGCAAAGTCCATTTTTGCCACAGCCACCTAGAAGTCATGACTAGCTATTTGGACAAAGAGTGATTCAAAGCATAATCTATGAGAGAAAATATATCAGAGAGGTACATTAGAAAAAGTACTGGAGCAGAATAGAGTTAGAAGACCTGGTTTGGAATCCCAGCCTTACTAATAACTAGCTATATGATCTTGAGGCATTCCTTATCTATGAAATATGGAGGATAATTTGATTGCTTATGCCATAAAAGTACTGTAAAGATTGAGTGTGTTTCTGTGTGTACATACACACACACACAGCGTTTTTTGTTTTTTTTTTAACCAGGGAGCAACATATAATCATGAGCTATTACTGCAGTATCATTTTGCAATACTTGGGGGAAAGAATGTTAGATTCTTCTTGTAGATTCTTTGTCTATGTTTTACCCCCTTGAAGTTACTATTGTAAATATGAATTTTATTGGCAGAGACTTTATAGTGACTTTATGAGGTTGGTATACTTTGTTGGAATTGTCCATTAACAAGAATCTGGTCCTCAACTTCACAGGTTTAGAACCTTGACCTTGTTCTTTCACCAAAGACTCTTGCCACTGGGTTTCAATGACTGGAAGAGAGAGTGAGGCTGGTAACTTTGCGCAACTCTACTTCACTTAAATCTAATTCACATGCAAGCCATCAACCCACTCATGACATCTTTGGTCCTCTTCAAAAATGCAGGACAAACAGCATCAAATTCTGGAATACTCATACTCAACCTTACAAAAAAATTACATATGTGACAAAAGGTCATTTTTAATGTTCTAAGATGGAAGTTATACCTTCCATGAAGATCAAAATGCAAGGTACTTGTCATTCATTATTCAGAAAGTTAAGTGATTAGAAAGGAATTTTAGAGCAGAAGGTAAGAACTGTTCAAAATTTTTTATTTACACCTTAAGGGAATGAGACTGAGCTTGGAAGCAGAATTTTTTTTTTGTATTGTATTGCTTTGGATTTAGGACCTTTCTTAGTATCCCCAGTGATTAGCATAGTTCCTGTCCCATAATAGGCTCTTAATAAATGCTTGTTGACTGTAGGGATGAACCTGACATACAGTCTGGAATACTCGCTGGCCAACATGACCCCTCCTATACTAGAAAAGGCATGGAATTGCTTTTTTTCCAGTTCTCCTTTCTGCTAGGTTCCAAAAATACCATTGTCCTTCTACATGTATTTGTCATTATGTCATCCCCCTTTTGCATTTCCATATCTTTTCCTAATAGGTTACAGATGATTTTTCCCTGGTTACATTGTAGGCTAAATGATTCCTAATGATATAGAGGGAAATGCTTCCTTAGACTTTATCTAAATTTCCCTTCAAGATAGACTGCTTCACCCCATCCTCAATTTGGGAATTCAATTTACTTTTGTGACACTTTATCCATTAAATGCAAATGTTTTATTTATGTAATTCAGATTTCCTGTTAGCACTAAACAAGCAAAACTTTGGGGAAACTGGCCCTTGAAGAGAGTCTTTCAATAACATTGACTTGTCTATTTCACCAAAGCCAGAGCATTATCATAGTTCTATCCCTAAACTCCACAGTGTTCATTATGGGCTTGAGTCTGTGCTTTACCAAATTTAATTATATTTGGAATGAACAAGAACAAGGTAATTGTGAATAACTACTCAGTGGTAGTCAATCCACTTATAATATTACTGAAACTCTCCCTAGACTCAAACAATCTAGAGTGAAAAATGTTTCTAAACAACATTAGGTGCAATTGATTGTCCCAAAAGCATTCCATTGAATTTACTGGCATGGCTAAAAAATAGAAAACATATTTATTTCAGATGCATAAAACTATGTTTTCTCTTTTTTTTAAGAACTAAAATTATAATAGTTTTCCTTGTACTGGTTTACTATTTCCTTATACTAATTTTCTTCTTTGGACATATCAAGATTTTATTTTTGTTTTTCATGTATGCATAGCACCACTGACTAAAACAGTGTGGTGTAATGGATATGTGCTAGGTTTGGACCTTCCCAGACCCCAACCCAAGATCTGGGTTCTAGTCCTACATCTGATATTTACTAGCTCTGTAACTCATGGTAAGTCGATTAACCTCTATGTCTCAGGAAACTCCTCAGGGCTTATCTATTACACTTATTAAGTCATCTCCCCTCTCTATGGCACCACTTATCTTTCACAGATTTAGATATATAAAATACACATGTATATATATTACCAAAGAAGAATAGTTCAGGAGAAGAATGTCATCAGAAGAATCCAAGAACAGAGAAAAATGTGGGTGGATCATTCTAAGTCAGCTCAACAAGCCTTTAAGTACTCACTGTGAACCAGACATTGTGCTAAGCACTGGGGATACAAAGCACAATTCCTGTCCTCAAGGAGATCATAGTCTGATGTTAGAGACAACATGTAAACAATGACAAACAAGGCAAAGTAACAAGCATTTATTCTGTGCCAGACACGTTGTTAAGTACTGGGGATAAATAAATAAAAGTAAAATAAAAAGAGAGACAGGCCCTTCCCTCAAGAATCTTATATTCAAATGGGGGGAGATAACACATGAAAAAGAACTGAAACATGGGGATTTGCGTACATGGTCCTCATTTGGGGCATAGTTTCAAAGCCTAGAAAGTGAGAAACACAGCTCAGAGAGGAATAAAGGTTGGTCTTCCTTCAGACAAGTTATATATAGAATAAACTGGAGATAACCTCAGAGGGAAGGTATTAATGTTAAAGAAACTCAAAAGGCTTTTTGTAGAAGGTAGGATTTTTAACTGATTTGAGAAAAACTAGGAGGCCAAGGCAAGGAAAGAGAATGCTTTAGGCATGGAGGATTCCAATGAAAAATGTATGGAGTCAGGAGATGGAATGTGTTATGTGAGGAACTTCAAGGAGACCTGAGTCACTGCATCATTTGAGGTACATGAGAAATGAGAAAAAGAATGTGGAAGAAAGGAAAACGTTAAGCTGAGAGATGCCCTATAAAGAGAGGTTGCAAGGGCAAAGGCTTAAAGGTAGAGACTCCTGTCAGCACTTACAGGAGAATGTGCACATAAGTCTCACCAAATGACCAGGCACTGGCTGTTACCTCTATTGTAGGAGAGAGTACACCTAATCAATGATCATGAAGATTCATGGAAGTAGTGCAAAATATGTGACACCCTCAACTAGACTGCAAACTATTTGAAGGCAAGGTCATTGTCTTCTCTTGAATTATTTTTAAATCTTTTTTATGGAAAGGGGAAGGCAAGGTAATTGGGGTTAAGTGACTTGCCCAAGGTCACATGGCTAGTAAGTGTGTCAAGTGCCTGAGGTTAGACTTGAACTCAGGCCCCCCCCTTACTCCAGGGTCAGTGCTTTATTCACTGCACCACCTGCCTTACCCTTGAATTATTTTTTTAATCACACTGTAGTACAGGATGGCTCACTACAAATGGGGTTCCAGTAGCCTTTCAACCAATCTATAATTATTTTATTAGGCACTTACTTTATGCCAGACTTTATTCTAAATTATAGGGGTGGGAAGGACAAATAAAAAGAATCTTTCCCCTTAAGAAGCTTATATTATAATAGGTGAATATACGTATGTATGTATGTATATGTTTATGTATGTGAAAAATAAAGGCAAGGTAACCTTATTGGGGAGGGAACTGACTTCTGAGAAGGACCACGAGATAATTCCTACAGGAAGATACCCTTAGCCTGACTCTTGAAGGAAACCAGTGAGGTAGAAGTAAGGAAAGAGATAATTCCAGATATAGGAGCCAATTGAAAAGGCACAGATCAATCAGCCAATAAGCATTTAAGAATTTTCTCTGTACCAGGCAAAGAGCTAAGCGGTAAGTACACAAAGAGTAAAAGACAGGTCTTGCCTTTGACGCTCTCACATTCTAATGGGTAAGACAAACTGCAAACAACTATATACAGACAAAATATATACAAGTGGACATGGGAGATCAAATGCCATTTGAGAAACAGTGAGAAAGACAGTATGGTTCAATCTTAAAATGAATGGAAGGGCATGCTATGTAAGAAGCCTGGAAAGATAGCAGAGGTCAGACTATGAAGAGATTTAAATGCCAAATAGGAGAGTTTATATCGGTTCCTAGAAGCAATATAGACACTGGGCTTTATATGTAGGAGGAGGGAAATAATATAATTAGATCTGCATTTCACTGATTGACTTTTTTTTTTCTTTTGAACTGTCACCTAAAAAGTGATGCTTTTCACCCCTAGGACTACTATATACTCACCACTGGATACATGCTTCCAAGGAAATTGAAGACAAAAATAAAGAACCAACATATAGAAAAATTTTCTTAAGAATACTCTTTTGGGTAGCCAAGAACAAGAAACAAAAATAAGTGACAATTAAAGAATTGTTGGGGGAAACAAACAAAAAACAATAACAACCAGCAATCAAATATTGAACAATAAGAAATCATGAATATGAGGAATTCAGAGAAACATAGGATGATTTATATTAACTGATGCAAAGTGAAATAAACAGAATAAAAAAAACATATACAATGATGAAACCAATGTAAATATAATTATAATTGAAAGGAAGTTGGACTCTGAATAACTAAAAATGGAATAAGTCATGATGTAAGAGAATGGATAATGAAACAAACTCCCTCCACATGGCAGTATAGTATGATTACAAGAGCATATCACTAAACTGCAAATTTTGTTTCAGGCTTATTTTGCTTAATTGTGTATCTTTGTTATGATAGAGGATTAAATGTGGGGAGGGAGAAAAGGATGAGGGAACATTTCCAGAAATTACTAACAATGAAATAATAGATATCAATAAAATTTATTTAAGAAAAATTTAAATTAAGTAAAAATTTATGGTTTTCAAGACAGCAAAAAAAGTATATTTGAAGACAAAAAAAGTAATATTTAGGAAAGGGGAATCTATTCCCAAGATTTCTGTTATATTTGTAAACAAGCTTAATTATTTTTCTGCCACCTTTGAACATCTGGAGTGTGCTTCCTAGTGATGTTTACAACACCAGATGGGCAACTTTCCTAACCTAATAAAGTTTTTGTTAATCTTGTATATTTTACACATATTTAGATGAGAGGGTCATAGATCTTATAGTTTAACATTTTTCTAATACTCCAGATAAATCAGGTACACCAAGACAAGGTGTCATTTGTGCAATTATTTCTCTGTAATAGTTACTGCTCAAATAAGTGCTGATTTCCTAACTAATTCAAATAAGTCCTTTAAAACTTCTTGGTCTTATATGCTCCCTAGACAGTATGGTTAGTCATCATGTGAAGAGTACCTGAGATAGATTATATCACACTGATATTGAAGAATAGGAAATATATAATCTCTGCTATAATTCTGCAAGCACAGGCAAGATAGAGGTGAGCCAAAGGATGCTATTTTAAAGAACATTTCCATATTTCATTTTATACAATCCCACAAAATATCTTTCTCTATCCCTTGAAATCTCCTACATCTAGGCTGTAAGATTTTTCAAAGTAGCTTGTAGTTAAGTGCTTAAAAAAATAAATTAACTGGTTCAAATGAGTATTCTTAAATGACTAGGATTCTTAATTCAAAAATGATTTATTATATACCTCTGTGTCAGGCTGTTAGGTGACTCAGTGAATAAAACACTGGGCCCTGAGTCAGGAAGACCTGAGTTTAAATCCAGCCTCAGACACTTACTAGTTGTGTGACCTTGAGCAAGTCATTTAACCTCTGTTTGTCTTAATCCTTTGGAAGGGGAAATGAAAAACCACTCTAGTATCTGCCAAGAAAAAACCCCTGAACAGTATGGTCCAGAGGGTCACAAAGAGTCAAACACAACTCAATGAATGAACAACAATGTGCCAGGCACTTATGTATTCAAAGTTATCCTTGTAAGTGGATCATTAAAAAAAATCACTAAAATGACATAAAATTCACAATGCACTTGCAATTGCTGCTCCCTCTTTAGGCATTATTATTATTTATCATGGAATAGAAATTGATCATTATTTTAAAACATCTAAAAATCCAAAGACCTTAATGTAATTAAATTTCAGAATATCCCTTTAATGGAAATTAGGTGTGATATTAATAAATGCATAAATAAAGATAATAAAGAACAGAGAAAGCTAAGCACTTGAACAAGGTCAGTGTCAGGACCAGGAAAGGAACTCAGAATAACAATCTTTCCAGATCAGCAGTATATGCTAAAGTAAATGACAGACTGTACTTGTCAACAAGAGTAGAGAATAACTGTTCTCACCAGGGCCCAGTGTAACCTGCAATGACAGCACAGTGAATAGAGCACTGGACTTACAGTCAAGAGTTCTTGAGTTTAGGGGCAGATAGGTGGTGCCAGAGTACCAGCCCTGGAGTCAGGAGGACCTGAGTTCAAATCTGGCCTCAGACACTTAACACAAATACTAGCCATGTGACCTTAGGCAAGTCACTTAACCCCAACTGCCCTCCAAAAAAGCAAAAAAAAAAAAAAAAAGGAGCTCTTGAGTTTGAATCCTACCTCTGATACTAACTCTGTAATCCTAGCCAAATTATTTCTGGACCTCAGTTTCCTCACTGTAAAATGAGGGGGGATGGACCTCTAAGAGCTCTTCTCCATATAAATTTTTTGATTCTATGATGCTTTCTCATATTAGTAGGAAATTTTCCTGAGTTGTTGGGACCAAAAGTTATCTGAAAACTATCCTTTCTGGTCGTATGCCTCTTCAAACTGGGCTAGGCAGATTCTCCAACAATACACCAAAATCCCATCTCCAGTCCCAGACTTGGTACCTTTGAGGCTTGCTAGAACCTGCCAGAGTTTTTGATTCACTGGTTCAGCCTTGGAGAACTCAGAGTGAAGGCCAAAGTTTGGGAACCTATAGCCTTGATGCTATATATGGCCTTCTAGATCCCTATTTTAGAGAACTGATTCAGTCAAAAGACTGCACTTAAGGATCAACAAGGTCACATGTGGCCTCAAGGCTGCAGATTCCACACCCCTGGGCCAAACCATCAGGAGGCATCAGACTGGGGTGATTAGGAAAACCCTTTTCAAAAATTCTGTAATACAAAGGAAGCTAGAGGGACTTTAAAAGCCCTCCTTCTACCAGCTACAGTGGATGATGTAACATATATTCCATGAAAGTTATTTTGGAGCTCTGTGATTTTTAACTTTTTTTCTTTATTACTTTTTAATCTCTATAAGAAGATTTGGAACTTTTCCAAGGAAAAGAAGTCATGTGAAAAAAATAAGCCTCACTACCTGGAGCTTTGCTTACCTTAACAGGCTCCTATGGCATCAAGTTCTTAATATTAATGCAGTTAAGCCTTTATCAATTGCGCTTCAGTTTTTGCAAGTTCAAGTATAATCTCCTCGGAATGCTCAGAAACGTGTCCTCCCCGTGACCTTGTCAGTAATCAGAATATACAGAAATGCAGCTTCTGAAGAATTCAACAACCAGTTTCAGAAGCTCAGGATAGACTGCAGCTGGAATGAAAGAAAGCCCCAAACTTTAATTAAAGCCACCAAAGTGAAACTGGCTTGGCTAGCATGCTCCCTTGGGATTGAGAGCACTCAGTTATTTTGTCATAAGATAAGATCTAATCATCTCCTTCACAAACAAGGGATCTCAACAAAGTCAAATTTTATCCACTGGCAGAATAAGTATATTACTTTTTCTTCAAAGAGCAACCCTAAAACCTGAAAAAGCTTTTGAAAGAATTTTATTGAGTCATTTGGTAGAGGAGAGAGCCATTGTATAGAGTTCAGACAATATAGGAATAGTTTCTTGATCGGCCAGGGCAATTTGAGATGAATATCAGCAGGTAAGTATAAATATTCTATCTAATTTTGGGAACTCAAAACAGGAGCTTGAGGTGGACTCAAAACAACACCTGGGAGGGATCTAAGCATACCATGTGGCCATCTGGCTTCCCTGGAGGTCTCTGAGGTCAACCTAACTTCTGCTAGAAGGTTTGGGTTAGACATCTTTCTAGTCACATAAAGTTAGGTTTAAACAATATTATTAAGTGATAAAAATATATTTAACATCTTTCTGAGTCTTCCAGGTTTGGGGTAAATCATACTCCAATATTACACATGCCTGGTAGACAAGAATTCTAGAATAATATATAGAGAGACAGACCTTGATTCAGGAAGATCCAAGTTCAAATCTTGCCTGTTGATACTTAAGAGCTATGCGACATCCTCACAGATGTTTCACATGGTGATAATGATTCTTTGTTATTGTTTCTATTCAGTTACAATTAATATCACCTTTTCCCAACACCTCTATAAGACAATTCTGAATGGTTATATTCTCTGTATCTGAAATGTGAAAATCCTTCTATGATGAAAAGAATAGCATTAAAGGTCAGTACATAATTTCTCCCCTAAGCAAATCTGAAGAAGACCCGTAGGAAGACTTTATACTTTAGTTTTATGAAATATGATCCTTACTGACTTCCCTCAGTTCCTTTATGTCCAAACTAAAATCCCACACTCTCCAGGAATGCTTCCCAGATCCCTCTTAATTCTAATGCTTTCCCTTGGGTAATTGTTTCTTATTTACCTTGTACATAGCCTACTTTGTGTATATTATCTTGTATGCTGTCTCCCATATTAGACTATAAACTCCTTGATGGCGGGGACCTTTTTTGTATCCCTAAAACTTAATACACTATGTTTGAACTTGCAAAAACTGAAGCACACTAGTACATAGTAATCACCTAATAAATGCTTAGAGATTGATATATGAGATATTAGTCCTTATCATAGTTATTGGCACATAATAAATGCTTGATATATGTTTGTTTCCTCCCTTTCCTTCCTTTCTATAAAGTTATAGGCAATCATCTGACTTATAAACTACCAGCAGTTTGAAGAAATTGTTTGATCTCCAAAAACAGAATGGTTTTCTTCAATCTAAACATTTCCCCTCAAAACTAGATTCCAAGTATGTTACTGGGGTTTCTGTAAATGCTTTATTTGTCTGTTTTTAGATATAGTTATGATAATTTTAAATCAATAAAAGCCATGTTTGAGAGATGAAATGAAAGTGTAATGTCATCTCTTTTCCAACTCCCATCCATACTCACTGCTTCTCTCCCCAAAATTATAGATGGTAAGAGAGCTCCAGGGCAATTTGTACCCACTTAGAAGGAAGAGACTATAACCAAATTGCTCTTAATCCCACCCTCAATAAGCACCAAAATGAAGAAAGAAAAGGTTTGCAGAGAGGGCTTATACTTAGGATATCACTCAATCAGGTAAATTGCACACTTTCAAAACGTTCATTTTCTTCTAGAGTCCAAGTATCCAATTTGTACCTAGGGAGTAATGGGGCTCAGAAGATTCTCTGCACTATTTCAAGAAATTTTCTTATTCAATTAAATGCATCCATGCATAAGAAATTTACTACGTGAAAGGGAGGAATAATCCCAGAAAGTTACAAAACATACAGTTGGTTAACACATATCTTAAACTCTAGTGAAATGAATTCTATTTGTCATTCTAATTTTTGGCCACCCCGGAAGATCAGAAGATTTTATTTGCTATGATCAATTCTAGAACAACCCACTTGTATAAAATTTCAAAAGGACTGAGCCTTATTTACCTTCACTAGAAAAAACGAACATTAAATGAGATGGTTGGGAGGTACAGTTAACATTTTAGATAGATCCTTTAGCATACTCTGACAAAACTACTTACCTACCACTCAATATACAAGCATTTATTAAGTGCCTACTATGTACCGGGAACTGTGCTAGGCCCTGGGGATATAAATACAAAGAATGAAATAATCCCTACTTACATTACAAAAGGGAAGAAAATGAGTGTGTATTTGCATACACACATGCACATATATACAAATATGTAAATATATATGAAAAATATATTATGTGTAAATTAGAAATGGGGGAGAAAGAACACTAAAAGATTAAGATCCAGGGGGCGGCTAGGTGGCGCAGTGAGTAGAGCGCCGGCCCTGGAGTCAGAAGGACCTGAGTTCGGATCCGGCCTCAGACACTTAACCCACACAAACAAAAACCTAGCCGTGTGACCTTGGGCAAGTTACTTAACCCCAATTGCCCTAAAAGGGGCGGCTAGGTGGCGCAGTGAGTAAGAGCGCCGGCCTCGGAGTTGGGATGACCCGAGATCAAATCCGACCTCAGAAAATGAGCACCCACACATAAACAATGACTAGCCGTGTAACCTTGAGCAAGTTACTTAACCCCAATTGCTTAAAAAAAAAGATTAAGATCCAGCTTTATTCTACTTTACAGGAACTTCCAAGGCTGCCATGCTAAAGGAACCATAAGTCAAAAATGTGAAATGAAATAAAATAACAAATAACTTCAAAATCCTTTTCCACGTTCAAATTCCATCATAAAGCATTCAGTTATATTTTTTCCTGACATACATTCTTCTCTATTCTATGTGTAGTTCCAGAATTTCCTGGCTTCATTCTACTTTTTACATTGGTATATATGTATTTGGTGGAGAAGAAAGAGAAGAGAGGTAAAAAGCACAGGTAGATGTGAGATTCCATAGATAATCCAGAAAGGACATAATTCATGTATGCATGATTTAACAGCAACTGTGGTGTTCTCCAGTGCTGGTAGATGTAAAGTGGGTAATAGACCATTTCACTACCTCTTGGAAATTTTAGCTTGTGAGGTCCACTAGTTTGGTGGTGTCAAACTCAAAAAGAAATTGGCACCACTAAACTGATATAAGGATCCCTGGAGGCCCATATTGACTCAGAAAACTGTATCACACATTAACAATATCTGTGATTTAGTGTATTTTTATTTATTTTGTTGATTATTTCCCATTTACATTTTATTCTGGTTCTGGCCACACTAGGGAATGTTGTAGGCCATGTGCAGCCTGTAAAATCACTTGTTTAACATCTGTGTTCTGTCTTAGATTGGCCCAGGGACATATCTCCAAAATCAAGAATAGCCAACTTCAGCAGAAAATAATAATAGCCGATAGTTACCAAGCACTTCAAACTTTGTAAAACACTCATTAAACAATTACTATGTGCCAGGAGCTGTGCTGTCCCTGTCCTCAAGAACCTATATTCTCTTTTCATTGAAGAAGCATAAGTATCCATTTAAAGGGCAAAAGATTCCAAGCTAGAGTGAGCAGTAGAGGCCATCTAGTTCAATAGCTGAGGAAAGAAGCTTAAAAAAACTAGACAGTATATGCCAAGAAATTATAAATGAACTTGTAAATTAAAATTGGCAGGTTTATTACAACCAGAGAGCAAATTAAAAATAGATGTCATGTTCAAAATCTGGAGCTCTCAAAATGAAAACAAAACAAAACAACAACAACAACAAAAAAAAAAAAAAAACATGTTTCATGCATGAGAAGGGAGTTCAAAGAAACCATAGGCAAGACTACACAAGACTTTCTAGCTTTTACTTAAAATGAGAGGAGATTTCGGATAGAATATTACAAAAGGTAAAAACAAGAACCAGATTTAAAGCCCAAAGTATAATCTTATAGGCAAAATGCAAACCTCAAAAAAAAAAAAATAGGACTTCCAGGCATTTCTGATGGAAAGACTAGAGCTGAATAGGAATTTTGAAATGTAGAATTTAGAGAAATCCAGAAATTTTCTTGAACAGTTAGAGACCTGTATGATCATATAGTTCTAGCATTGTTAAAAAAGAGAGAAGAAATAAGTGTTCCTTCAGAACCTTAATATCTCTAA
The DNA here is from genome assembly GCA_011680675.1 of Gymnobelideus leadbeateri. Lineage (NCBI taxonomy): Eukaryota > Metazoa > Chordata > Mammalia > Diprotodontia > Petauridae > Gymnobelideus > Gymnobelideus leadbeateri. The sequence continues at coordinate 323,207 of WOXC01008706.1, read as the reverse complement.
AGAATAATGAAGTAGTGATATATAGATATATATACACATATATACATAAACATACATATATGTATGTGTGTATGCATATATGTATATGTCTATATATGAGTATGTATGTGTATTTATGTATGTATATACATATATATACATACATGCATACATACACTCACAACCAGAGACCCTGAAATGGGGTTGGCTCCATTCTGAGGGAGTGAAAAGAGGAAAGAGAGGGGAAGGTAAAAGGAAGAATATGCTAGTACAGAAAGGTGGAAGAATGTGATAGATCTAGCTGTTTATTATTATTGGAAAAAAGTATAGAACATGGAAGAAAGGATGGAGGTAAGTGCATATCAGATGAAATTCATTCTTATCTGAAATGGGAAAAGGACAGTTGACTTCTACCCTGTCAAATACATATACAAATAGTTCAGTACAAAAATGCCTCAAATTACAAAGGGAAGCAAGCTGGATATGAGGAGAAAGGGAAGCGGTGTTAAGGACTATTACACTGAATGGGGAATGATCACAAGGAAAACGAACTTCCTAATCCTGAAGGAGGTGCTAAAAGAGGAAAAGAGAAAAGCAAAGAATAAGAATCTAAAGGGGGGCTACATTGCCTCAGATATTTGAGGAATGTCCAAACATAATATGGTACGTGAATGGGATATTATTTCACCATGAGAAATTATGAAAGAGATAATTTCAGAAAGTCCTAGATAGTGTTATATGATACATAGTGAAGTGGAAAAGAATCAGGAGAAAAATTTAAATATGAAAGCAACATAGTAAAGACAGCTTTGAAATTATTAACAACTTCGATCAATGCAATAGCCAACCACGTCTCCAGAGGATCTATGATGAAGCAAGCTACACACTTCTTTATAGAGAAGTGATGAACACGAGGTACAGAAAGAGACATACATTCTTAGTTATGCTCTATGTGGATTGGTTTTTCTTTATAATGCTTGTTTGTTACAAGGTGAGGGTTTTTTTCTCTATTTTTCCCTTTAACTAGAGGAAAGGATAACAATAGCAATATAAAAAGAGTGGAGGTCATTGTAACCTTTTTTTTTTTTTTTTTTTGCTTTTTGGAGGGCAATTGGGGTTAAGTAACTTGCCCAAGGTCACATGGCTAGGTTTTTGTTTGTGTGTGCATTAAGTGTCTGAGGCCAGTTCCAAACTCAGGTCCTTCTGACTCCAGGGCCAATGCTCTACTCACTGTGCCACCTAGCCGCCCATCATTGTAAACAAGCATTATAATGAAAAACCAACCCACATTTAAAAAAAAATGGATAGGAGAACAGAATGAAGTTCAGAAAAAAGTACAAATTGGACATTCCTGAAAGTACCGAGTGTGAGTGTGAGTGTGTGAGTGTGTGTGTGTGTGTGTGTGTGTGTGTGTGTGTGTGTGTACTTAAGGATGTGGTATGGAATGGATGTGGTACCTATATTCTGCTATGAGTATGGAAATACTTTTGTATAAGTTCAGAATTGTTTTTTAATTGTCACAATTGTCTATTTCCTCCAACCTTACTCCCAACAGTCACAAGAAGTCCAGATGCCAATACTAGTAGATAGCTAAACATATCTAAAATGCTCACAGACCTTACTTATATAAGCTCGTCAGTGGGAAACTCTCTTAGAAATAACCTATTGCAATTCAAATCTTGTTTCCAGAATGGATCAGAAATTTGTAATTCTCCCCTCCATAGCTAACAGTTCTATGAAAGGGCCAGATGAAGACATTTTGCACACACGGGGCTTTCTGTGTTTTAATGAATTCAATCTCATGTCTAGACAATCTAACAAAAGTAAATCATATTCCATGGAAATATGTATGTATGTATGTATATGTATGTGTGTGTGTATAGATCTAGAAGCCTCGGGGGGGGGGGAACTTAGAAGATCATCTAGTTCAATCCCCTAATTTTGCAGATGAGGAAACTGAAGGGAAGTTATATGATACGCAGTTAATAAGTATGTAGCGAAGACTATGGGGAAAAAAGAAAAACCAAACCCTGGTTTTCTAGCCAGAGGACCTATGTTCAAATACTACCTCTGGCTTTTATTACCTGTGTGAACTCGAGTCTCCTCCAGCTCTAAATTTTTTATGCTATGTAGCTGAGATCCACAACCAGGTCTTTTGGTCTTCCAAGTACAAATATAATGTTCTTTCTCTAAGACTATGCTATACATGTTTGTGTAAACTCATTCTTTCTCTGTCTACACACACACACACACACACACACACACACACACACACCCCACATTATGCATAGGTGTACAGGTGATGTTTTTCTGGGAAACCTTATCTTTATTTTAATAGTTTGTGGGTTTTTTAACATTTTAATTTCAGAAAGCAATAACCTAGTTCTAAAATAAAATTGATCTGAGTAAAAGCCTGCCTTTTCAATTTCTCACTGCCATGCTTGACTTAACCTTTACTTTCTTCCAGGTAGGAGAGGTCTTTATTCATTTGCTAGGCATTTATTTATTCATGACAGTATTTCTGTTAACATTTTTCAGGCACCTTCTGAGGTTCAGTGAGATGTTCCATTAGGGTGTCTAACCACTGGTGTCAAGAAGCCAAAGACAGCAGTGGGACTGACTATTTTTGAAAAATTGTTGAAGTCCAGGATTCAGCCTGGTTAGAAACCATATCAACTCTGTATGAGTTATAGCCTATCTGTTCAATGGAGCACATAGATAGTGCCTCAGAGTTACAGTTCTAGTATTATATATGGGAATATCTCAGTTCATTTCCTCTAGCTAAATAATTCTTGCCTCATTTCCCTGGTCTATTTCTCTCCTTTTTAATAAAAGTGTAGCAATTATAGATCTATGCTGAATTGTTCCAAGTATGCCCAACTTATCAAAGATGAAATCTATACAACATTCATCAAAGAAAAAAAGAAACTCTTGATGCAATCCTCTCTATATTTCCTAGTATTATTAAACTGCCTTTAAGCTGCTGTTATTAATAAAATAAAATAAAAATGATAATTTCTTATGTCTTAGAATCATTTGGAAAAGAGAAACCCAGCAAAGTCAAAACTAGGAGAAAGCAACTAGGACTGAAAACAAGGTATTGATATCTGGGGAAACATAATTTCTTCTCTTCCCCAGATTTTGATGTGTGTACCTCAAGGTGTTCTACCTGTGACACCATGGGAGTTGGGGGAGAAGCAAGTTTAGGAAAATCAAAAGAAGTCAGTAGTATGACAGGTAAGAGGGAAAAAAGGAGAGGTGAGGAGCTGCTACTACCTCACAGATGTTGTTTTACACTGGCATCCCTTTTTCTATTTTCCAGTCAGGTTTGATAGGGCAAGGAAGAAAGCAGTCCTGTGAAAGTGAGGAACTGGTGTCATCAGCAATGGAGGTGAAGGGAATACCACCTTTCCCAGAGACCATACTTTTAATAATATAATCTTTTCTGGACTTTGGAAATCTTTTTTATTCCTTTCTACCTCTCCCTATACTTTCCTCTCTGTCCAACTCAGCCTTGCCCAGTCTCTATTTCCTTTTATCTTCTAATTCATCTATGTTGTTAACAAGCCCTCTCCATCCTAGAACCCTCTATCTCAACTCCCTTCTATCTTTTCAGGCTCATCAAAACCTAGTACCTTTCCAAGTATGGCTGCTTCTTTTATTCCCCCTGAAACCTGCTACAGGTAGGGGACTGGTAATCCCCCTTTGCCTGCCATCTCCTTTAAAGCTGACTCCATCCTCTCATGGTCCTTGTTGCTGCCATCCATGCATCTCAAGGTAATGCTTCCCTGCCCTCCCAACAAACTCAGCACCTATCTCAGTAGTATTCTCAAACCCAACTTGCACATCCTATAAATATTTTGACCTCCTGATTCCTCAACCTAGATGCCAACCTTCTCTATTCCCTAGTCCATTTTAGCTGTGCATGGAATTGATCTCACCTGAAATACTACACCTGTTTCCTCCTCACTCAAATGAATTTGTCCTACTTGCTGGAATTACCACTTATGTCCTTATAACTGAGTGTTTCTGGAAATGGGACTCTTCAAATTAGGAACAAAGGTCCATAAAGGAAGAGTTGTTTTTCCTATGAGATTATTGGCTATTTGGCCTCATGAGGATTACTTTGTCATTTAACCAAATATGGGATAGGCATTTATTAAACCATTTAATGCCTCTGCTTCCCTGAAAATAACTGAATATACTCCCTATGGGAACTTCAAATATGTCAAAGAAAGCACAGCAGGTAGATGTGTCCTTGAAAGTTTCAATCTTTTTTTTTATAACTATGATGGAATATCATCCCCCACTAAGCAAATCATCTTATCTTTCATGTAAATCACATATCCATTATATCTAAAGCTCTTCCTACTCCCCATTCACCTTCACTTTGGGGGATGGGGGAAGAAGAACAAAATTATAGGCAGCTATTTCCTAAAGTGGTTTTTTTTATCCATTTTAAAAATCTTCACTTTTGACAAGCTATCTATATCCTTTCTGATGTAAGACAATGAGTAAATCGTCCTTAAACACCTTGCTTATTGAATGAAACTGAATATAAATGACAATACTCTTTGCTGCCTATAAAGTATCTTCAAATTTTCACTACATTGCTGTTATATATGAACATCACTCCCTTCTTTGTCTGAGCTTAAAGGTTATAGGGAATTTTCATTCTGATATTTCATGTTTCCATAGTGCTTTGAGATTTGTAAAGCATTTTCCTCACAATTGGACTGCAGGGTAGCTAGTACAAGAATGATTGTGATCATTTTTTAGATACGAAGTCTAAGGATTAGGTTGAGGTGATTTGTCCATGATCACATAGCAAATATATGTTAAGAGATAAGATTTGGGCCCAGGTCTTCTGGCTCCAATTCAATTGGTCTTTACACTACAGCATGGTACCTTTCAAGAATGCATCCATTGTCTAGCTGTGTGTCATATTTATAAAACTTTATGAAATACCTGGGAATAGACAAAGAAATAGAAAGCATAATGCTAGAAATGAAAATCACTGTGTTTTTTATTTCAAACTCTGGATATTAAACATGAACAGACATGAGGTCAATATAATGTCAAGGAAACAAGATATCTCAAAGACAGAGTGTCTCTATGTGTACCACTTAGGTGGCGCTGCTATTATACTCATTATGTAGATGTTTAAATTGAGGCAATAGATAAGTTGCCTTGCACTTTTATGCTTTTCTCCAAGGATTTCAAAGGACTCCACAGACATCACCTGACCATCAGGGTTCTTTAGCTATAAGATAGAGTTAAGAAATATGCATTACTCTATTTTTGCCCATGTAGCGGAGAAAGACAAAGGATTAATGGGTTTTCCAAAGCCTACTCACTCAGTGATCACACAAGATGGGGGAAATAGCTTTCTTCTGAGCCACTTTGGGTTGATAGGGGATCATAGCTTATCAAGTAGCATAATTTAAATATGCTAGTTGGTCTGGTATGCAAGTGGTGAAATGGGGTAGGGTCAGGGCATATTTTCTTAAAGAAATGGGAGCTTTTAGAGGAAATATTGGTTTTGGAGAAGTTCAGAGAAAATAAGGGAAAGAAAAAACTGGAAAGATTTGGGGTGGGGAACCTGTGGCCCTCTAAGTCCTCAAGAGTGGCCCTTTGACTGAATCCAAACTTCACAGAACAAATCCTTTTATTTTTTATTGTTATGTGTTTTGTGAAGTTTAGATTCAGTCAAAGGGCCACTCTTGAGGACCTAGAGGGCCACATGTGGCTTCGACCCCACCCCTGGTCAGGGAGAATGAGGATTAAGAAAAGGCCATTCGAGTTGGCAACTAAGACATCATTAGTACTTTTATATAGAGCTGTTTCTGTGGAATGATAAGGTTGGAAACCAGATTGTAAGGGGTTAAGAAGAGTGAGAGGAGAGAAAATGGAGGTACTTTGAGGCAGAAGAGGCAGAAGGTTGGAAGAGATACAGGACTATAATTAGAGGAAAGGGAAGGCTCAAACAAGGTTTTTTTTCAAGATAAGGAAGACATGGGCTTTTCTGTAGTCAGTAGGAAATAAACCAGGAGAGGAGGAGAGATTGAACATAAGTGAAAGTGTGAGGATGACAGAGGGAGAAAACTATTGGAGGAGATGGGATGGAATGGGATCACTTGAACAAGTAGAAGAGCTAACCTATGTGAGGAGTAACCCCACTTCATCATGTGAGCCAGGGGTGAAGGAAGAGAAAGTGACAAAAGGCACCTGAGTGATAGAACATGAGGAAGAGAAGAAGGAATTCATGGCCAGTGGAGAGTGAAATAGTGAGTTGATAAGGAAGGATAGTAGAATTGCCTAGCAGCAGTGAGGGCCCAGTTAAGGCTATGTGACATCAATACATAATAGACATAGAATGTTTGCACGATTCTTTCCACTTTTATTTGGCAACATGTGTACAGTAGTAAAAGTGACAAAATGGTGGGAATGACCCAAGACTAAGGTATAGCTGTGCATAATTGGTGATATGATAAAGGGGACTGGAGCATGCAAGGGATTTGAGTGAGAACATAATAGAATTGAATTGGTTCACCAAGGAATCAGGATGGGGAGAAGAAGAGAGGGCAGCTAGTGCAGATGGCCTGGGAGAGAACTGAGGGGCAAAGGGACTGAAAGTCATCATGAGTATAAAGAGAAGAAGTATGTAAAGGAGGGCAGAGGAAGAGGTGAAAAGACAATAATTTTGGTTGGATAAAGGGATTTCAGAATTCTTGAACACAGAGGTGGTAATTTGTGGTTAATGGCATGGTCAAGAGTATAGCTGAGATGCAGTAGAAAAGTAGCTCAAAGGAGGTGAGTAGATTAAGGAACTGATTGGTTAGTGTGTCTGAAAGAGAATCAATATGTATGAAGAAATCTCCTAGTATAAATGTAGGAGTTTGGGAGGAGAGAAAAATTATAGTCCAGGCATCAAAATCATTGAGGAAGGAAGGGTAAGTAACTTGAGGGTCTGTAGATAACTACTTGGATTCTGATTGGGTGGTAGATTTGATTAACATGAACCTCAAAGGAAGAGAGATTATTGAATGATGGAGGAAGGGGAGAATCTGGAAGTGTCAATGGGATACAAGGAGTATTCCAACTCCCCACTTCAACCAGTGAGCCAAAGAAAGTTAAGTGAAGCTACAACTATTATGAGAAAGTATAGCCAAGAAGGCTATGTCATTGAGGGAAGCCAGGTTTTGGGAAAACGTAGTAAATGGAAGAAGTGGAAAAGGAAAAAATTTAAAGTGAAGGGAAGTTTGTTGCCAATGGAATAGGCATTCCAGAGGGAACAATGAAAGGACTGGGCTGATTTAGGATAAAATTCTGAGGTGGGAGGAATAAGAATAAGAAAGGAAGTGGTAGGAGGTAAGAAATGGAGCCCGGCTAATAATCTACAGGAATTGAGAGTAACTGGCAGATGAAGGGCATGATCAGGTATTCATCACTGAATAGAGGCCTGAAGTCAAAGGGAGGATTGAACTTCTTTGTACTGGAGGTTCTCCACATTTAAGTCGGGAGATTGTGTTGATAGCAGTAGGCAGAAGATGCCTTGAGATGGTACAAATTGATAGTAGAAATGGAAGAGGCCCAGCATGGCCCCTTATAGCCTTTCCCCAGGGGACATGTTATGCTCAACAAGAGATAAAATGGTTGGGGCACTACTGTTTTTTGTGATATATGATACTTATTCACTTCATTTTCTCTCTTCCCCTCACGCACCCCCAAGTCTTTCATTCTCAAGTGGGAAAGCAGAGGCAAATCAATTTTTGGTCATTTTCATTCATGTCTGACTCTTCATGATTGCACTTGGGTTTGGGGTTGGGTTTTTTTTGTTTGTTTGTTTTTTTCTTTTTGGCAAAGATACTAGAGTGGTTTGCCATTTCCTTCTCCAGCTCATTTTACAGTTGAGGAAACTGAGGCAAACAGGGTTAAGTGACTCGCTCAAGGTCACAAAGCTAGTAAATGTCTGAGGTCAGATCTGAATTCAGATCTTTCTGACTCCAGGCCTGGTGCCCCATCAACTGCACTACCTAGCTGCACCAAATTAATTAACAAGCATTTATTGTTTTTTTCTTTCTTTTGGAGGGGGAAGGAAGGGCAATTTGGGTTAAGTGACTTTCCCAAGGTCACACAGCTAATAAGTTTGTCAAGTGTCTGAGGCCGGATTTGAACTCAGGTCCTCCTGACTCCAGGACTGGTGCTCTGTTCACTGTGCCACCTAGCTTCCCTTTCACAAGCATTTATTAAAGGCTATCTCCAGTTGTCCTGATCTGTCTCTTGCCACTGGAACCAGATGACTCTGAAAGAGAAAGTAAGATTGGTGATTTTGCACAGCCCTCCCCCACTTAAATCCAATTCACTTGCATGTCATGGCATTGCCTTCTTAATGACATGGTCCTCTTTAAGAATAAAGGACAAATAACAATAATAGGGCAGAAAAGAGGATAGAGAATATACCAGATATGGAAGACAGTGAAAAGGCAGGAAGCCTGTAGAAAGAGATATCTGTGTAAGAAACAGAGTGTCAATGTTGCCGGACATTGTAGGTTGTAGTGTTGTATGTTGTCTGAAGAGGAGGAAGGTGTAAGAACACCAGAAAGTCAGGAAGGTGCCACCTTCAGAAGATCATTAAATGCCAAAGAATTTTCCAGGAATCCACCAGAGTGTTAAGTGAAGTATAGAGACTTCATAATCAGACCTGAAATCACTGTGGCTGCTGAGTAGAGGATGTATTGAAGTGGGAAAGAGAGTGAAGTAGGAAAATTCAATAATTGAATATTACCTCAATAGACCAAGTTAGAGCTGTTGAGGGCCTGACCTAGGATGGTGGCTGTGTGAGGAGGAGCTAAGGAGATGTAGAGAAGAGAAGTTATGAAGGTTCATAAATGAAAGATGAAAGAGAATTAAAAAAAACTTTCTTCTATTTCCTTTCCTGTTCTATAAAGGGGGAGAGGTCAATTAGAGGAATCGGTTTTGGCTCAACATGCACAATTTTACACAAACAGAACATATTTTTTCCTCCAATTTAATCAGAATAGTGTATAATGAACAGGATGATCACCATTCCTACTTCTAACAGACCTATTTTCCCCAGCAGGGCCCTCGTAGAATGGCTGTCTGCATTATTCACTAGGTCTAGTTGGGGCACAATCATCCATTTTGGATTTAATGGTCTATAAACAGTTGCTTTTGATGAGACCATTTAATACCACCTAGAAAGGGGAGGGCAAAGTCTGATCTGACTGGACTGAAAAGTAGATTGGAGTTGCCTTTTTATTACAGCTAGGAACCTGAAGCTGGAAGTGTTCCCTATCTCTCCTATGTGTTTTAGGTCTCACAGAGCCATTGTTCTCCCTTCTGTGCCCCACCCTCTGCTCTGTCTTGAAGAAACTGTTTAAGCAAGATCTGTGTGTTAGGCAGCAGAGAGTGCCTAGAGGTGAATGTCTTAGATGGAACCATTCAAAGAAAAAGAAGTCATATTTAGATAACACTTTTAAGATTTACAAAGCACTTTCCTGTTAACAACTCTGTAGCACAGGAGTTATCATCTTCATTTTATGGAATAGAAAGCTTTAGCTCATTGAGATAAAATGGCTTCCCTAAGAACACTCAGAGAATCAACATAAAAGCCAAGATTTCAAAGCAACTCTGTTGACTCTTTTCACTTTACCAAGTTGTTGGGTCATCCCCTTAAGGGTAATAGTGGAGTTAGATTATTATGAAGCGCTACTACCAGAAAGGACCCAGAGATATTCAATATTTAATCTATTAAAGGCCACCCTCCTTAAACTTCTGGAGCATATATCTTTATTTATATCTATCTATCTATATCTATATATATTATCCTTATATATTTATATTTTAAAATTTATAAATTTAATTAAATATATTCATTTATTTAGTATAAATTAACATTGCAATAAATATAATGATATATTTATATCTTTAATATCTTCTGAACCCTTCCTTCTCCAAATAGTACATAATACAGTTACACATTATGTAAAACACAACAGGCCATCATTAAAGTTTGTTGCCTGAAACCTTGACAGGGTCACCTTAATATGGAAGGGTTCAGTGAAACGCTTAGTTTATTGGTCTTATCTGTAGCATGAAGAGGTTATAGAATGTGAAGGGTTCCTGAAGACTATGGTCACAGAGTATAAACCCTGCTTTGTTTTCTCAAGCTGAAAAGACCTGACCACAGGTTAGATATCTGTTATCTGAGAACCAACATTTACAGAGACTCATCAACCAGGTTGGCTGAAGAATTTCAGCCACTAGAACTTTCAAATACAATCAAACACAAGTCACGGATACAGTGCCTGGGGGAAACTAGTGGGTAGAGGGAGAGGGGGACTACCTAGACTGATGAACTCAAATAGATCACTGAATTATTGAAATACCAAAGTGGGGAAAGAGTACCTTGAGATAGGGTGGACAACTTTCTCATGGCTTTGTTCCATAAAGGTAGAGGGAAATATGTCAGCAGAGTAGTGTCTAAATCAATTGTAACTCATAGACTTATTATCATATATTTAGATCTGGAAAAGACCTCAGAGATCATCTAACCCCATCTCCTTCAACTTATAGATGAGGACACTAAGGTCAGAGATGTTCAATAATTTGCCAAAGGTCACACAGGTAGAAAGTATCAGTTAGGATGAATTTATGTCCCATTCTTCTAAATCCTGATCTATTTTTCCACAGCCCTACTCAGAAATTCCCACTCTAACATTATGTTGGGGGTTAGCATGTAGAATGAGGTCAAAACAATTCCATACCCACATAAAAGTATCCATTGTGCTACTCCTTTTCCTCCCCTTTCCCTCCTGATAGCCCTATAATCTCTGGAATTTACTTTAAATACATCATTGGTAGTAGCAAGGGGAGAAAGAACTGGAAGAGGCCTTGAGGCTAGAAATCACTCATTTTAAATGGTTAAAATAGGGGCAGAGACTACCTGGGACATGTTGGTCAAAAAATTATATGTCAGTTCTCTGGTGAAATGAAGACTTAGTGAGTGATTAACAAATATGGGTAGTATAGTAAGTCAGGACTACCTTGGGTCCATTCAAGCCCTAATTTGTTGGCCTATAGGATGATCTGACATTTTCCAGGAGTGCATGGAGAGAAGAAAGGACAGCCAACTACTGAATTCCATCCTCTGCCCTTCCCTAACATCATCACAAAACAATTCTCCAATTTGAGTAATGGCCAACCTTGAAAAAGTCTACCCAGTTACTTGGCATTGTTGGAATTTCCCTAACATATGGAACTGTAGTAGCCTGTGCCTATAATGATGATCTGGAACACTCAGGAACAAAAACTCACCTTTTCTCTGGGTAGGTCAAACAAAAACAGGTTCAGAATCTACATGATTTGGATAATTGCAGTAATATAGATTTAGTGACAGATGCTGATGGAAACAGAAAGACCCCTAGAGATAAGCCAAGGAAGATGTAGACAGATAAGATTATAGGATTTATATCCATTTGCTTAATCACTATGCATGAAAGGCCAAAAACCTCATTTCAGTCACAAACCTATTTATGTTAACCACTCTATCATCTCATTCTCCTCTGAATCCTTCTATATTTCACTTCTTGCACAGTGTACTATAAAAGCTTTCTATCCTTCTCTTCCTCTTTCCCTATACCACCAGATCATTTATCAAATAAATGAAATAAAAAGCCACAACTCACCCGAATAATTCACTTTTTCCTCTTTCTGATTCTATAAATTTGAGTAATTGGTGATTTTTTAAAAAGCAGGCTTGATCATTTTGTAGGTCGTTTTATAGTTTAATTAAAATTTTGGTCAGATGATGCTTCTAGCTACTCAGTTTGCTAAGGAAAAGTAATTTCTGGGCCTTGACAGATTTATATTTATCTGATAAGCATTATGTTTAGAGTTTCCGAAGTGACAGACTATGTTCCAGGTTTTGACTTCACTAAATATATTAAGGGTGGACTTCATCTTATTGCCAGGACAAAATTATGTGGATGAAAGTATCTATTTTGATGAACAAATCAAGAGAGTAAAAAGAAACTTATTTTCTGTTTTCAAGAGAGAAAAAGCATGAGTTTGAGCCCTTTGAATGTAATATATTAAACCCAGTAAAACAGCATTAATAACTGTTTCTTAGCCCATAAACTGGGCATATGCCTTGATGGATCTGTGATGATATCAGTGTGGATACGCTCTCTAAAGATGCAATTCATCAATGTTGTCTCATTTTATGTGACGCTAACCCTAAATCCTTCAACATGCTAGGGGCCTTCCTCCAGCTATCTTGACATTGCATGGGTATCAGTAGTGCATATACGCTGTCCACACTACTTCTTCCTCCTTCTCACCACATGACCTACCCACCTTTTTTTTCCTGGTTATTCATCTCTCCAATAAGATCCTTTACTGTGATCCTCTTGAACAACCCCTTGTTTGGGAATGTGTTACAACTTCCTCAGTCTCACCATTTGTGTTTCAATTTCCCATAGGGAGAACCTCAACCCTCTAGTGACTATGCCATTCAAAGACAGAATCACCAGAAGAATATTACTGTTGAAAAGTCAGACTTTTATTTCAGGGAGAAATTGAAGTCATTAAAAGTAATACATGTTTCCTCAAAGGCAGTTATGCCTACTGGATAAAGGAAGATATTCAAAACATATATGAGATTTGATAGCTAGATAGAACAACATATTCTAGATACAAGAGATGCTAGATAACAAGATATTCTAAACAAGATGATGTAATAGTTACAAGACCCAATCAAGAAGATGGGCTAACCAATGGCTTGACTATCCCACTACATATCAAAGCTGAACATGAGGCCCAGATTGGACTATTCTTCAGGGCAAAGCATATTTTTAGTGTTATGATGTATTTATTTTACAATAACATACATACATACAAATATTTAAGTAACGCATGGTAAAAAATCACTGATGGAGGGGTGGCTAGGTGGTGCAGTGTATAGAACACTTGCCCTGGAGTCAGGAGGAAACGAGTTCATATCTGGCCTCAGACACTTAACACTTACTAGCTGTGTGACCTTGGGCAAGTCACTTAACCCCAATTGCCCAGCCTTCCTTCCTCCAAAAAGCAAAAATAAAATAAAATAAAATAAAAATCACTGATGGAAATATAGTAGCAATATCTTATTATGGAACAATCTTGTGATTCTATTACTTATGAGTAAAAGGAAGGTTTTTTTCCTAGTCACTGGACACCATGGCTAATAAAGGCAAAAGAAGGTTTATAGCTCCATGTGCCACTAACTACATTTGTGCTTGGAGAACTCATTTGACTTTACTAGCTTTCAATTTCTTTCCTTGCAAAATAAGGGAGTTGGACTAGATGAGTCCTAAGATCCCTTTTGCCTCTAACTTAATGATTTTATGTCTTATAAAGGCTCCAATCTGCAGTGCAAACAAGTATTCTAGATTCTTTTCTAATTGTGTTGAGTCTGCAGGAAGCAAATATGAAATTTATGCAAATAATCTCATTAATCATTTTGCTGAATGAACTTTGCCACATTTCCCACTACTGTATGGATTTCTGATTCACTCTTTCCTCAGGGTTGAGAAGTCCATATGTTACCAAGGAATCTTCAAGGCTCCTCCCTTCATGTTCTACAACAAATCTGGAAACTTTCTTCCTTAAATTTAGTCGCAACTCAGCAACAACATATTTTCATATCAGTTACCACAAAACTGCTTTATCACAGGTGTGACCATTCATCAGAAGTTCAAAATTATATGTAATTAGGTAATTATGCCTATAAAGAATGGGTTTAGAACCAAATTTAGGACATTCCTTATTTAAAAGGTCCTGTTTCCAAAGGTCTCTAGTTAGCTACACTTAAGCCCTCCCCAAGATAAACCCTTCTATATCTGATTATCTGAAAAAGATGCCTTCTTTTCCCATCTCCTCTTAGACTGGAGTTTTTTTTTTATTAAGTTCTCTTAGATGTAGAAGAATCAATAAATCTTGTGCTCTCCAATATATACTATTAATTCAGTAGAGATTCCATCCAAAGTGACCTATAAATGTTCATTAATTAAATGCTTACAGTATGTGCTCAGTAGTTGATTAGGTCCAGTAGGAGAATCAAAGGACCATATCTAGTCATGGTCTATGTCCTTATGGAGTTTATAATTGAGTTGAGTATTAAGCACAAATACAATAAAAATTAAAACAATAAAATAACAATATGACAAAAATATAAGAAATGTCATAATGTCAAGTAACCAATGAGTAGCATAAAAAAGAAATGCTAAGACTCTCTAGGACTTAGGGCTATCGCTGGTTCCCAGCTTCTAGAGAATAATAATTTTAACTCTCTTATTTGCCCTTCTTGCTTTTACTCATTCATGTCTTTTCCATTTAAAGACCCAGGACAAATTAATAAATTGTTCAGCTAGGACCTAGTAACCTTCAGTTTAAGTGTTTATTTATTTGTTGTGTTTTATTTTATTGTCAAACATACAATAGGTCTTACGTTTAATGTATATATAAAGCATATCAATATTTTACATAAAAGTATAAATGCATAAAATATGATAACCATCACTTATGTAATTTTGGACTGATGTTTACAGTTCACATGTTATCTAGAACTCACAACTGCTTCAAGAAAAAGGCACCACAAATTTTATTATCCCTATTTCACTAAATGGGAAGCTAGGTGGCCCAGGGGATAGAGCACCAAGCCTGGAATCTGGATTACTTGAGTTCACATCTGGCCTCAAACATTTACTAACTGTATGACCCTGGGAAAACCATTAAATCCTTTTTGCCTCAGTGTCCCCATCTGTAAAATGAACTAGAGAAGGCAAACCACTCCACTATCCCCAAATAGGGTCACAAGGAGTCAGATTCAACTGAAAAGACTGAACAACAACAACAACATTTTACTAAACAGAAATAAAAAGACTCAAAGAGGTCTTACTCCAGATATTACCCCTAAGGTCACATAGCTACCAAATGATAGAACAGGAATCAGATCTTGGTTCTTTATGCTTTTAGAGCAATCTTCTTCCCACTAAACCATGACAATTAGCCAGTCAGTTAGCAGGTGTCTACAAAGTACTTACTCTCTTCTAGGCACTGGACCAAGCAGTGAAGATACAAAAGAAAGCAAAAACAGTAAATGGCCCCAAGGAACTGAATAATGGAGGAGATAACATTCAAATGATTATGTACAAACAAATTATATAGAGAGTATATTAGAGATACTATCTGTCAGATGGAGGTCAACCAGCAATTGCAATTATCCATGTGTGGAGTATGAGGGCTGTATCTGGATAATGGCAGTCAAGGGAGAGAAAGTGGCCCAGAATTTGCTATTATTTAGTACCCTTGGAATGGATAATCAACTCTGGATTTCAGGAGAATTTAGAAGTCTAGATTTTGGAGGGATCTTAGAAATCATATACATCAAGTCCTTAAATTTAAAAATGTGGAAACTGAGGCCTATTAGGTAGAATGACTTTCCTAAAGTCACACAGACTGTAAATAGGAGATCCAGCTTCTGAACCCAGGCTAACTCCAAATCCTGTGTTCTTTCCACTTTAACACAATGCAACCAGTAACTCTATAGAAAACAGCATATATAGAAAAGAGTTTAAATTGTGGGAGATTTCCTTTATGCTTTTAAAACAGTAAATAATTGTTTATAACAGGTTACAGCATATGAAAGGGATATGCAAATTTTCCTCTCATGAGTTCTATAAGAATAGGATGGACAGAATTTTATGATTAACCTATCCAGGGGTAGGAGTCTACTTCCTGAGCAGTCTTCCAGTGCTCAAGATTCTCATAAATGTAACTCAATAATAAACATTTATTGAGTATCTACTTTGAGCATAGTCCCTAACCTCAAGGAACTCATATCATATTCATAGGATAAAATATATACACAGTAATAGTGGAATACAGGCTAATTCAAGATGGAGTGGAGCATTAAATGGTAATTGGAAGAAGGGGAGGGGATATTAGGAAAGGCTTCAGACAACTTTGAAGGAAGACAAAGATTAAAAATGAAAGATGAGGAGAGAGCACATTCTAGGCACAAGAGACAGCCTTTGTAAATACACAGAGGCAGGAGAGGAAACACTGAGATTAGGGGATGTTTATGCAGTCATCTAGTTGAGAAAGTTAAAGCAAGGCAAAGAATACAATTAAGAGGTAAATAAAACAGATTGCTGGAAGTGAAGCTGTAAAAAACTAAAGAATCACATTTTACTTTCCCATCCAATTTTAAGGTACTTAAAGTCTATGGTTTTTGTAGTTCTTCTGAATTGTTTAAAATCAAATAGCTTTTGTATTTCTCAAGAAAATTATTTCATCAACCATCTGGGCACCATGGCCTTGTGCTTTCTTACACATACCTGCTGTACTTCCATTTATTTTTTTAATTCATTGAATGAAGCATTTCCATAACATAGAATGACAAAAGATATGATTGCACATGAAACTGCAAATCTATTATGTACAACTTGCTATTTTTAAAAATTTATAATAAAGTTATCATATAAATTTCTTTTATCTTCCTTTCCCCCTTAAAGATGGCTATCTTTAGATACAAATTGGTGTATATATTTGTATATATAGATATATAAATATATATCCATATATATGCACACACATACTCATATATGTAAAATTATTCTACATATACTTCCCTTTATCAGTTCTTTCTTTGGATGTAGATAGTGTCTTTCTTCATCTGTACTTTATAGTTAACTGAGAATAATTAAAATAATCCATTCACTCAAAGTCATTCTGAATACAGTATTGCTGTTACTGTATACGATGTCCTCTTAATTCTGTTCATTTCATTCTTCTTTATTTCATGCAAGTCTGTCCATGGTTTTCTAAGATCATGGAGCTCATCATTTCTATAGCACAGTGATATTCCATCACAATCATATACCACCACTTGTTCAGCCATTCCATTTAGATAAAGCCTTCATCATAATTTTCATAATGAAAGATAAAAAAACATTATCATATATCCTACAGTAGAAACAATTAATCCCCTTTGGCTGCTGCCTCCAATTAAAGCAAATACTAGATTTCTCTTCAAGTTGGGTACTTATTTGAAAGTACTTCTATAACTAAATATAAGCATCAACAGTTCTAAAAGATGAATGTCAAAAGCCAATACTTGTGTGGAAAGATTCTACCATATAAGCAAATGAAACAAGAATGGCTCGAACATCCCTAAATTTATAGACTCTTTGTGTATTAAGAAACAGACATTAGCTCAGACTTTGTCTGTAATGAATAGGTGCAGGGGGCACAATCAGTAGCTATTTATATGTGACTGGTGTCTTCCAAATGATTCCATGGTCGTTGGGTCAATCTGTCTACCAGCTGATTTAAGTTCTTTTGCATTTTATCAGGGATGTGACCACTTTAAGGTGAAAAAATCTATAAGAAATACGCTAGTATTTTCTGCTTTTGAAACATGCAAAAGAAAAAAAATAATAGCTTGTTGCCCTTTATATAACAGACTTAGTGTGGGATGATGTAATTCTGATCATAAACCTCTTCCTGAAATGCAGTGTAGGTCACAATCAAATCAGACCTACTAAAAGTTAAAAGTCATAGGGTATAGGAAATAATGTTGTAAAAGCTTGGGTCAGAGGTGTTAGGATAGCCAATGGTTTAACCCTGAAAGTTGGATAAAGGTCTATACCCATAACCAATTTCAGTTGGGGTTTTTTTGTTTTTTGTTTTTTCTTTTTCAGAAGCTTCATGAAGGCTTCTTTTTTTCAGTGGTCCTCTGTAATTAGAAAAGGTCCATTCTTTTCTTTAAACCAATGTACCAAGTACACTGCATTAATAGCACCATGGACAGGACAATTGCACAAAGGCCATGTCTACACAGTGTCAGATTAACCAGTTTATAAATGGGTTTAATCAATCAGCAGGCATTTATTACAGCCAATCATATGCCAGATACTGTGTTAGGCATTGGGAATACAAGAAGGAAAAAAAATGAAACTATCCCTGCCTTAATGACCTAATCATACTCTATAGGGGGAGACAAACCAGTCCTTTGGTTTATATATCATTACATAACAGCTACTATTGAAAGAGAGAAAGAAGAGAAAAAGGGAGGAGAGAGCATGAGAGGAAAGAGAGAGAGAGAGAGAGAGAGAGAGAGAGAGAGAGAGAGAGAGAGAGAGAGAGCATGCAATTATCCTTGAAATCCCTCCCACATGACTGAAAGGACCAGTTGTTTTTAGCATTTTGCCAGCATAGTGTTAGGAAGCAGAGGTGGTTGGTGTTCTAAGGGAGCTCCAGAGGTGCTAAAGTTTCAAAGAAATATTCTCCAAATTGATCAAAAAATAATAGCAATCTTGCCTTTAGAGAAGATAAAACCCTTACCCAAAGAGTCAAAAAGTACAGAAATAATTTTTTAAAAATAGTCACATTTCCAAAAAGCAAAACTTATTGTAATTTATTTTAAGATCTTGACCATTTTAGACCATTTGGAGAAGTGGCCTGAATAAATGCTGACATGGTTACTTTGTGCTATGCTGTCTCATTGTGCATGCAATGAGATGTGTGTGGCTTTGGGGATTGCAACTGACATGCACTGAGTTATATTGATCAATAAATCTGAGTTCAGGGAGGAATTTTCCTAAGGGTTTCTTGGCAAGGCTTTTGTATTCTTTTCACATTTCCCTGGGGGTACTAAACAGGGATGATCCATATGTATTCAAGTCTACCAGTTTACCCACGTTTGGCCTGAAAACTAGACTAATAGTCTCCCACTGCTTTTTTCCCTTAGTTTTTTACTGTCTGTAATCATGCTCTGTTGTCCTTAAATCATAAAAAAGTGCATCAAAAAGCAAGAAAGCTCAAATTAAGGAGGGGAGACGGGAAGGAAAATTTTAGATAAAAATTAAAACAAATCCTAGGTCATTAAAAATATCTTCGGAAATTGAGAAGAGCTAAAGCCATTTTTCTTTTTTGGCTCTTCATTTATATATTTAAGGCCAGATGTACAAATGAATATATGCAGAGCATCCTTCAAAAGCCACAACAAACCTCATGAGCAACATTGTACATATGCAAAGAATTTAAGAAATAGATTTAAGGAAGGATGTTGATTTCACAAGCATTTACCTTTATGTATCAGCTGTGTGATAAATCTGAAAGAAGATAGTAACCTCTCTAGTGGCATCAGGTTGACATGCCAGCCCTTTCAAAAGAATACAATCCAAAGCCAGGGCTCATCCCCTGAGGAGGTAGCAGATATCAGTCAAAAGCACACTGCTACTGAGAGAATGAGATACACAGCATCATCTGGCATGCACTCCTACAGCTGACTGTGTATGAGACCAAACAAGAGAAGGGAACCTCAAAGGCTAAGATCTGTGTTCAAAGTGAAAGCTAATGTCAACTCCAGAGGAGCAGCTAAAAAATATGGAAGGTCTTTTCAGTGTTAGATCATTCATATATTCTCTGTGAATTTCCAAAAGATGCATAAGCAGAGATGGCACTGATAAAAGTTTAAATTCTGCACTTCAACCCCAAAATCGTAGAAAAAGGCTCCACTACCTTTGTTATCTAATCTATAGGTCTCCAATAGGAAAGGCTATTTCTACCACCCCAGTAACATTGAACTTCCACCTGCAAAAAGCAGAATCTAGACTTCTCCATTTGAGGTTATCATTCCAAACTAGATGATTTTAAGGTTTATGTGACAAGAGGTGACCTATAAGTGGCAGTTTATTCCTATGTAAGTGTAGCTATGTTTTTTTTTTAATTCTTATGCTCCTTAGACGATTACAATACAGTTTGTTCTCTGAATCTATTATTAAATAAGCTCATGTTAAATCTCCCAATAATTCCATTACAAATTTAATATTTATGACTAATTATATAAAATATAATCTGCTGCCTTTGATGCATAATTCCTAAATCTTTCCTTTCCCCTTTGGTTTAGCTATTTTGGCAAGCATCCTAATTCATTGGCCTTTTGTCCTTACCTATAAAATAATGAGTAAGAGGAAGGAAACAGAAATGCTGACCCGTACTCCTACATTTAATTTAGCAGGCAAAAGTAATGGGAACTCATCATTGCAGGCATTCTATTTACTAAAAGCCTCAAACTGTTACTTTTATCCAGTTTTTTGAGATTTATTAAACTGACTTGGTTTCCCTGCCCTCCTCGCAATAAGCTGATTGCCCATATTATAGCCAAGTAGATGCACGAGTTGAGGCTAATCTAGCAGAAGCATCAGTTTTCTAGTCTAATAGATTCTGTCATTCACATGTCTCCCTGCTCTCCCTATTAGAATGTTATTTCCTCTGCAACTCACATAATCTTCCCTTTCTCAACTCCATGGCCAAACCACTGCATCCTGACCTTGAGAGCAAAATGTAGTTGCACTGACCAACAACCAATTAGTTATCATATCATATCATATTATATTATATTATATTATCTGCTTGAAAGCACAGTAAGGGGGAGTATAAGCCTTAAGGCTGCTGGTTTTTTATATCATTATCAAGATACTGTGCAACAGTATCCAACAATCCAAAGAAGATCAAAACTACAGTACATGTGATGCCAAAAAGCATCAGGAGGTATTGGATTAGCAAGCTGTCAAAGAAGAGTTGATAAGCATGATCCCCCCCTTTTCTTTCTCTTCATAATAGCTATCACCACCACCTTCCACTTTTCCCAAGAAAATGTGGCCTACCTGGGATACACTTGACCTTAATGCAGGTGGCTGGGGAAAAAAAATAAATAAATATGTACATATATATATATATATATATATATATATATATATACACATATATAAATATATATATATATATATAGTGCTTAATTTTTTAATGGTGAAAATAAACATGAATGTAGTATCTTATTTAATGTCCTTAATCTCAATCTTGGTGGTTGTCTCCCACATTCTTCCTTGGTTGGGAGTAGATAATATAATAAAACAACTAATTAGCATGGAAATAAGAAGTGTCCTTACATTCTCAAGATAACTAGCTATTGGTCAGAAGGATGAGTTTAAATTGGGCCTCAGACACTCACTAGCTGTGTGACCCTGGGCAAGTCACTTAACCCTGTTTGCCTCAATTTCTTCATCTGTAAAATGATCTGGAGAAGGAAATGGCAAAGCACTTCAATATCTTTGCCAAGAAAACACCAAATGGTGTCACAGAGTCAAACACAATTTAAAACGACTAAACAACAAAGATTGTATGTCAGCCAGTGAAAATTAATTGCCCTTCTACCTCTCCACAAAGATGAAAGAAAGAGGAAGATAACAAAGGACAACAAATATTTAATCTCTAAAAACATAAGAAAATAAAAATTTAATAGCATAAAACCAAAACAAAATCATATAAAGCACATTATAACTCACATTGAAGTAATAACTTACATATGCAAAACTCATGAATTACAAGATTTAAAAAGTCAAATGGAACTCTTTTGTTTTCCACTATAATGTTAACTTTATAATTTTAAATGAGATTCTTGCTTTTCTGGAAACAAGTAAAAGCAGTTAAATATTTTCATATATTAGTTCATTTAAGCTTTTAAAATTAGAAATAAATTTCCAAAAATAAATAGCATAATAAAAGAAAAATATACCCCAAATTTAAAAATTGCAACCTTATAAAATACATATTTTACAATAATTGATACAAGAAAGCTGTTCACAATAAGGTGGGATTTCACTGTCATAACAAGGTGCAAAAGCAAATGTTCATAGTCAGAAACGCAAGATGCATGTCACAAGTTCACATGCCATTATTCAGAATTATGTGTGTATTAGGCATCATACATATAAGCCCATATATATAAAAATTGCATCAACAACTAATTATATTCCCTTCCTGATAAGTAGCTAGTGCTTCTTTCACCGCTGAGAATTTGTCGGCAAACTGCCATAATTTTATACATTTTATTGCTATCTTTAAAAAAATTCACCCATTTTTCAATGGATATCAAAATAATTGATAAATGATACTATTTATCAATCAAAAAACTCTGGTTATATGCCTACTATGTATCAGACACTATCCTAAGCACTGAGGGAACAAAAAGAGGCAAAGAATAGTCCCTGTTCTCAAGGAGCTTACAATCTGCTGTAAGAAACAATTGCAAACATATGTGTGTTTATGTGTATACATGCACACATACATACACACAAATCAAGCTATAAACAGGATAGATAGAGAATAATTAACAGAGAGAAAGCACTTTAACTAAGAGTAGCTGGGGAAGACAAACAAACATGCATGCAACATAATTGGGTCTAGGCCTCTTTCTGGATCTCAGAGTCCTGTAATTTGTACTTCCCCCTTCCCTGTCTTGGCTCAGTGCACAATGTGCAATGCATTGTACTCTGTACCATGAACTCTGAACTCTACTACTTATTACCATTTAATAACCTCTCTGGACCTCAGTTTATTCATTTGTAAAATGAGGACGTTGGACCAGATGACATTGAAGGTCCCTTCCCATTCTGAACTCTAAGAGCTTACAATTTTAGAACAAAACAGGCATACAGAAAAATATACTACAAATTATGAGTCCATAAGAATACCAAATGTTACAAGATTATCCCTGGAGGGAATAGGCCCCCATAGGGGTATGTGTAGGGATGCAGTTCAACAGTGGGCACAGACTGTTCATCAGTCTGCTTGCCTTTTTCTCTCCCTTCTCCAATCTCTCCTTCACACAGTTGCCAAAGCACAGATCTGAATGCTTCACTTCTTGTTTTGTTGTTGTTGTTTGTCCTTCATTCTCAAAGAGGACCATAGCCATTACTTGCAAGTGAATTTGATTTAAGTAAGGCAGGGCTGTACAAAGTCACCAGCCTCACTGTCTCCTCCAGAACCATCTGGGTACAGTAGAAAGATATAAATCAAGGTGACTGGAGATGGCCCAGTCGATTTCAGAGAAAGCAATGTGACTGATTAGGCTTTGTTATTAAAAATAACCTTGGTTTAATAACTTTTGATATAACTATTTAAAAGTCTGTTTCTAACTTCAATTTATTTCAATACTCAGTTTGATGACTGTCATGATGGAGGGATAACTCCCAAAGGTATAAAGATTGAAGTGCAAAAGGTCCATTCTTTGATGATTTAGTAATCATGATGATCATTTTTCAATCCTAACTAGCAATTATATGAAGTTGTTTGGCTGAAATTTGGCTAGTCAATTTTTTATCATCCCTAAAGGCAACAAATTGTTCCTATGAAAGAACTGAAATCAGGCCCAAGGACCAAAAGATTTTATAGGTGACCTTTCACCTTATCTTGCCCAGAACCAGACACTAGCCACTTTCTGGCCATTTCCAAACCATGCTATTTAATCAATCCATCCATCTAAATGGATGCAAACTCCACTGAAATTCTTAGGAAGGTTTTAAAAGAGATTAGGAAAGTCTCCTTCCAAATTTGTTTGTGTAGAAATTTAAGTTTATATAGGTGACATGTTAATTTCAGCCACAAAATGTTTAGTTTTTTGAGTCTTGCTAATTGGGAATGGCTGTATATTGTTAAGTTTGTGTGTATGTATGTGTGTGTGTGTGTGTGTGCATTTGCACATTACCTTTACATATAAATGTGTATGTGTGTTTATGTATATCAATGCCTAAAATATACTCAGGGAGAGCCTCCTCAATAAGGAGAGGAGATGTAAATCTATATTTTGATCTTTTCTGGCCAACTTCTCTAAACAACCTTATCTACTAATAAGGTTGTTATAGTTTTTTACTCTTGATGTTACTGGCAAAGAGCTTGTATTAGAAGTAGGAAAAATTTTAGGCCTTCCATATTCTTATTATTCACTTACACTTACATTATTAGAATAATGTATAGCTTCTTTGAGGGAATCTTTATAGGGTACCTTTCCATTTTATGAGGATTAGCTAGTTAAACTAGCTACTACTATGCATCAATTAACTTAACAGGTCACATGTAAACTGCAATACACTGAAAATGAACAAAGCAATGAGAGTGCCACTGTCAATTCTTCCACATTGTGGAACTCTCACTCTTCCCTCAGGCTATCTCATGCACCATCTGCCACACATGACTGTCTGACATATGGACTGATTGAAGGCACAAGTGTCAAAGTGAATATTAAATATTGGTAAAGCTCAAATTAATATTTAAATACAAAATACATACATGGAAATTCTAGTAATTTCTTCCACAACCCAATAATTTATTTTGTGTACTCTCTGGGTTTCCAGCAGGCTACTTTTTAAACCACTATTAGAGAGGACCAAATGTAGAGAGAAGACTAGAGGTAAGTAGATTAAGGCATAACATTCAGACAGATTTATTAGAAGCACCCCTTCTTCCATAGACTAACAGATGAAAATTCATGTTCTATAAATATCAACATTAAAATATCCTGAAGAATATAACCAATACCTAACTTTACCAGAATTATACCATTATCAAAGACCAAACAATTACCCACGGTTATCCTGGACATAACATTGATTATGTAAACTTAACATTTTTAATAGATATCATCATCCAAACTTCTCATAATCTTCAAGTTACACGAAAATGTTTAAAAGACTAGAGACATGGCCAAGGAGATCAAAATCGAGGGAGAATCAGATGAGGGCTATCATCACTATAGTTCTGTCAGCTTCTAGGGTTGTGCCAAAGATTCTCTCATCGAGCTTATAGACGATGGGCTTACATCCTAATACTTTAATTCGACCAAGAAAGTCAATTGCTGTGTACATCTGTGCAATTCATAACTTGAAGGATATTGAATATAAAGGAATCCTAGCAGGATAGTGACTTGTCTAAAGATCATTTCTAAGTCCCAGATGAAGGA
The DNA here is from genome assembly GCA_011680675.1 of Gymnobelideus leadbeateri. Lineage (NCBI taxonomy): Eukaryota > Metazoa > Chordata > Mammalia > Diprotodontia > Petauridae > Gymnobelideus > Gymnobelideus leadbeateri. The sequence continues at coordinate 298,360 of WOXC01008706.1, read as the reverse complement.
CAAACAGAAAAACAATATAATAAAAAGGGAAATGTGAGACAACAAATAATGATTATAAGTAATAACAATCACAAAACAATAATAAGCCACATACGTGTGATGATTTATGCAAAAGCAAACACCTTGCTCCTAGTGTTTGTAATCTTACCCTTGTCCTGGCTAATTGCTCTTAGCTCAGGTGGTAAGCAGCACTGTACTCTGTCAACCTGACAGTTCCTCTAGGCACTCCAATTAATGTATTTGTGCCACACACACACACACACACACACACACACACACACACACACACACACTACCTACTTTCCCTTCTCTCATAAAACAATTTTTTAGGATCCTCGGGGAACACTGAAAGACTCTATGCCACCTCAGGTGATGCATTACCACTTAGACAAAAAGCCAGTTTCAGTCAAAAAATTGTCATTCAGTTATTACAGTCATATCTCATTCTTTGTGACCCCATTTGGGGTTTTCTTGACAAAGACACTGGATTGGTTTACCATTTCCTTCTCCAGCTCATTTTACAGATGAGGAAACTGAGGCAAACAGGGTTAAGTGACTTGCCAGGGTCACACAGCTAATAAGTGTTTGAGGTCAGATTTTAATTCAGGAAAATGAGTCTTCCTGACTACAGGCCTGACATTCTATCCACTGGGCCACCTAGCTGCCCAGTCAAGAATACTTGGGTTCAAGTCAAGCTTCTGACATGTACTAGTTGTGTGCCCCTGGGTAACATAACTTAAACTTTCCGTAGCCCGAAGTAATTATTTAAAATGAGAACTTATTGATTTGCCCTGAAATAGAATTTCCTCTCTGGGAATTTCTTATACAGATGAAGCATGCCATACTGGGTATAGCAGTAAACAGAGTCAGAAAGCCCTAGGTTTGAATTCTTCTCAGATACTTTTCAGTTTTTTTGGCAAATTATTTAACCTCCCTTAGTCACAGTTTTCTCATCTGTAAAAAGGAGATAGTAAGAGTACCTATCTAACTGGTTTGTTGAGAAGATTAAATGAGAATACATATGACGTGCTTTGCAAACCTTAAAACATCATATGAATAGTATTTCTTATCATCGAAATGAAATAATGAGCTATGGTCCAAAAAAACAAGAATGCCGCCAGAAAGGCCCCACTCCTGGTAAGGATCCATATAACCTTAAACACTCTCATATAAAAGTGTTTATAAAAAGCTACAAAAAGAGAAATTCACCCACCCGAATCAGAGGCTCCTACCCATATTTGCCAGGAAAACCATGGCAATATCACTTACCCCCTTCTCTATAGCGTAGCCCTTCTCCAAATAGAGGAAATTTACTCAAGTTAATAATAATTTCCCTCCCTCATTCCTACTCTCCTTAAAAATTCAGGCACTTGCCTACGTTCTGGAGTTTTGTTTTGTTTTGTTTGTATTAGACACAAGCTTAGGCAAGAATATTCTGCGACGATTTAATAAGGCAAGGTCAGGGATGGCTATCTCTATAGGCCTCTGCATCCTTTCATTTCTAAATAAACTGAGAATGTCTGTAGCCTATTTATTAACAATAGGACAGGAGCTATTTTGGAAGCTTATATTTAGATACCATTAACAAGAGTGATTTTCTCTCTAGAGTGCCCTTTCAGGAAATGGTTAGAGCTAAGTAAACCTCATAGATCACCTAGTGGCAAGAGTCATTCTCATAATTTTATTTCCTAAAATATTTCCTTCCTCAGTACGTTGGTCACTCTATCAGCAATAATTGAAGTAGGAGAATTGATAAGATTTTTTATTCAAAGAAAATAAACTAATAAGAATAATGTTCTAAAATGCAAAGCAAACAGGTATTAGATATGGGTGAAGATTTTAAATGAAAGCAAGTATTTTCCCACTTAGTATTATCAGAGTCAAGTGTTAATAATACCTAGCCTGTTTTTTTTTCAATTCTAGAGTCCCAGGGTCCAATTTGTATCTCAACCAACTTCTACCTACAACATGCCCAATAAGGGATCTAATAGATTTTACTAAGATACCTCCAATACAGGGCAACCTAATACTCCAAAAAATATACCCTTCTGCTCTGAGATAGCTTTGTTATGAAGCACTTTTTCTGACTAAATTTCTGACCTTAACTCTGGGGGGCAAGATAAAAAACAAACCACGATTAGACATATGTCATGCCCTTTTTATATCTCCCCTTCTCTTGGCTATACATCCCTCCTTCTTACAGCCAATCTTTTGGTAGCATGAACTTAAGACCCATCACCACTTTGATTGTCCTCTTCTGGATACCTTCTATTTTATCAATATTCTTTCAAAAGGAGGTCTGGGATTGAATGCAATCCTCTAGATATGTTCTGAGAGAACAGAGTACCCCAGGAATCTCCTAGTCTTTAGTTCTGAAAATTATAGCCCTACAACTATATTGACTGGTTAATCAACACATATTGATTAAGTATTTACTATGTACCAGGTATTGAAGTAGACATAGACACAGAAAAAGGAAAAACAATCCCTGCCCTCAAGGACCATATAGTCAGTCTAATGATGGAAGAGACAACCTATTTAAGTCAGTATACATGAGGTGTCCCAAAAGACTTAGTGCATTAGTAAGCTTTAATACCTTAACATAGTCTTAGGCTGCTGTGATGAGCTTTAATAGCTAAACACTAAGTCTTTCAGAACAGCCTACATAAGATAACAGAGTAGATGGAAGGTTGCTATAAAGGGGAAGGCATTAGCAACTGTGTGAAATCATGAAAGGCCTCCTGAAGAAAGCGATATTTGAGCTGAGTTTTAAAAGAAGTCAGAGGAGCTAAGAATTGGAGGTTACGAGGGAAAGAATTCCAGTCATGGTAGATAGCCAGGGCTGAGATAGAGAGAGGAGATGCACCATCCTGTGAAGAATAGCAAGTAAGTCAACATGGATCAAACTTAGAGTGTGATGAGGCAAAAAAAAAAAAAGACTGGGAAGATAGGATACAGTTTGGGAAGAACTTTTAATACCAAACAGAATAGTTAATATTTTTATCTGAGAGAAAATAAGGAGGCACTGGAATTTTTTAAATGGGAGAAGAAGATGACCGTGTCACACTAACACATTAAAAAAATTACTTTGGGAGTGGAGCCAAGATGGCGGAGTAGAAACAGCACTTCCAAGGTGCTCTCCCCACAGATTACCTCCAAACCATGTAAAAGGGGACTCTGAACAACTTCTGGAGCCCCAGCACCCACAGAACAACACAGAGAAGATAACCTCCTGCTGAGGACAGCCCAGCAGCCCTGCATGAAGGACCAGTGCAGTGTAAGGGGAGCCGAGCAGAGGCCATTTTGCAATTTCAGTGGCAGCTCCAGCTCCTGGCCTGCGAACTATAGGGATATCTAGTGATCAGTCTTGGGGGATAATCACTCTTGCTTTAACCTCCCTGGATCTGGATTGTGGTCTGGGGTGGAGGTTGTGGGGTTGGTATCCAGGTTGCCAGAAACGGAAGTTGTGGAGACCCCAACATTGGCACAGAAGCTTCCCTGTCTGGTGGCAGAGTCCTACTGTGGCAACAAGCTCAAAAGTCAAGTAATTAAGTGGCAACATGCAAGGCATATGAAACAAAATAAACAGAAAATGCAACATCAGACTCCTATTTGGGGGGCAAAGAGGATCGAAACATAGAACAGGAGGAGGACTGTGAAGTCAGAAATCCTGCTCCAAAAGCCCTAAAGGACAATATGAGTGGGTTACAGGCCATAGAGGACCTTAAGAAGGACTTTAAAAATCAAATAAGAGAAGTGGAGGAAAAATTGGGAAGACAAATGAGAAGGATGCAGGAAAAGTATGAAATAAGAGGCAACAGCCTGACTGAGGAAAATAACACCTTAAAAAATAGACTAACTCAAATGGCAAAGGAAGCTCAAAAGGGCAATGAGAAGAATGCCTTAAAAAGTCGAATTTGCCAGATGGAAAAAGAATCTCAAAAGCTCACTGAGAAGATTCATTCCTTCAGAGTTAGGCTGGAGCAAATGGAAGCTAATGACTTTATGAGAAATCAAGATGCTGTTAAACAGATCCAAACAAATGAAAGAATAGAAGGCAATATGATATATCTCATGGGAAAAACCACTGACCTGGAAAATAGATCCAGGAGAGATAATTTCAAAATTATTGGACTACCTGAAAGCCATGATCAAAGAAAGAACCTAGAAATCACCCTTCAAGAAATTCTCAAGGAAAATTGCCCTGATGTTTTAGATCCAGAGGGCAAAATAGAGGTTGAAAGAATCCACAGATCACCTCCTGAAAAAGATCCCAAAAAGAAAATTCCCAGGAATATTATAGCCAGGTTCCAGAATCCCCAGATCAAGGAGAAAATACTACAAGCAGCCAGGAAGAAACAATTTCAATACTGTGGAAACACAATCAGAATAGCCCAGAACCTGGCAGCTTCTACACTGAGGGATCAAAGGGCATGGAATATGATATTCCAGAGGGCAAAAGAGCTGGGATTGAAGCCAAGGGTCACCTACCCAGCAAAACTGAGTATTATGTTTCAGGGGAAAATATGGTCATTCAGTGGAATAGAGTGTTTTCAAGCATTCTTGAGGAAAAAACCAGAGCTAAATAGAAAATTTGAGATCCAGACACAAGAAGCAAGAGATGCCTGAGAAGGTAATCAGGGAAAAGAAATCAAAAGGAACTTATCAAAGTTGGCCTATTTACATTCCTACATGGAAAAACAATAACTGTGACTGATGAAACCTTTCTCAGTATGAAAATAATGGAAGAAGGGTATATAGACATATGAATACATATGTGAATGTGTGTATATATGTTTACAGTTATACATGGATAGAGGGCATAGGTTGAATTTGTTGGGAAGGGATGATACTTAAGGGGTGAAATTATGAGATGAGAGAGGAAAGTGGCAAAAAGAGATGGGGAGAGACAAGGTAGGGTAAACTATCTCATGTAGAAGAGGCAAGGGGAAGTGGCTACAGGGGAGGGGAAGAACAGGAAGGCAAAAAGGCAAACCATATTCTCATTAAATTTGGCTCAGCGAGAGAATGACATACATACTAAATGGGATATCCCAACCTGCAGCAGAATAGGGGGAAGGGGGATGAGAGGGAGGATGATGGAAGGGAGGACATTCTGGGGTGAGGGGAGGTTGGAAGTACCCATTTTCGAAGAGGTACAGGTCCAAAATAGGAAATGGACCAGGTGGGGGTGGGATGGGTGGGAAGGAATTATAAGCAGCCTTTTACAATATATCTACTATGGTAATATTTTGCACAGCTATACATGTACAACACATACTGAATTACTTATCTCCCCAGAGGGAATGGGTGACAAGAGAGGAAGGGAATGGATCTGAAATTCGAGGTCTTAAAATTAAATGTTTAAAATATATACAAATACTATTATTAACACTACTTTGCATGTAATTGGGAGATAAGATGTGCAAGCATTGGGGTACCTTGCTCTAATGGAAAAGTCAAAGGTGGTATGGGAGAAGATATGGGAGAGAGCAGATTGGATGAGGGGATATCTTGTGGGACTGCTATTCTGGGATGGTGGGTAGGGGAAAATGGGAAAAATTGTAACTCAAAATCTGGTGGAAATGAATGATGTAAACCAGAAGTTAATAAAGCATTTGTTGGGGAAAAAAAAGAAAAATTGCTTTGGCAGCAATATGGAAAATGGATTAGATGAAGAGAGACTTGAGGTCAATTAAAGGAGGTCAATTAAAAAACTATTACAATAGTTGAGGAGGTAAGTAATGAGGACTTGAACCAAGGTAGTAGGTGTGTAAATAGAGAGAAGGAAAATAGGCAAAAAGGTAGAGAAAGAAATTAAAAGATCCTATTTAAAAGATTATGATTGGGTAAAGGAAATTCAGAGCTCTTCTATAAAGAAGGGGAACACTTGTTGGTAATGGCAACATCAAGGGTATGACTATTTCTATATATGGCTGAGGTGGATTGGAGGAGGTGTGAGTTCATGGGAGTTCAGTAAATAAAGGCTTAGGGGACTTAGGGAGTTTGAAGGACCATCAACTTGCTTGTTGAATTCCCCTAGAAGGAGACCAGGTCATCTTATGGAGAGGGGATTCTCTAACCAGTCACCACACTAATTGAGGAAGAAGGGAGAATGCTCTAAAAGACTATAGATAATGGCCAAGATCTGGGATGGATGATGAATTTAGATGCTGTGAACCTTAAAAGAGGAGAGATTGCAAAAAAGGTAATATAAAGAGAACTTCACAATTTGTGAAGAAAATAAAAAATAAGAAAAAATGTGTAAAGAAAAATAGAATCTAGAAGTGGCAACGAGTATTCTGATTCCCTGACCATTATCAGCCAATTGGGACTATGATAAAAATGCAACCATATTGGATAGTATGACCAGGGATGCAACATTGTCAGAAGAGAAACAGGTCTCCATGAGTGCCATAACTTAGATGGAGCAAAAGAAAATGGAGTTTAAGGTGAGATAACAGTTGCTAAATTATGGAGTAGACTTTCCAGAAAGCACAGTGAAAGGTGGTAGCCAAGTCTTGAATGGGGCATTGTGAGAAGAAGGGTTAAAAGTGCAGGGAATGAGGAAACATATAGCAGAAGTTAGAGCGGTACATGTTTTATTGTGTTTTTTAGACCCATGCATTCAGTATCATAGGGATGGGGAGAACATAATGGGTTGGGAATATGTGAGGAATAAGTTTAGGCAGAGGTCTGCTGATAAGGCAAGTGATTAGAAATCCAACTTTAACCTTCTGGGTTTTAGTCATCACTTTACTGTTGGGTGGCCATGTTATAGGAGATCTCTGGATGCCTGCCTTGTAACCCAGATGAGCAGGAAGTGCTATATTTCTGGCTGTGTCTTAGAGATAATTTGAGGTAATCCTGGTGCCATTATGGCCTTCAGGGGCATCTAGGTGATGTGATAGATAGAATGCCAAGTCTGAAGTCAAGGAGATTAATATTTCTGAGTTCAAATTTAACCTCAGATACTTTCTGTCATTTAACGCTGTTTGCCTCAGTTTCCTCATCTGTAAAATGAACTGGAAAAAGAAATGGCAAACCACTCCAGTATCTTTGTTAAGAAAATCCCAAATGGGATCATGAAGAGTTCAATGCAACTGAAACAACTGAACAGAACTGTAGTCCTCAAGGTTTCTAGAACCTAGGGAGGAGGTAGAGGTAGCTTGCCCCATCAGAAAGTTTTCCATCTTTCTTTCTAACTTCCATTTGGCAACTTGTATCAGAAGCCTCAAGGAGAAAAGTAGAAATCCTAGAGGGACAAAGCTGGTAACTGCTGGCAACATTCTTACCATCAGGGCAGGGACTCACTTTACATGTAATTTCAGGGAGTGGGTGTAGATGATTTCTAAAGTCTTTTCCCCTTCCTTCCTCAGGTCTAAAAATTCCTTGATAGGGTTTTTCTCAACTCCCCTGGAGTTTACAATGCTTATCTATTTCTAGCAAGCCATTAGGCCCTTCTCCAAAAATTATGCTGCCACCAGAAACAATTCATTGGTTTGGACCATAATTATAGCACAGTTCTTACCTTATACCATTCAGCTAAAAGATATTTGGTTTTGGTTTTTGCATTTGTTTTTGGAAAAAAAAACAAGGACAACAAAAAACCCCTGCTGAGGTCTACATAACTCACCAAATTATCCCCATACTTATGGGCCATGTAGAACTAAAGAATATCAGGCAGTATGACCAATGGACATTTAATGTGCTTTTAGTCTCCTTTTCTTTACATTGTTTTTTTTACTTTCTTAAGAACCTGTTTGTAGAACTCTGGCACTTGGTTTAGATAAATTAGATAATGGAGGTGAAAAAACATATTCTGTTGCATGCTCAATTATATCAGCAATGGAGGTAAAAAATAGAATAACTTGGAATCAATTCTATGAGTAATTCAGATTAAAAATGCTTTCAGAAAGCTAAGGTTTTTTTTTCCAGTAATAAGAATATCTAGTTTATTGAGAATGTATCTTAAAAGAACCCCAAAGTCTTCTCATTTTCACACTCATTTATCTTTTCAACCTTCTCATGAAGTGGCAGTTGCTAGAGTATCTCTTAGAGGTCAGGTTAGAGGCCTAGGTGACTTACCTATGAGGACAGAGGGAAGTGGAAGCCCTTTCTGAGCCAGGAGCCATAGCTGCCAATCCTCAATCAAATATCACTTTCACTGGAATAGTATTTATAGCTCTAGGAGATCTAGGAGGCCTTGCATGCCCTGAAACCTGAACCCTTAGTGTGGTGTGGTAATTGCCTCAATGTAGTTTTTGCAAATTCTGTACGACCACCAGGACTGTCCTATCTTTCAAGGACCCTTCAGATGTGCCCCATATGGAATCCAATTTAAAAAAACCGTGGGTGCCAAAACATGCCACCTCCACTTTAAAACTGATTCCCCAAGGCTCTGCCAACTGGTCATTCAAAGAATCATTGCACATGCAGAGCTCCCAACGTGCAGTCACCTCCAAGAAAGGAAATTCAAAACTGCAGGAGCAACTTGGAAAAGCAGAATAAAATTACCTGACGTGAAATGTAGCCAGGGTGTTCTCATCCAACTGGCACCATCTCAAACAGCACAGGGCCACTTCACAGGAGGTTAAGAAACAGCTTTACTCTCCTTGTCCCATAAGGAGGTATACCAGCACCTGAATAAACTTTGGAGGGGAGGCTCCTAGAGAATTTACACAAACCTTTGCTAATTAGGGCTCCTACCCAAAGCTGAAGATAAATTCAATAGAGGTTTTCCAGCTTTCAGTCAAGTGTCCCATGTGACACAGTCTTTTTGCACCTAATACTTGATCCTCTTCTTGAGGCTAACCCTACTAGACCAGCTTTGGGACAGAGGCGAAAATTTCCCACAGCTCTCCCACTGAGTCTTACACCAGTGCCTTTCACACCTGGGTTTTCCTTCGGGGCCTCTTAACCAAGGACTGACTAAATCTGACCTTACCTTAGTTTATGAGGTCTAATGAAATCACAGCCCCAGGTGTGATGGGGATATGTGCAGGTGCATTCCTCCTCTCCACACCTCTCCCCCAATCCCAATTCATAGCCTTGTTATTTCTGCAATTTGTCACACACAGGCTACTGCTGAGGGCTGCACTTTGCACCTTAATGAATACATTCTATTATGAAGACAAATCTTGTCCATGCCAAATCAATTAGGCCAAAGAAATCAGACTGGAAATTTTAAAGAAATGGACTCAGATACAAGCGTTATACTTCTGTTGTATCTTGTGGGACTATGGACTGGTTATGAAATCCATAAAGACATAGGTCAAGTCAAAAGAATGAGACCCAGAGACCAAACTCAGCCACTGACTATAACCTCAGGCTATTTCTTTAACCTTTCTTCTTTAGGTGGCTCATGTGAGAGATGGAGAGTAGATCAAATTTTCTCTAAGCAACAGATTATGGTTTTAGATAATAGCTGTATGTAGCTGGATACCTGAGGTAATAATTGTAGAAAGACCTTTTTTAACTTTAATTAGTTAAAATGCATTTAGTTTTTTTTTTACTATTTAAAGTTAATTTCATAATATATCACTCATTTAAAACATTTGTCCCTTTCTTTCCTCAAAGAATTTGTCAGACTATATAATGTACAGGATAGAATCCTGAGCACTTCCAAAACCAAGCTCAAAAAAAAGACCAAATTAATCTCAACTATAATTGGAAGAAAAGGAGAGAATGGGAGGAAGAAATGGAAGGAGGGGAAGGGAAAGGAGAGGAAAGGTGGGTGAGGATGAATGAGAAGAATTAAGAGAAAGAAGAGGGGAAGGGGAGATACCAGGGAGAAGGAAAATAAGCAAATGGGCAAAGATGATTTCTAAATCCATTCCCCAGGGGTGGTCTTACTCTATCAGTCAACTATCCCCACATCACTACATATAACCACATGAAGGTCTCATTTGTGCTTGTAGAGCAAACTAGAGGTAAACTTTGATGCTAAATTATTTCTAGTACAATTGAATCTGTTTAACAAACCCAGTACTTCTGGGTCACATTCTTAGTGAAAGGCAAACTTTACCTCACATTTTAGAAAATAAAATCTGCAAGTGTAGATCCAACTTAAAATGAGATTGAAAAAGCCTTACTCATATAGGAGTGGGTGGCTTGGAATCTGCCAGGGAGGCTAAGATGTGAAATCAAATTATGTTTTTCATGAATTTAGTTCATACAGCTAGTTATCATTGCTTGTAGATAATGGAAATTGAATTGCTGGATTCCATCCTTACTGCTGTATTTGTTTGTATTTTTGGAAAATTTAAATTTCTTTTACTTGAAGCAAAATAGCTGAAAGATAATTTAGTCAGGTTCACCTCATTAAGCTAAACAACTGGCTGTTAGAGGGAACTTTTTCCCATGGCCTAGAAAAATTTCCTGAAATAAGGAAGAGGGGAGAAATTAGGAGAGCTTGTGAAAATATAGCATGCAAATTCTCTAGCTATGAATTTTGCATTATAATGTATTGGAAATACTAAGGGACCTTCTTTGCATTCCTTAGAACCATTTCTTATGTTCTTTATTAAGAAAACAAATTGACAGGAATCTAAAACCCACTGAGTTTTGAACATTTTTAAAAGCCAAGAAATAGCAGGTAATTGCTTTATTTTTATTAATTGTGACTACTTTCTGTAGAATTGACATTGGTCATGAGTTACTGCTTAATATTTTTCACAAAGTTAAGAGGCAGAATTTTGGCTCAATGTTTCATTTCTTAATTATTTGTATTTCTGTTATTATGCTATAGCCATAGAGTAATACAGGTTTTAATAGCAGAACAATTAAATTATATACATCAAAGATCCAAAGAAATTAGATGTCCTTCTAGAATTAATTCTTCTTCATGGATTATGTCAATTAACTCATGTTTTTAGGATTAAAAGGTCAAAAAAGACTTCTGTGACCATCCAGTTCAATTCATTGCTGCTCTTCGGGAATATATGTATTGTGGAATCTGAATTTTGGCTGGGAGTAATTTCAGAGATTTTAAAAACCATAGTGTCACTTAGTTGTTCTCCAAAACCCACCATTAAAAACTGCTGGAAGCAAAAAGGATTTTCTCTGTGCAACAATGATAGAGATAAGATGCTGTTTTAAAAAGGAACTTTCTCCAAAAAAAAATCTAATAGATGATATTACCCATACCCTTGCTGCTATAGGCAAAAGGGATACATAAATACTAAGATTAACATATGCAATCATTTTTATTGTTTCATAATTTTGGCAGACTAGGACATGAAAGATTGTTAAGACTAATTAAATTTGTCTCAAAAGCATTAGAGACAAAGAAAAGAGAACTATTATCATCCATAATATTCATAATATTTTCTACTATGTTTTCAGACTAGTCTCTGAAAAGTTGTATGTAAATCAAATTGCTATAAATAGTCCTTGTGTCCCCGCCACCTGGAATTGCACAAAGTGCAATGGAGAATCATAAGAAAACTTTATTTTCAGTTGAATCACTTTCCCCCTTGATTTATGACACTTTTTAGCAGTGTTCCCATTTGGAGGGGGTGGGGGCATTTGACCTTAACAAAAATCATTAGTAATGCAACAATCTATTAAATTATTTAATGTAACTTTCTAATAAAACATGTACAATAGCCCATTATTTTAAAACTTTAGCCTCTGTATGCCCTTGGCAAATCTCTAAAGCTGTAAGTTGCAGGAAAAGTGTTGATTTCCATTGATGGTGAGTTTTCTCACCTGAAAATTCCCTATGCCAATGAAATCCCAGGTCTAATTTCTGTCCCTAGCCAATGTTAACAACTAATCTGATATCCCTCATTAGCTCTTTTCCCTCTATTAATACATAACCAATTTTATTTTTCATGATGCTCTCCAAAGCTTGCCATATCCAGAATCTTCCAACTACCTCCTGGAAAAACATTATATACAATCATGATACTTCTGAGTAGTCCACTAGCTTCTGATCTCATTAATTTTTCAATTTGTATTTTCCAGCATATTTTAGCCACCCTCTTCTATGGCCACTGTTGCCCTGGAGTCCCTAAGTACTGAGGTCTATGTCGACTTAATTTGAACAATCTTTTTCATTACATAACTCCTTTGCTTCTTCCTAGTCTACAGCAGATGTCATAACATAAGTTGCAAATGCTTTTATCAATGATATGATTTATTAGGAAGGCCACAATGGACTGTAGGGGGAATGGGTATTAACAAGCAGTCTGGCCATGAAATTTTATGAAACCTAGGCCCCCACCATATTTGGACGATTCTCTATGGAAGATTTTAATGGAAATTTATGAAAAAGAATCACATAGGATGAAATAGTTCAAATAGGTTTCAATCTGTCTTAATGGAAGGAAACTACAACAATGTGATCAAAGATATAAGAAGTATGAAAAACTATAGTACTACCCAATAAAATTTAACAAACACTCTTTGAATGTTAACTATGTGCATGACACTGTGCTACATGCTATATTGGGACACAAGATGAGTAAGAAACAGCACTTAACTCAAGGAATTTACAATGCTATACCAAAGATAAGACAGATACACAAAGAACTATACTACAAGGTATAATGCAACAAGGACCATAAAGTAGTTTTTTAAAGTGTTTTTAAAGTGTTCTGGCAGTCCAGAGGAAGGAGAAATTGTATATGGGTAAGGGGGTAATGGATTAAAAATACATCATGGACAATATAACACTGGAAGACAAAGCCTCTTGCCCCAAGGAATTTATATTTTTAAGCAAGGATAAGACAGATACGCAAAGTATATCATATAAGCCATAAGAAAGGTAAAAATAAGAGATTGTGGGATTTCAGTGTAAGGACATATCATATATAGTTTGAGCGGGATTTTAAAAAAATTCTTGGAGAAAATGGCATTTGAGATGGTCTTTGAAAATAGGAAGGATTTTGACAGAGGATATATAGAAAAAGTTATTCCCTGCCCCTTAATAAGTCTAAGGGAATTTGAAGACCTTCATTGCTTTGAATTTGAAGATCTACCCTGCCCACAATAGGTCGAATGTAATCACATTGAGCCTATGGTGGGAGGAGTTTGCTGAAGGGTGGAGCAGATCCCACAGGAAGCAGGGAATAAGAACTGCTTGATGGTAGGAAAGAGAGGATGCACCCAGGGAGACAGCTAGGCATGTGAGGGTTAGTTTGTGGGAAAGCTAAAGGATGGTGTGGCTCTCTAGTGTGTTATGGTATATTAACTTCTATGTTGTTATGATGGATTCAGTTTCTTGGTGTTGGGATTTGGTTTTGTGGTATCTGAATAAAAGTTTTGCTTCTGTCTTCTATGTGGAGAGTCTGTTATATTTGGCCATTGAGAACTATGCCAACATATTTATATTTGCCATTGGTGTTGTGAATATTATGTTGGTGCTACACCTCCCTCCTCTTCCCACTCACCTTCTACTTCTTCCTTCTTTCCTTTTTTCATTCATTCCTTCTTTTCTTCTCTCCTTCCTTTCCCTCCTTTCTTTTCCCTCCTTTCCTATCTTCCTTCTTTTCTTCTTTCCTGCCTTCTTTTTTCTTTCTTCTTTCTTCCTTTCTATCTTTCTTCTTCCTTCCTTCCTTCTTTCCTTCCTTCTTTCCTTCCTTCCTTCCTTCCTTCCTTCCTTCCTTCCTTCCTTCCTTCCTTCCTTTCTTCCTTCCTTCTTTCTTTTCTTCCTTCTTTTCCTCTCCTCTCCTTTCTTTTCCTTTTATGCCATCATGCTTGGCCTGAATTTTTTTAATTGTTTGTGCTATCATCAATTAAGCATAGCCTTTTAGAAGTCTAGTGAATTGCAAGAGGTCAAATGTCAAGCCAAGAACCAAACTGATTTACTGTAACTATATTTACAGATTGAGCCTAGGCCCACTCAGCCATTGTCCTCCTTATTGTAGTTACTATAAAACAGGGCCTTTATTTCATAAAGTCCAAAGTGTTTTCACTTAAGCTTTTAAAGTTACTGACTTCAAGTTGTTGCTTAAGTTTCTGGTTACAATACATGAGGACACAGACAATCTCTTATGCATGACCAAGGGTTATCCCAAATAATTTTTAAAAATATTTTACTCCTTAGGAAAGAGGAAACCAACTTTTCCCTGCTTCTTAGCTAAACTGATCAGGAGACTGAACTGGGGTCAATTAGTCCTTCAGAGAACTTCTGATAGATGATCTGACATGAATATCATTCCCGGGACTAATTTCAGTCAAATAATGAATTCTGTATTTCCAATCATTAAAGTTGAAATTATAATAGATAGTATTCTCTTCTGCTGTTCATGTGACTTAACTCTTAGAAGGTCATCATAGAAACACTATTAAATAATGCAGACCAGACAGTGCTAACTTAATAAAACTTAAATGTCACTTTGGTGTGAATGGACTTTCCTCCCTAAGGGTCACTTTAGCTTGCAAATCAAGAACGCACACACATGCTAAAGAAGGCTACCTTCTCCTGAGTTTGTTCAAAAGTGTAGATTGATAGAATTTGATTTGTATCGGGTCAGTATCTAATGGCCTCCTCTTTGGGACCTGAATTATTCATGAGCATCAGGGTTTTTATGTGTTCTAACACTCCTGAAAGGTGAGGATGACCAAGAAAATGCCACCAGTTGCAAAGTCAAATCGTTTTCTTAACAATAATTCCACAGAAAGAAAGACTAAAACACCCCCCCCCAAAAAAAAACACGGAGAAACACATGAACTTGTCAACAATTATGTAAATGAAAACCACTCAAAAACAACTGAATTCAGATGAAAAGTAATGATGATCAACGTTGGTTCCAAAGGACAGATTTAAAAAAAAACAATTCCTTTCTCTCATTAGAGAAGTGGGTTTCTATAGATAAGAATGATTCATACACTCAGGTATAGTCACTTTGTCAGGCAGTTCTGCCTAACTTTTTCTATCTGTTATATATGTTGGGCAAGTAGGAGGATTAATAGATAGTGGCCACATTAAAGTCAAGGAGACCTGAATTCAAATTCTGACTAAGACACTTAGAAGATGGTAACTCTGTGCAAGTTCCTCTACCTTTTCAGTCTCAATTTCCTTATCCATGAAATGGGAGTGATGATAGCACCTGCTTCATTTAAGTTTTGTGAAGCTATACATAAAGTATTTGACAAACTTTAAAACATTATATAAATGCTAGCCATTGTTATTAGGAATTCGGCTTGTGTGAAGGTATATTGGGAAGCTAATGTAGCGTTAAGATAAAGGCATCAATAAAACATAATTTAACATATCCAAGGACTGCCTATATAATTTTGCTGTATAAGAATATGGTTGTATTTTAAAAAGTGAGCTATGACCTAGGATTTGGCTGAGTTTTTAAAATATGTTTTGCTTGACTTTGTTCTGTTTTTTTGCTTTTTATACAGAGATTTTGTTTTAAGTGAACTTGTAACCTTTTGTAGTAGGACTTCATAGGGGATTATTCTCTTAAATTAAAATATTGTTTGGACATGAGATTTTGCTTGCCTCTTCATATCTGGAATTAGTATATCTGCTACTAATAATTTAGTAGCTTATAGTATTGCTTTTCACTACTTGTCTGATGATTTCAAGTTAAGTGGTATCAAGTGTCTCCTCTCTAAAATGACTGAAAAATGTGTCATTCTGGGAATCATCTGTGTGTATGTGTATGTCCAATCTGATGCCAAATCTTGTCATTTCTTTAGTCACATATCTTACATACTCTTGGCCCCAATCACAAAGTCACCAGCCTAGTTCAAGTCTTCATAATTTTGCACATAGATTGTTATAATACCCTTCAAGTTTCTTTTTTGTTTGTTTGTTTTTATTTACCCAACCCATGTATCTCACCACTTCAATCATCTTCCATTAGACCATTAAGAAAATGACTATCGGGGCGGCTAGGTGGCGCAGTGAATAGAGTGCCGGCCCTGGAAACAGAAGGACCTGAGTTCTCAGACACTTAATCCACACAAACAAAAACCTAGCCGTGTAACCTTGGGCAAGTTACTTAACCCCAATTGCCCTAAAGGGGCGGCTAGGTGGCGCAGTGAGTAAGAGCGCCGGCCTCGGAGTTTGGATGACCCGAGATCAGATCCGGCCTCAGAAAATGAGCACCCACGCATAAATAATGACTAGCCGTGTAACCTTGAGCAAGTTACTTAACCCCAATTGCTTTAAAAAAAAAAAAAAAGAAAAAAGAAAATGACTGTCCTAAAGTATAGATCTGACCTTTCCATCTCTCCCTAATCACTGCACAGTAAACTCTAAGGTCCCCTGTTGACTCCAGAATCAAACATAATCAAACAATGTCCTTTGGTATTTAGTGCTTAATACAACCTGTTTCCTTCTACTGTTCCAATCTTCTTATCCCCCTCCATGTACTCCATGAGGCTGGTCTACTTGCTATTCCTTGAAAATATATATACATATATAGATATAGATATGTAGATATATGTAAAATGTGTGTATCTGTATATGTGTGCGTGTGTGTGTGTGTGTGTGTAAACATATTCTCTTCCTGATTAGACTGCAAGCTCCTTGAGGGGGTTGGGTTTTCATTTGGTACATGTCAAACAATGCAAGCACACAGCACTTAAAAATTACATATCGTTTTATTTATTGAGAGGGGAAATGGAAATAAAATCACAAATGGCACTACTCTAGGTCTACCCACAAACACAAGGGGTTCAGAAGAGCTTAGTTGTTTGTTCTTCTTTTCACAGGTGAGGACTCCTTGTTGTGACTTCTCCTTCCTAAGCTGTCCTTTTTTTCTAAAATGCTTTGTGACAATGGAGACCTGGAATGAATACCAAGGGAAGGTTTACCTTCCATGTTAATTAAAAAGTTGAGTACAGGAGACAGCTTTATGTTCTAGGCATGGAGTTATAAAGACCTGGGTTCATACTCCACCTTTCAGGTTACTCTAGTTGCTTTAAACAGTATATTATCTACTAAATAATAGATGAATGATCTGCTGCAGGAGAGACTTCATAATATGAGTTTCTCACTCTGCATAGTGTGTTTGTGTGTGGGGAGAGAAGATTTTTAAAGCAGAATGAAAACCCGAAGTTCATCTATGTTATATAAATTAACAGAAAATGTCATGGGTAGAGGCAGGCCAAGCAGTCATTAACAACAAACATTGTTGAGATTTTCCATTGTCATTAGTTTAGAGCAGGGATTCTTATCCTCAGGTCCATTTGTCCAAAAAACAAATTTTAATCCTATAGGATTAAAGGATCATAGACAGAAGGGACCTCAGTGGTTATTAAATCCAACCCCCTCTCTTGACAGATGAAAAGTCTAAGTGAGACTCAAAGAGGTTAAGAGACTTGACTGAGGTCACACAGATATTGTCTGAGGTAGGATTCAAACCTATGTCTTATTTACTCCAAGTTCAGCATTCTATCCACTAATCCACACTGCCCCTTCTACTGATACTAGTGAAATGAGTCTCAATAACTCTCTACTAAGTCATAGATGGATTGAGATCTGTTTTGGTGAAGGGAGTTTCATTTTGTATTAAAAATAAAAGTGACACCATATATTTGAAAAATGAGAGCTTCATGAAAACAAAAATGCTGTGATCTAGTCTCAAAATCACTATTGTGTTTTCAGATCATGGATCAATTAAATACACAATCCCCACAATGTTATATCATGCCTATCATGCTGAGGTCCAATACTGAGTAATTAACTAGTCATGCATTTTTGTCACATTGAAAAAAAAGGGAGGAGTAAATGTCTATGTTCTTACAATCATTAATATTCCGCAGATGTTAGACTAGATTAGCAAGTGACAACACAGCAGGTTGGGATTATGATCTATTCAAAGCTCTCAGTAATGAATACAGAGCACTGTGATTTAAATATCTAATATCAGTCATTTAACAGAAAAGAGGGGGAAAAGCCTGCTCAGGTCCCACTTGGGAACTCTAAAATAGCTGTTTATTTCTCTTATAATTCTAGTCATTTGTTGTTATAATCAGACACACATAAATTACTAATAAATGTCAAGCTAAGTGCAGACTTATTTTCATTATTTTTAAGAAAAGTTAAAACATTTTTAACTAAATCTCAGATGGCATCATAAGAATCTATATTTCTTTAGTTTTTCAACCACAAGGATCTATAACATTCACAAAATATAGACATCAGACACCACTATATGTCCTCAGTCCCACAGTCACCTCTCCCTATATACAATGTATTAGATATGATCATATTATGCTGCCACTAAACATAGCTAAGTAATCTAAATCATTTCACTTTTTTGCTTTTTGGAGGGGGAGGGCAGGGCAATTGGGATTAAGTGACTTGCCCAAGATTGCATGGCTAGTAAGTTTTAAGTGTCTGAGGCTGGATTTGAACTCAGGTCCTCCTGACTCCAGGTCTGATGCTCTATTCACTTTGCCAACTAGCCTCCCCATCATTTCACTTTTCTGCCAATTTCTCATTGCCACTTGGTCTGAAAGAGAAATTTTGAAGAGTAATTAGTGTTAAAAGTTTAATTCTCAAATTCTAAAAAAAAGAAAAGGAAAGAAAGAGAAGGGAGAGAGGGGAGGAAAGAAAGAAGGAAGGAATGGATGGAAGGAGCAAAGAATTAAGGGAGAAAGGAAAGGAGAAAGAAAGGAAGGAAGGAAGGAAGGAAGGAAGGAAGGAAGGAAGGAAGGAAGGAAGGAAGGAAGGAAGGAAAAAAGTAAAGTAGAGAGAAAATAGAATATGATGCAACCAGTAATAAATCAGAGAAAAAGTAGAAAATGAAAGGTAGGAATGATGCCTCTGAAGGGCCCTCAGAGAATAGCAGCACACCAAAATATACCCATACATATAGCTATGTATTGTATATATAGTAATGGGGAAAATAATGCTACAAGGAAAAAAAAACTCCAAGAAGATGCAATAACTTCTGGAGAGGTGTCAGGAGAAGGACTCCCAAAGGTTATAATGGAACTTTAATTATAGTGAAACAAAAACAGCTTCATCAGCAATGCCATCTAAGGTGATCTGAGAGGATTTGACATCTCTCATCATTTCCTACCATGTCAACACCAGGACACTCTGGGGAATATGAACACAGACTTTAGCTTAAGAAGCAAAAAGAAAACCTAAGACACATTGGCAATCCAAAGTTTTTTTTTTTCCAAAGATGGAAATATGCTATTTGGTGTATTTCTATTCTTATAGTCTTATAGGTAATAACTAAGTCAAGTGCTTTTTCTTCTAAATTAAGTGCTTTTTTACCAGTCTCCTAAACCAATGTCAGCAGTAGAGAACTCCTTTTCCATTGACCTCAAGATTAAACCCAAAAAACATTTGGGCAAGAATACACAAAGCATCCATCAATGAATGCTTTCTCGATGTGTGAGAATTCCATATACAAATTCAGCCAATGACTTAGAAAATAAATTCTACTGAGTTACATAAAGGACATACAGGTTAAGTCTTTGCCAAACTTCCAGTTTTGACAAAAGTCACACAATACTGATATATAGTCAGAGGCAAGATTTGAACTTAGAATCCAACCTAGGCACTCTAGCCACTATATTATAGTCTCTTCAGGATACTACTAATTTCCATTAATAATAGGTATCACATTTCAAAAATGATTTCTTCATATTCAGTTTCATTGGCTATATCTTAACAAATGTTTAACCCTGGTCATTGAGAACAGTGTAATATGTGGCCCAATCTCATGGATTCTTCCTGACCTGCTGGACAGAGATAATCAAATACTCAATTAGGGACTAGTTAACAAGAAAATACTTTCATAACACAAATTCTTGCGTTATGTTGAGCAAACATTCTTTTATAGAAAGCCATTTCTGCTCTTTTCTGAAGGCTAGTAAGTTGGAATAGCTGAAATCCCCTTCTAACCAGATCACCTTAATGAAGAGATTACATATGCTAACAAACGCTCATTCTCTCTTTGCATAGCTTTGCCACTCACAAATCATCCATATCTCAGCTCTTGAATTAGAGACATCTGGTAATTTGAGACAGGACAATGGAAATCCCTTCCCTACCTCCCCCGATGTAGGTTGTCTGTGAGTAGGCTTATGTGACATTCAAATGTCAATTCAATATGGAAAGCAAAAAAAGAAAAACGTTGGAGGGAATTAAGAAAGGGACAAAGCACCAAAAGTTAAACTATTCATTTTAAAATATGGACTTATTGGTATTGGAAAGTTCCTTTCATCATCATAGACACCAGTGCCCCAATTTTACAGGTAAAGAAAAAAAAAGCTAGTGGCAAATGTAGAGTCAGAACCAAAATTTCTTGCCAGAAACTTCATAATTCTTTCCATGATATGAAGCTGCCAATAGTAGAAAACAATAGGAAAAGAAGTAAGAAGAAAAAAAATCTGTGATTGAATTTTGAACTTTTCCACCAGGAGGCAGAGAGCATACAAAAGACCAGAATCTGAGCTTTATGGATAAGGATCAAAACCAAAGTGAAAGAAACATGTAGTTTGGCTGTCTGGAGTCATGCTTTGTTTTTTGCCTTTGAAGGATATCTGGATATGAAGTAGGTTTGTGGGCTATGTCTCTGTGAATTTCATATTATTAATCTGCCTTTGACATAAAGCAAACAGCTCAGCACAGCAGTAAGTAAAACTGCCTAACACTTTCTTCTGCATATACCACTGGTCAGGGCATTTCATATATTATTCACATCACAGCTTGCTGCAGCAATTTCAAGAAGGCCTTAGAAGAAACTTGCCCTGTGATTACAACAAAGTAGAAAACGAAAAACAGCAATAACTTTCGTTCTTTTTAATAAAGGAAGAAGAAAAAATAAGCTACCCAAAATCTTTGAGTTTCAGAGAATGAGGAGCCAAAGAATAGACACCCATCAGTTTAATGAAAATGATCATTCCAGTCCCCTGAAAATAAGCAGCTAAGAGAAAAGATTGTCATTCAGTTTGAAAAAAAAAAAAAACTCAATTGAACAAACATTTAACATTCCTCTTACCAAGGGTTGACCTTATACAATGCTAATATAGGCAACAGTCTACATGGTATGAATCTTCACGAACTTTGGGAATTTCTAATTTCCTTCAAAATGCCTTCTCTATTCCTTGGTTAATGTCTGGAAATCTACCAGTAGTGTTCTAAAATTCTAAGCCCTGTAAAATTGTAAATGAATTTGGGACAGGTAGACAAGTGATCAGTCAGTATCATATCAGTATGAATGGGTTCCAGATCCTTCCCTGGCCATAGGTTTTTGCAATACAGCAACAGTCCTCAAACATTTTGGTCTCGAGATTACTTTATACTCTTAAAAAATAATTGAGAGGGGCGGCTAGGTGGCGCAGTGAGTAGAGCGCTGGCCCTGGAGTCAGAAGGACCTGAGTTCAGATCCGGCTTCAGATACTTAACACACACAAACAAAAACCTAGCCGTGTGACCTTGGGCAAGTTACTTAACCCCAATTGCCCTCCAAAAAGCCAAAAAAAAAAAAAGGGGGCGGCTAGGTGGTGCAGTGAGTAAGAGTGTCAGCCTCGGAGTTGGGATGACCCAGGTCGAAACCGGCCTCAAAAAATGAGCACCCACACATAAATAAAGACTAGCCGTGTAACCTTGAGCAAGTTACTTAACCCCAATTGCTTAAAAAAAATATAATTGAGAATCCCCCTTCCCAAAAAAGAGCTCTTGTTTATCTAGGTTATGTCTACAAATATTTGCCATGTTAGAACTTAAGACAGTATTATAATGAAAAGAATTTTGACCTCCACCTAGACCATCTGAAAAGGTCCTGAGGATGCCTAGGGATACATAGACCGCATTTTGAGGACTGCTGTAACAGAGAAAAGGACCACTGATAAAAGATAATCACAAAAGAGAGATAAAGGAGATACTGAAAACAGACAACCTACTTCAAAATGTTTCCTCATGGTGATCCATCCTACCAGGTGTTGGTTGGTTGGTTGACTCCTTCCTTCCCTTCTTCCTCCTTTCTCTTATTTTTAATATGGTTGCTTATTTTAGACAGAGAAGAGTGTAATTTTTTTTTTTTGAACTTTATCTAGACTATCTCACTTCTTCTTTAGAGACCTGAAAAGGACTCTCAACAAATCTAGATAGATGCAATCTGACCAATAAACTAATTCCCTTCTTTCATCAGTTTGGTGTTTATGTTGTTGTTCTTGTTCAGTTATTTTCCATCATGTCTGATTCTTCATGACCCCATTTGGGGTTTCCTTGGCAAATATACTGGAGTGGTTTGCCACTTCATTCTCTAGCTCATTTTACAGATGAGGCAAATACGGTTAAATGATTTGCCCAGGATCACACAGCTAGTCATACTAAGTCATTGGTCCTTTTCAAGAAGGAAGGATGATCAATAACAACAATACAGGCAGTAATTGAGGCCATATTTGAGCTCAGGAAGAGGAGTCTTGCCAACTCCAGGTCTGCCACTCTATCCACTGAACCACCTAGCTGCCCCTTTATCAAGTGGATTAAAATAAATGCTGTGTTAACCTTCTAAACTCTTTCCTGCAATGACCCAGAGCATGCCATTTTCATTTTTAAAGGGCTTAAATTGGTGTCTTCCAAGGGCAACTAAATCAAAGACAAAGGGGAAGACCATGTGGGGGAGGTTGCAAAGCTTTCTGTTGTACTAGACCTCTAGGGTGTCTTCTAGTCTAGAAAGTCTTTGTGGTGTTTCTTCATGGCATCCATATACACAGCTCTAAAGCAGAATTTTTAGGACATATGAACAGCTGTGTGGATGGATCTTTCTACATGTTAAATGGAGTTCAGTAGTGCTTCCACCTCTGGGCTCTTTGAGCAAGCTTTGGAAACTGATGTGGCCAGTCACCCACTTACAGTCTAAACTGTGGAAATTGAGTGGGTAAATGGGTGGAAGACAGTTTAAGTGACTTTTTGTGCAACGGGAAGTGCCAGAAAAACCTCCTAAGCAAAACTATACCTAACCCAGGTAATGCAGTGTCTATAATTCCAATGGTTTAATATTACCTTCTTCCAGGCAACCCTGCTTTGAGAATGAGGGACAAAGCACAGCCTCTAAATAGTATGAGCTTCCCCATTGGGGACCCAGCTGGCCAGCTCCAGATGGGGAATTGGGTTCCTATCCTGCTCCCACTCCCTTACTGAGTGTTACCTGCCCAAAGGAAGGTAAATTTTTATGGTGAAACTTACCTAACTAATTTGGGGTTTGCTGGCTAGATTTCTTTCTTAAAGACCGAGCCTTAAACCCTATTAATCTAGGGTCTCATTGATTGGATAATAATATGTCCCTGCCCAAGCACCACTTAATGTTTTGTTTTGTTTTTTTGTCGGGAGCCTTCTTGTTCAGAATGAATGTAAATGGTAACTGTTTCTCTTTTGGCCAGCAACCCTGAGGGTCTTCCCGTCCCAGTTTGATTTTTTTTTTCATTAAAGGGACCATCCCTTGACTGACTTCTTAAAGAGACCTATTCACTGAATGGATGTTGCTTCATTCAAAGTGAGAACTTGGAAAGACCTTAGCTTAAAAGCGCCAGGGTCTCCCATTGCATCCTTTGCTATCTCCAGTTTTCCTGATCAGTACCTGGCTACAGGACCCAGATGGCTCTGGAGGAGAAAGTGAAACTGGTGAGTTTAAACAGCCCTCCTTCACTCCAGTCAAAGTCAATTGCAAGTCATGTCATCATCATCCTGATGCCAGGGTCCTCTTCAAGAACAAAGGACAAACCACACAGCTTTTCAGTACAAGTACTTCTGGGAGAAGTCACTATTGTAATTAATCCCATTACTAGATCATTTTTCTCTGATAATTTAGAGATTCGAGTAAGCTCTTGAGGAGTACTCAAAATAATGGGACAAAGGCAGGGACAGACAGGTCCCTAATATCAGAGGCAAATGTGCATAATGTCACCATTTGTTGCATATAAAATTAAAAAAAAAAACTCACCTAAGCTGTGAGCTCCTTAGGAATAGTAAGCTGAATTTAGTGTGATAGATAAATAACAGGGGAACTGAGTACTAGTTCTGACTGCCACTAACTAAATATATAAGCTTGGACAAATCATTTAGTTGGTGGAGAGCACAGGTTAAATTTCCTTAGCTAGGGGCAGGTAGGTGGTAGAGTGAATAGAGTACTGGCCCTGGAATCAGGATGACCTGAGTTCAAATCTGGCCTCAGACACTTAACATTTACTAATCATGTGATATTGGGCAAGTCACTTAGCCTCAATTGCCCTGCATTCCTCCCTTCAAAAGGCAAAAATTAATTAATTGTTTGATTGATTAATTAATTGATTTTCTTAGCTATAAAATGTTATTTCTTCTTGATATTTCATTATTCTATGTCTCTTTTTTTCTATCTCACATACTGCCTAACATAGTGATATACACATAACATACTAAAGAAAGAAAAATATAAAACCACCTTATTAATTACATTTGCCAGGGAGGCCCTAATCTCCCCACTGCCAAAAACAAAATAATAATTTCATCCTATCTTCTGGATAAAGCCTGGAATTATTTAGCTTAAGCCTTGGATCCCTGTTAAAATGCAAATAAACTGGAAGTAATAGTACTCAAAGTAGTTATTTATACCTTGCATAAATGAAAGCCATGAGAGGGCATTGATAGGAAGTGGAGAGAATATGAAAGCATAGGTTACCTAAGTGTTAGAGTGCCTATGTTCAAGAGCCAATATTGGATTGTGAATATCCTGGCCCAGAGACAAGAACACTTTGGATTGAGTTATTTGTGAAAAGGTTCAAGTTAATGGATAAATCTGGGGTTGCTTTTAGAAAGGTACCTCTAGGAGGAAGAGGAAAAGTTAGAGCAGGGACAGGAAAAGAATAAATCAACTATAAATTCAGGAATAGGAGAGACTGCAGCAAACAACCAGCTTTTCAGTGGTACCTGCTCTTTGCCAAGCACTATACTGGGTGTTGGGGATTCAGTCAGTCAAGGGGCATTTATTAAGCACCTGCTACCTCCCAACACTGTCCTAAGCCCTGGGGGTATAATAAAGGCAATACACAGTCCCTGCTCTCAAGAACCTCTCAGTCTAAGGGGAGGCAATTTGCAAACAACTAGGTATAAACAAGCTATATGCAGGATAAACTGGAGGTAATTAATAGAGGGAGGGAGATCCCCCAGCACTGAGAGGGTTCCGGACTGCTTTCTCAAAGGCAATAGGATTTTAGGTGGGAATTGAGGGAAGCCAAGAGGCAGAGTAGTCCATGCATAGGAGAGAGCCAGTGAAAATGCTGGGCATGTAAAGATAGAGGGTCTTTTGTGAGGAATAGCAAGGAGGCCCATGTCTGGAACATAGGGCATTTGAAAGATGGTGATATGTAATAAGCCCTGAAAAGAGCCAAACTGTGAAGGATTTTAAATGCCAGCTGAGGCATTTGTATTTTATCCTAGAGGATATCCTAGAGTCACTGGAGCATTTTCAGAAGGAGAGTAGAAAAGAATGGAAGATTCTTCTGTTTTATACAGTGTCTATATAGCACCAAAACAGCTGCTTGAAAAGTGAAAGGCATCATGGGGGAGGAGAAAGGATGCCAGCCTAGCACTGGGAAAGCTGGGATTTAGTGCTGCCTTTGCTACTATGGGATCTGTTATGTCATTTAACATTTCTGGGAGCTTTACTTCTACTCTTTTAGTACATGATGGAGCTGGATTAAATCATTTCTTAGGTCTCTTGAAATGAAATATTTTTTAAATGATTCGACCAAATTAATTGGTTATGAGGTTTTGTGTGGCCATAGTTATATTGAATATATTGTGTTCTACAAAAAGCTTCTATATTTTGGGTTCATGAAATTTATGTACTTTAATTTGAGAAATAGGAAACAGAATAAGGGTACTGATGAAAGAGAATGCTCAATTTTCTACCAAGCAAAACACATCCCCATAGACACAGAATTTTTATTATCTTTCCAATGACAAATTGATTCACTGTACAGGACTTCATAATATTTGAAATTAGGAACATGGCATTAAAGTTCACAAACTGATTATCATAATTACTATTCATTTCATCTTGATTGCTTTAGCAGGAATTCCTGATTAAATCTGTCTGCCCCTGTAATTCCTGACGATCTTTTTAGATTTTTTTTTTCTGTGCTTAGAACTGAATGGAGTCATCCTGGTATGGAGGACAGTGCACTGAAAATCAGGAATCCTGAATTTTAGTCCTGAATCAGTCAATAGCTAGCCATGTGACTTTATTCACTTCTTTTTTCTGGGCTCCAGTTTCCTCACCTATAATATGAGAGTTGGACAAAAAACGTTCTGTAAGGTGCCTTTATCATGTATATAGCATTGCATAATTCTAACTTTATGAACTGACTTCATTAATAAATATAATAACTAGTCACATTTTAACTGTGACCAGATGTTTACAAACTTCTTTCCCAATCACAACCCTGTTAATAAGATACTATATTATTATTCCTATTTACAAATAGAGAAACTGAGGTTTAGCAAAGGTATGTCTTGCTTAGATTCACACAGCTAGTGTCAAAGATGGAATTCACAATCTAGTTTCCCTGACTTTCAACCCCTAATGCTTTTCATTTTAATTATTTCTTTTCCCTCACTTCTTTCATCCTTCTGTATGCTCCATTAAGAATAATGCAAGTGGGGCTGCTAGGTGGCACAGTCAGTAGAGTGCCGGCCCTGGAGTCAGAAGGACCTGAGTTCAGATCCAGCCTCAGATACTTAACGCACACAAAAGCAAAAACCTAGCCGTGTGACCTTGGGCAAGTTACTTAACCCCAACTGCCCTCCAAAAAGCAAAAAAAAAAAAAAAGAATAATGCAATGGGACCTTTGAAGGGTCAGAATTATCCGAAATTATTGAGTTATTTCTAATGTCATGAGTTTTCTACTGCTGATTTCTTTCCAAGTTGATGGACTCAGAAATAACTTTTCTTTGGGATATGTTATTCAACCAGTTCCTAATCTACTTAATAATGTTTTCTTGCCCACGTTTCTACATCTTGTCCACAAGAATAGCACGTGGAACTTTGCATTGCTATTCTGAAATCTAAACTGTATCTATAGAATTCCCTCTTCTATCAGTCTTTCCTAAAAATTGATGACTCCCATCATTTCATGATCTTTGTCAATTTGTAGGATATGTAATGAGACCTCAGGATTATTCTGATTTACTTTTTTCTTATTATTAGTGGTTTGGTACATTCCTTCACATAGCTGTTGATCATTTGCAGTTCTCTTAAGGACTCTTTAAGTCCTTTGATCGCTTATCTATTGTTGAATGACAATGATGAATACAGAGACACATAGAAAGATTTATATGAACTGATGCAAATAGAGTAAGCTGAATTAGGATAACAATATACAGGATACATGAAAACAGTTCAAATAGAAATAATAACAAAAATGCAGCTAAATGCTGCTAAATTTTAAATATCAAATTTGACTCCAAAGAAGTAAGGTGAGAAAACACATCTTTGGAAGAGTTGTGCAACACTTCATTTAATGTCAGACTTTTCAATATGCTAACTAGTTTTGCTAAACTTCTTCCTTCCTCTTTTAAAATTATTTTTACTTACAAAGGAGTTATCTCTCTGACGGGGAGTGAGGGAGTGTGACATGGTAACCCCCCCAAAGGTCATAAAATCTTAGATTGCATAAAGAGAGACATAATAACTAGAGAAATCATTTAATAAGCTGGAGTACGTCTGTAGGAGGACAACCAGATGACAAGGGGAATGGAGATAATACCACATGAACTAGAGGAGAAAGAAATATTAGGGGTGACCTGATAATTATTTTAAAATATTTGAAAGGTTTTCATGTAGAAGAGTGATTAGACTTACTCTGGCTTCCCCATGAGCCAGAACTAGAAACAATGGGCAAAGTTGAAGATTTAGGCTTGTTATACAGAAAACTTTCTTAATAACTCCCACTATATAAAAGATTCCTTCAGCAGTATTGGCTCCCGCAGAATAGAGAGGGGGTAGTGACTTACTGGGCATATTTTAGATGGCATTCTATTCCAATAAGCGCTGAACTATATAGCCTCTGGCAAGAACCAGAAATCCCATGAGATTGCCTGGGACCATGCCCTAAGCAGTGGCATGAATTGGAGCACTGGGCAGATTGCTGTTGCCTTTCCTCTCTGGAATTCTTGCCACTGAATCAGCCTGCCAATCCTCAAGGCCCTGAGCCTTCATGTCCTTCTTCCGGTCTGCTTTCCAAAACCTGTCCTGCCTCTATTCTAGGATATATTTATATATATATATATATATGATAGCAGAATCCTATAGATGAGAAGAGCATGATGGAGGAAGGAGACCAGAAAGGGGGAAGGATCAGTGATTGAGGAGGAATTTGCTGAGTGCCCCGCCCCTCCCCAGAATAGACGCTTACTCATTTTTTAAAAGGGAATACTAATATTTGCACTACCTACCTCAGAGGGTGGTTGGGAAGAAAATGCTTTGTCAGCTGTGAAGGACTATAAAAAGTTGACTTTAATATGACATACTTTTACTGGTACCCACAAAGTCCCTGTACTTCTAGGGCAAGGCAGAAGCAGAAAAGATAAAGAATAAGTGAATAACCAGAAAGGGGCCACTAGTTTTATGAATATTAGCCTATACACTGACAGTTTATAGCTGGACCTTAGGAACCACCTACTCTAACCCATTCATTTAATAGATGAGATTGAGGCCCAGAGTGGTGGCAAGTTGCCCAATACTAATCTTAAGAGATTGGAGTTTAGTCCTGACTTTTCTACTCAGTGATCTTAGTCCCAAACCAATGTCCTTGTCCTTTAGTTGTCTTTGTCCCTGAATTGTAAGTACGATCACAGCCTTGTACGTAACAGATGCTGAATAAATATTTGATGAATGAAAATGGATGAATGATCAAATATTGTGCAGACAGATAACTCTTTCTTATAATGTTCATGGAGTCTGAAATAATGAATCTTATCCTATATTACCAGAGGAGAAATTGAAGTTGACAAAGAGGTGATTAGCCCTAACTGCCCATGTAGATAGGACATTGAATGGAACTGGGGGCTCTTCCCTGTAGCCCCTGTGCAAATTATCAGAAACCTCTCTTATTGGGAGGGAGGAAATACATTCTCTTTCAGGTTTAGGACATAGTATCTCATGATCTAACTCTGTTTTCTGTTTTTCTCTCATATAATTATAGTTTTGTCCTTCCCTAAGGCACTAGGACATGGACATAGAAAATTATATCTAAATGAATGAATTATAAGAAAATGATGGTTGGCTTATTAGAAAGAATATTTATAACCTAGTATTTCTAACATCTGTAATTTCACTGATAATGTTACTCCCTGCACTGTCTAATTTCTAATCTGATTCTCACAACTTAATATGTGGTTTTTGAAAGTTATTATTATTATTAAGAAATGCAACCCTAGCACTTTCCTGATCAGTCTGAAGTTTCACTGGTCCCCAGACAACAGATAGACAGTCTATGAGTAGGCCACTCCATTAAGCTCTACTTAGATACCTCGTTGTAATATGAAGGTGACCCTGGGTTTTGGAAGACTTTGCTGGAAAAATGAAAGTTTTAAAAAGTTCTACCAAATTTGAAATGCATCAACTATGAGCCTGGTGATGATTCCAGGGATTAAAATTATATAATCCCTAGAGTGTATAGCAAACCTAGAATTCATTGTCTTCAACTCCTACTCCTCATTCGAAAGAGTACTCTATTTAAACTATCCCATTTGGAAAGTTGTCTATTTTAGGTTGGGGGAATGATATAGGAAGACATTTCAATGTCCCTTAGCAACCCATTCACATTGTGGTATAATAAACTAAAGCATAAGGCAACTTGTGATACCACTGTAAGGATGGGATGGGGATGGGATGGGGGAAATTCTGTGTCTATGCTAGTAAAAGACAGTAAAAGACTGAAAAAGGAAACATAGGATTGAAAAGAGAGGGATGCTAAATGATAATAAAATTTACTTCATCTTTTCCAGATCTTTTTTTCTATCACTTATAGTTTTTCAATTCACTCTTCCTTCTTCCCAATACATTCAGTTACTGGCTTACCATCTTCTCAAAAACTCTTTCCTCTTTCAAATACCTTAGTCTCCCAGTTTCTCAGTATTCTCAGTTCCCATGACCTCTTCCCCTAGTGAACTTCAACCAAACATATGAGTGGCCATCCCTTAGATATCTTCCCACCCCTGCCCCATTTAACTGAATTTCACACAAGTGACAGAATTCCTACTTATAGACCTGGCTCTGACATTTCTTCCAAGTGTATGATTCTGAAATTTTGTGTTAATGACCTAAGCTCTCTTCACCCCCTAAAGAGTTCTAGCAACTGGTTCTCTGGATGAAAGAGGTGAAAACTTCTCTGCCCACTTCTTATGGCATCTTTTCTGGAATGTACAACTCAGGAGTTACCAACCACTTAGGACTTCTCTACCCACTAAAAGTCATACAGAAGCCAAAATCTAGAGAGAAAATCAAGAAATGATATCCTCTGAGAATGAAATGAATTCTACCAAAAATGGGATTAAATGTATCAAAGAGCAATTCTCAGAAGTAATGACTCCTACAAAGCAATTTGGTGATATCTTATCAAAGAGATAGAGTATTTTCCTTTGTGCCATCAGGCACTTACAACCTAAAAGTACAAGTTGAAAAACAGTCCGAAACGTTAACTGCTGAAAAGACTTTATGACAATTCAGAAGTCCTCTAAGAGTGGTTGAGGAAGTCCTGAGGGTCTCTTAAGCCCATTCAGAGGGTCCACAAGATCAAAATGATTTTTATATTAATATTATTATTTTAATTTCTAATGTGGTAAATTCCAATAGGTATAATCAAAGTGTTGGGGGATGGGAGAGTCTTCAATAATTTTAAAAAGCAGAAAGAGGCCCTGAGACCAGAGTTTGAAAACTACTAATATGGTGGAACAAATAAGTTTGGAGTTATATGACCTGGGTTCAGATTCTCCTTCTACTATTTACTATTAAATGTGCTACTTTAGACAAGTCATTTAACCTCAGTGGGCCTCAGATTTTGTGTCTGTGTCAGTTTTGATTTGGACTAACATAGAGGTTCTTAACATTTCTGTGTGTGTTATAGACTCTGCAGGATGTTTTTGAATTATTAAAATGCTATGCATACAATTAAAGAGAAGCCAATTCCATTGAGATATATTTTTTAAACTACATATTAAAAAGGTCTTAGACAGTCAGTTAAGAACTCCTATACATTACAATGAATCTCTAAAGTCTTTTCAAGCTCGAAATCCCATGGAGATAGGTAACTATAAAATGAAAGCTGCTAACAGAAACATTTCTCCACATCTGGGGAAAAAAAAGAATTGAAAAATGAAAGTGGATTACAAAATGAATATATTGTTTAAAAAAATTAGAACATCTACAGATAAACAAATCTGGTAACCCCTTTTCTCCATGCTCTTCCTTTTCCAGCTTAATCATATAATACTCTACTCCATTTCATCTCTTTCCCTTCCTTCCCTTCCTATTATACAACATAGAAGCACGCTTTCTAATAAACGTCCCTTCATTCTGGATCAGTTGCCATCACAACTGTTTTCTTATGCCTTTGGAAACCTGACTCTCTACAGAATACACTATCCCTAGGCTGAAAGCCTAAATCATTTTTGCCTTCTCTCGTGTCCCTTGACAGTTTGGGCCTAGAGAAGGAGTCTCCTTTTTCCATACTACCACTTCAAAACCTTTTCAATGCTACTATCACTTTCAGTTTCACTCCATCTGTCTCTCTCATGTTGTCCAAATTCTCATTGCTCATATCAAGAAGTAAGTCAATGTGGCTTAATGAATAGCCAATCCCTATAATAACTAGGATAGCTATTTATTGCTATGCTCTTTCCTGAAATAATTTGTGTATCTTATTTTTAGGAGTTGTAGTAAAACTTCTACGTTCATTATACATTAGTCATTTTGGACAGATATGCATTTTTATACTAAACTATTAATTTCCCCTAGGAGTTCATTTGTTTCATAATTCCCTTTATATATCTCTCAAGAAAAATTGTGTCCTTGTTTTTGTAAGATTCACTTTCTATGTGTTCTAATGTTCAATGCCTAGATCCCAAGAACACTGGTCTCTGAAAGATTTGGGGTATAAGAAGACTTGCTAAGAATTCCAGAGGAGGTAGATAATCTTCTCCAAAGGGTCTTCTCTCTCTCTTTTTTTTTTGCCTTTTGGAGGGCAATTGGGATTAAGTGACTTGCCCAAGGTGACACAGCTAGTTTGTGTGTGTGTGTGTGTGTGTGTGTGTGTGTGTGTGTGTTTTAGGTATCTGAGGCCAGATTTGAACTCAGGTCCTCCTGACTCCAGGGCCAATGCTCTATTCACCACGCCGCCTAGTCACTCCACCCAAAGGGTCTTCTAATAGACTTTGATAATAATTCCCTGTCATAAGCTGTAGAATCAGGTCAAATTGGATTCTTGGCTCTTCCCTAAACTAAATATTTCACATATCACTTCCATTCCTTCACACAGGCTAACCCCTATGACTAAAATGCCTTTTCTCCAAATCTCAGAATCTTATCTAACTTAAGGATCACCTTACGTGACACATCCTCTGTGAATGCTCCTAGTGATTAGGAATCTCCTCTCCCTTCCTAAATTTATTTTCAATTATAGTTCTCTTTAAATATGTTATATCCATATACCATCCCTACTCCCTGATGGGCAAAGAGTATTCAGTATTCTCCTGGCATACAGTAGGTATTCAATTTGTAGAATTTAATTGTTTGATTTTTCTTTCCTTTTTTTGTATACCAGTAAAATACCTAAAATATATTTGGAGGAAGTGGCATGATTTAATTATTTATTTATAGTACTCCTCTGAGTTACCTGCCCCATACTCCTACAATTTGCACTCCAAATTTGATGGGCACACTGGAGACAACTACTCCACTTTCAAGATATGCTGTGTGTCTGAACTTCTAAAACTTGAGCTCACAAGCATCCACCAATGTGTTTCCTGCCAATAGACAGGAAGAGGAGGTAGTTAGATCAAGCAAAGGCATTTACTGTAATAGCATAATAACAAAACAATCTTCTCCACAAACCTGGGGTGAACTCTTCTACAAATACACTCAGTATCAGCAAGAAGAATAGATACACGTGTAGATCCATGCCCTGAGTAGAATGGCACACGCATATAGGACTCACATTTGGCCATGATATGTGTAAGGAATTTCAAATCACACTTGCAATTCTGCAGAGCCAGAGGGTTAAATTGCTATTGATGTCCTCATATTGCTTTCATTAAATTGGTCTCACCATTTCTTCTAGATGTTGTTGCTGGGTGTGTTGCTCTAATCCCCAGCTTCTACTGTCCCCAGCTTGAGACTTAGATGAAATCCTGAACTAGGGTAGTGCTATGAACTTTTAGAAATAAATAGAACAATCTGCTAGGACAAGTAAGGATCATGACTCGGGCCAGCTGTCTCCTAAACAGGATCCCAGTTCTAGGCACAAAGCCTCTGGGGGAGCCTTGCTAACCTAGATGAACCCTTTAGTTTAACTTCCTCAGAGTCAATTCAGGAACCTCTGTCCTTAGATTTTCCTTTCAGGTTGCCAGTAAGCACATCTTGCTGGTTCTGTGTTTATGCAGCAAGAGTTCATTTCAATGTGCTTTGGGTAGGGGTGGGGAGGAGAGGGAAAGAAGCCCCCTGACACTCATCATGGTTTTTTTTTTCTTCCATAGCTAATTCCTAAGAATGCCTTTTAAGTCACTAGAGGGAATGACTGACCCTTAGCCAGTCACCTTCATCTAGTGGCCAATTCCTTGTAATACGCATAGTCCATTTATACTCTGTTATCAGGTTGTTTAAGAAAACTCTTTAATCTAATCAGAGACTACGTTGGTCTCTCTCATTTATATTTTCAAATAATCAAATACCCATAATCACTCAAGTGCTTCCTAATAAAGGAAATATGGAAACACTGAGTAAGTTTAATGGGGATCTGGTTTCACTAAACTGATGAAGAATCCCATAACTATTCCTCCCTGAGATGCTAGGTTTTTGACCCAAATTGTTGAGATAATGGCACCATACACTTTGGGCACTCGGGGCAGAGCAATGTAGGCGAGAGGGTAGTAGTCTATCAATGAATCTGAATATTTCTGATAACATCAGCAACACCAGGAGCTAGGTAGCAGCTGCAGAAATGCAGCATCCAGGCAAAGGACACGGTCGCCCTCCACATGCCCTTGAACAGCTGATCTTAATCATTTCCAATCAGAGGAATCAGCAAAGTCCATCATTTGGAGATTTAATTATCTTTTCTTTACTCAACTCTCAAAATGAATGATTCTAAGAGCTTATTAATTTTTCATTACTGAAGCAGCATACAAAATCTACCTGCAATGAAATTCAGATGCCTATTAGAAATTCCTTTCATTCCTTGTGTTTGGGCAATGAATGAGCTGCACAGTCTCATGTTTAGCTTGTAAAATCTTGCTGAAATGGTGTGATGGATGGGTCACACATTCATGTACCTAAGTACTGTATCTCTGTTAACCCCTATGTTGCCAGTGCTACTTGAGCTGCATCTAACAACTCGACAGACATCATCTCTTACTTGTGGCAGTCACAGAATCTTGAGGCATTTCTAGAATCTCAGGAATATTGTTTGCTGCGATTCTTATCTGCACCTTGTCTTCAATCAATTGTCCAATCAATTTTCCACATAACATTATATCAACTATCTGAATACAGTCATCTTGTTAAGGTGTCTTAAATCTTCAAACTAAACAGCCTCCATTAATTTAATGGCATCTTGAATTGCTTGATCCACCCTGGTTGCCCTTCTTTCTACATGTGAATGTTTGTCCATATCCTGTTTAAAATGTGACTTATCCATGCCCAGAAAACAGTTTCTCCTTATCTCTGTCCCATGGCAAACCCTAGTTTCTTTCAAGACTGTTCAGATGTGACTTTCTGCTTTGGATCATAAGATCTAAAGTTCAGGAAACATCTCGCCAAGCTCCTTCATTTGACATTTTAGGAATCTGAGGTCCAGGGAAATTAAATGACTTGACTAAGTGTATTTGTTCATTGGTTCAATAAATATTTATTATACTCACTCCTCCTCACATAATCATGCATTTATTTATCTTGACACATGTTTTATCTCCATTCCTCCTCCCACCCCAAGTAAAATATAAATTCCTCCAGGGTAGGGACTGTTGGGCTCCTTTAAAGCTAATGTTCTGCAATTAGGAGGTGCATAATAAATATTCACTGATTTTAAATGAATGTAGTCTTGCCAGGGTGACTTACAGGGTGACTACCTCTTCCCTTGCTCTAAATACTATACTTCTTTTTAATTTGTATAAAGATGATATTAATTTTTTGTTTGCTACATCCCACTATTGATTCATATTGAACTTATAGTCCCTAAAACTTCTAGGTAATATGAACTTGCTCCCAAGCCATATCCTATATTTGCACAATTGATTCTTTGAACATAAATTCAAGACGGGACATTTACCCTTATTCATTTTCATCTCATATATTTCAATCCATCATCTGAGACTTCTGAGATATTTTAAAATCCTAATTCGGTCATCTGAAATATATTCAGTCTTTCCTGCCAGTTTCATGTTATCCATCCTCAAAGTTGATAGTCATGCTGTCCTCTACGTAATTGATAAAACTGATGAACAGAAGCAAATGAAAACAGCAAGATGGCTATGCAGAATAACCTTCATTTCTAGTACAGCACTAAATCTAAGAATGGTATAGCTTGCAACCAAGATTATGGCTTTTTTTTTTCATTAGGTTTTGCTTCCACTGGGTAAATCTTATACCTATCAAAGCTATTTCTGTGGGTCTTGCTAATAATGTATTTGAAGGCAGTATCAAAGGGTTGCAGCTAGTGCAACACATATTACAGTAAGCCCTTGATAACGGCTGTTAATGCACTTTATGATTGGGAATGTTGTCTCAAGATAAAAACAGACCGTCTGTAGGAATCAGCAAAATCAACTTAATTTCACACATGTACGGCCACTGACGTGTGTATAATAAGATTAGGCAATGCCCTTGTCGGTAAACTGATAACTTTCTCTGAATATCAATTCTCTAATTAGTTTATAGTGTGGCTTCACTGGCAACTACGTAGAACCAGGAAAGAGCAAATAATAACTAGTTTCAAAGAAACCCACTTGCTTAAAGGAGGCTTAGTTATTAAGAAGGCAGATACTGTGTAGAAAAGAACCTGGCAGAAGTACTTACAATTCTGTTGTTTTAATGCAGTTAGAAGTATGAAGATAATGCTGGCAGCCCACTTCCTTAATGACTAAAAAACAAAACAAAACAAAACCATAACATTCTTATAGACTGTCTTAAACTATCATTTGTGTTTCTTGTACAATGTTAAAGCCTTTAGCTTATTACTTCAGTGCATTTCTCTGAAACAAATGTGTATACTTTGGAGAGGAAGTAGACCATAAAAATAGACACATCATATATATGATACCTGTGATGATAATGTGTCCAAGCCACAATGAAGTGTGATTTAGAGCAGAAAGTACCATATCCTTATAGAAGATGCAGGTTAAAGCAAGATCACCATCATCATCTTCATTATTTATACATTATATTACATATTATACCATACTTTACTGTTATAAAGCACTTACAAATATTGCCTGATTTGGTCCTTGTTATAACCCAGGGATTCCAAGTCTATTTAGCCTTATATTACCCATGAAGAAAACAAAGTTTTTAACATTTTAAATGATTTATGGGATCCTAGCTTTAGAGCTAGAAAAGGCCTTTGAGGTCATTGAGTTCAACCTCCTCATTTTACTGATGAGAAAACTGAAGCCAGAGACATTGTGATTGACCTAAGGGCACTTACTTTGTCACTGGTAGAACCAGGATTCTAACTAAGGTCCTCTGACCCTAAATCCAATACAGTTTGCACTATACCAAACTGTTGACCTAGAAATAAAACCAAAGGGCTTCAGTCTCCAGTGCTCTTTCCACAGCACGACACCATCTCTCACAGATAAAAAATAATGACAGCCACTAGATCTGGGGTGTCAATTGCAATATTGATAAGAGCTCCTAGCCTATGAGAGTGACCCGGGCATCTAGATTAGAGATCTACCCCTGGCCAGAAGAGATAGAGGAGGTTTAAGTTGCTTCTCAAACCAGATCTTCAGATTTCCATTTCCTGGGGGACTGATAGGTTTTTTGATTCAGGGTATTATGGGGTCCAAAACTTAGACTAGCTCAGTTCAGTAACTAATGGACAGATAATCCTGAACAACGAAGTACTGATTTATATCCTTACCTTTGCTGATCTGTTCTGAAATGTATTTTCTTTGATATGAGAGTATGGTAGGTAGGGAATAACCCCTGTTATTAAACATTTATGCAGGAGTTTCTTTTGCATTTACTATCAGTATGCTCTGGCACAATGAAATGCACAGATAATCATGGCCGGTTCCCAAATTAAATCAAAGGGAGTTACATGCAAGAAAGCAAGAGATACCAAAAGAGACTTTAACTTCTATGTGAGATGTCCAGTTCATTTTCTTTCTGAATCCTACACTCATTAAGATCGTTCCAATGCAACTCTGAGGCTTCTCTAGAAAAACCTTTGCAATTTTCTAATGACAGATGTACTAGAGAATCCCAACATATTATTATCATGTTTTATAGCTGCATTTACTAATAGTGGAGGGAAGACTTGCAGCCATAATTAATAGCCATCCATGCATATCCTCAAATGTTGGGTAATCTCTAAAGGGCTTATTTCCCATTAACATTTCTAGGAATAGCTTATTTCACATTAATAAAGCGCTGTACCTGATTTTTTTCTAAACAAATCCTAAGCTAATTATTAAAAAAGATGATTACCAAAAGAGCTTTTTTCCACTTTAAATTGTACATTTAAGTGGTGTGCAGTAAATGGAGAGATAGAGCTGTATCATATTGGACTATTTTCTACATGTTATATAGCCGATTGCCATTAACTCAGTCTCTAGTGTGCTCTAAAACACTGTTTTATTACAAGTTATGGTGCTAAGAACCATGGGAAATGATATGCAAATTAGCAATAGTAAGTGTTACAGTTAAAACCAGCCAGACTAATCTAATGAGGGTGATCCAGCAACTTACAGGGCTATGTTTTCCTTTTTTAAGGTTAATTAGGGCTGCCTAATTATCCCAGCCAGAGAGAGTATTATTCTCTTGGAAAGCAAGCATAATTAAGTTAGAGTGACTTCCCCAAAAAGTGATATAAGTTAATAGAAAAGCTGCAACACAAAGTAGTTCTGTGCTTTTGAGATCCTAATAATGACTTGATTCTTATGCAAATAAGAGGGAAAATAATAACAGTTGTTTGCAATAAAATAAAAGACCTGAAAATTAGGGTATATAGAGGAAGAGTTAGCAGAACATAATGTCCCCATGTTTCTCAATTAATACAAAAGGCTCCCAAAAAGTACCATGCCAATCTTTCTCTAGGAAGACATTAACTTCAGTATAAATGCAACTTGTGACTGCCAATCTCTTATTTTGCTGTCCTGTGGGTAGCTTATTAAAGAGGGTTAATGTCTTTGTCCTATTAGCAACCCCATTACCTGCCAACATATTTCCCAATTCACCTCTCCTCCTCAAAAGTATTCTTATGAATTCAAGACACATTCTTCACCTTTAGATACATTAAGTGTATATTTATGTATATATATATACATATATAGATAGATGATAGATAGATAGACAGATAGATAGATAGATAATCTTTCATTAAACTGTATAAAGCAATTACATGACCCAAAGTTCAATTTTGTGGTATTTGACAATACCAGAGGTACTCAAGGTTGGCAAAAGGTTGATTAATTTCTAAAAATGATGAGTAAAGTAAAGTTCTTCATTGTTAAATGGGACCCTGATTTCAAGACATACTGGAGAACATTTGCAAATAAAAAATCCAAATATTTGAAAAATAAAACCAGAAAAAAATAAAGTTTGAAGGGAAAATAAGATATGGGGCAATCAGGTGGCACAGTGTATAAAGCATTGGGCCTAGAGTCAATAAAACCTGAATGCAAACCCAGCCTCAGACACCTATTAGCTGTGTGACCCTGGGCAAGTCACTTAACCTCTATTTCCCTCAATTTCCTCATCTATAAAATAGGAATAACAATACACCTGTCTCCCAGTGTTGTCATGAGTGACAAATGAAATAATAATTTCAATAATAATTTTGCCTGCCACATAAAAATGTTAGCCATCATCATCATCATTTTGAGACTGAATCCGGGCTTCAGTTTCCTTATCTACAAAAAATGAGCACGTTTGAGAAGAAAGATTGTATCATCAGCTAGGATTCAACCAGCATATTTTCTTAAGAGGCAAAATGATGCTTTCCTTTTCTGCATGCTGCTATACAAAGGTACTTTATACAGTCTCCATACCTGAATATAACCCCTAAAGCATATCAGAAAAGAATCAGTTCTTGTTACTATATAAACCTCTCTGAGATTCCCTCACTATTCCTCTTCCTTTCTAAGCAAAATGCTTCCTTCACTTTTCTTTCACTCCTGAAACCTAGGAGGTTGAAGAAAGGAAAATTTCTCTCCTTCGCTCTACTGTTCTCCAACCTACAATGCCCCAGCCAACCCCATCCTCGACCTCTACCTCCTTTGATATTCTGGCTCCACAACTTCAATTTATTTACCTTAGTTAAGTAGAGTTGGAATCAGAAACTGAAGGAGTCATATATTGTCAATATAGATTGGTACAAAACCATTTTTATAAAAACCTAACTAAATATTTGAACAAAGGTTTAAAATGTAATTTATCCCCTTCACCTAGCATTGTACATTCCAACAAAAATGAAAAACTGACTTTCTTACTGTCAGAGGTCAGAGCCAATGAAGGCCAAATATAAGAATGGCATTTGAGGGCAAGAAAAAGCCTTCTCCTTCATAAGACTTTTAAACCTGCATTCAAACACATTCTATTAAAACATGTTGGCTTGTCCTACCTGTGTTTTGTGACCTCCTGGGTCAGGACAGAATAGCAGGGCTTCTACTAGAATTAAATAGATACAGGCTATATTAGTTCTAACATAACTCCTGCCTAATAACAACAATGGTGTATGAAATTAATCAAGCTATATATCATGGAGCTTGCATCAGATGAGAGGTTGAGGAAATAATATTTCTGGATCATATCCAAGTCCAGAAACAATTTCTCAGTGATTTTTGAATGTCAAAACAAATTATAAGGGCAATTTCAATAATAAAGGAAATCAACAAGCAGGAAATAGAGAGACCTTATGATATTGCCTTCCTTATCTGATACCTGATCCGCACCAAACAAATGAGTCCATTTCAAAGAAGGTGAAAAATTCTCAATTAACATATCTGCCGCCAAGGAACATGGCCAGAATATTTTATTGGTTAAACAGTCTTATCAGCTGGACACTGGAAGTCCAGTTGGTGAAAGGCCTATAATTATTTTTTATCCACTCTGAAGACAACAGACTGGTTAGAATGAGAAGTAAATTGATTTGTGAACAATGTTTATCCCGTTTTCTTGTCATTGTGCAGACAGCCAATTAATGGCATTAAAGATTAATTAACATGGAAGCTCAGGCAATACCTGCCAAAGAGATGATTAAACTTGGTATTATATGCTTTCTCGCTAGTTAGGCAGTGAAACACCCGGTAATTAAATACTCTGCAGAAGCATTCAGAGCCGGCATTACTAGTGCCACTGAGTCATTCCAAGTTATGATGACAAAGAGCTCCTAAAGATGAACACAAATGAGGAGAAGGGTCAGTAAAATGTTTTGGCCCCACTGTGGCAACAAGCATTATGAGTTATGAATGTCACAGTGCACTTCTGACTCACCACAGAATAGAGGGATATTGAATAATCCCTTTATTGTCAGACAGGCTATATATATTACATATATATTCTATATATTACATATATTATATTATATATTCTATATATTACATATATTATATATTACATATATTCTATGTATTACATATATTATATATTACATATATTATATATTATCTATTACATATATTATATATATCTTGACTTTCTTATAACCATAAGAAAATGAGATGAACAACTGGCCTGCATCTTAAAGGATCACCATTC
This sequence comes from Gymnobelideus leadbeateri, assembly GCA_011680675.1. Classification (NCBI taxonomy): domain Eukaryota; kingdom Metazoa; phylum Chordata; class Mammalia; order Diprotodontia; family Petauridae; genus Gymnobelideus; species Gymnobelideus leadbeateri. The sequence goes on along the minus strand of WOXC01008706.1, from coordinate 257,252 downwards.
TGTTAACTGCCTTTTGTTGCACTGACTTTTTTCTTTATCTGAAATCATGTCCCCTCAGAAGACTATATAGGGACTGCTCAGATTTTTTCTAAAAAAAAAATGGTGTCCAAAAAGGGCAATACTTCTAAGAATACAAATTATCCCTAATGTGGGTTTTCTTTCTCTTTTCCTTCTTCCTTCCTTTTTTCTTTTCTATTCTTTTTTCTCGTTTATTCTCATCAGACCTCTTACCCAAAGAGTTTGAACTATTCTTCCTTCATAAACCTTTTTTCTAAAATAAAATAGCATAACTGACTCAGTATGGCATAATAGAACTACACTCTTGGACTGGGAGTCTAGACACCTAGTGTTTATCCCCAGCTCTGCTACCAAATCAGTGTGACAGCTGGCTAGTTAAATCCCCTTAAAAGGCTTCAGTTTCATCTTTGGTAAAATTAGGAAGTTTGAAGATATTGTTTCTAAGGTTCTTACCAGTTCTAAGTCTATGATTTTATCATCTACACAGTAAAGCTTGTTTGGGCTATTGAAATATCAACATCAAACCTATTCATTCACATCAATCTTGATATGTAACATGGGCCAATTATGAAAGAATAATATCCCCTGGGGAAAGAAAAATGGATGGGGATTTTTAAAAAAAGTTTCTTCCTGAAAAGATTTCAGAAGAAGGAAAGAGAAGAGGATGATGAGTCTACTGCCTTCGGTTACTCATATTTGATTAGAATGATCATACCTAATCTCATGGCATTTCCCATGGATTAACAACAGCTTGACTGGCCCTAAACCCTTCAGCTCAAGTTAGTCAGATATGTGAAGCTTGCTCACCCTCAAACAGTAACTTTCTCTTCCTTACCCAAGAACAAATGAACACAAATTCTACAGTAAGCTTATTAAAGCATCGTGGCATCTCGTTCAGTGTGGATAATTATAGGAAGAAGTTAAATATTGATGATGTTCCATTTTACTGCTCAAATGATAAAATTTACTTTAAGTTCTGTTCAGCACAAGAATTATAATGATGATTTAAAAGGCCACTGGCAACAGCACTTGATATTTTTTGATGTAATTATTACTAAGGTTACTGAATCATTAGAAGAAGCTGCAGATAAAAATGGGTTAGAATTTGAAATAGTCTGGAACTTATTGCCGTAGCATAGGAAACAGACTAAAAACAAAGGGATTACATACAAAAGCCTAGCTCAAATCAATAAATGCCAACTCTTTTCTGGTTCCACAAAAAAATTTAAAGAGACCATATTCACAATTCTTTGGCAATTATAGCTCATAGCTAATATAGAAAGAAATGCTTTGCCTGACTTCATAATAGTGTTACTTGACTTCTTGATGAGTGGGGAAGGGTTAGGAGGGAAGGAGAAAATTTGGAACTCCAAGCTGTTTTTTTAATGAATGTTAAAGACATTCTGGCTTATAAGCCTTATTGGTTTGTCACATTTTCAATCTATCTGTTTATGACTATTGCTATGATGTTATGGCAAAAGAAACTTCTTAGAATTTTTCTCCATCATGGGAGTGAATACCCATGGGTCTTTTGGAATCCATTGCTGGAGTCAAGAGAACACTTCAAAAGATCTATACCAAAGACTGAAGTGCTTTCTCACCAGAGTGTATAGGTGAATGGGTTTACTATGGTCAGAACATTCATTGCCTGGTAATGATTGACCTTTTAATGATCAGCTTCTCTATATTTAGTTAGCTGGTCTTGAGAAGATAGTTCATTTTCATAACTTCTATGAAAGTCCCTTCTAACTCAGTAGGACTTGCCAGATCTTGTGCTTTTCTGGAATACTCTTCAAGGAACCTCTGTGATGATAAGAATTCAGAAGAATACTTGGTGAAGGTAACTAGATGGGGTGAAGGATGAAGAATCATATGCCAGAGCTGTAAAGAAAGCAAGGAATTGAAATTATTTATCAATTCAAGACATATAAAGAGGTAATGTCATGTTTGAAAGCAGAAAGATAGATTCAGATTCTTCTAAAAAGTAATAGAAAATGCTATCTTATCCTTTTCTCCCTACATTTGATTCATAAATCATTTTCTGGGGTTTCCTCTGCCTTACCTTGATATCCCACCTAATTCATTTCAACTAATTGCCCCAGTACCTTTAATGGCAACAGTGGCATCTGGCTCTCTCCAGTCCACCACCAAAAATTATTTGCCCCCAAGAATCCTATTAATAAACAGAAAAAAAAAACTAATAGTGGACTTTCTTTGTACAAGGTATCTTGTAAAATGTTGTAATGGTGAATAAAGTCTCAAAGCAAAGAAGAGAAAATATATCAAAACTACAATAAATGGTAGAATATTATAAAAATATAAAAGATATAAATATTGCACTTTGTTTAGAGCACTCTAGTATTGTATTTTGCTCACAGTACCATGAGAACAAAGCAAAAGGAAAGATTGTTAGTTGCTAGGGAATGAGGGAAGTCTCCACAGAGAAGGTGGCATTCAAATAGAGCATGGAAGGATGAACAGTATTTCAATAAATAGATAGGAGGTAGAAGTTATTCCAGAAAGAATAAACAGCATGATCAAAGCATGAACATGTGAATGCACATGGCATGTTTGGAGAGTAGCAAGTAGGTCAATTGGTTAAAATCCTAAGTGCATCAAAGGGAGAAATGAAGGAAATAAGCAAAAAAGGAGCAAAAGGGAAATAAAAAAAGAAACAGGAGGTCCTTGAATGTCATGCTAAGAAACAGAATTATAGTCAATTCTCTGTTTTTTTAAAGCTCCTAATATTCAGAAACTTTATTCTGTAGCCAAGAGAAATACATTTGACAAGTGAATTTTCTTTTGTTATTCAAACCTAGCAGCAGAAGATAAAAGAGATTGTAGTATAGAAAAGAAATGTTGATGGTAGTCATATATAATCCAGCTAGCTCTTTTTCCCCAAAAGTCAGGAATTCAGGGTGCACTGATATCTTCCATTTGGAGAGGAGAGTATCAACAGCAACCTGACACATTAAGACAGAAAACAGAAAGCAAGACGAGTAGAATTTTAAACTAAATATGGAAGAGAAGTAATAACAGAGGTAAATAGGGAATTGAGGAAGGGAATTGAATCAAGAAAGGGAATTGCATCAATAAGATGGAAGAAAAAAGGTGTAATATAAATGTGCTTATTCAAGACATTATAAGTAAAAAAGAGAGACATAAGAAAAGTGTTATTTGGTTTCTAAGGAGGGAGAATATCATTTTCCAGCTGGCACCATTAGAGAGCATATATGAAGCTCCCTGTGGAAAAGAGGGCTTGAAATTTCCCATCTCCATAAATGATCATCAGTAAAAAAAAAAAAAGTATACCTTTCATCAGAGATTTCTTCCTAAAATAAAGGGCCTGGATACATTTTGGAGGACCTCTCTGGTTCATTACTCTACCCAGATGACTAGGAATTTCAGTATTTGACAATTCTATAATCCTCTCAAGTATGGTAACCAATTCCCTTTACATAGGCCCACAAGGATCAACAGTTCAATAATAAAATTTTATTTAAAAATAACATAAACAGATAGAACTAGGAGTAAAGAGAGTAATGACAGCTATATTGGGCAACCCTCCAACCAGGGACTTTTATAACTTCAGTGTCTTGCAGTACTGTCTAGCAATGGATAGTCAGGTATGCTCTTCACATCCTTGGCCCTCACACAGATAGTACATATCCCTGGCAGGATTTAAACCAAGGTCATTAGACTCTAGTCCCAAAGCTCCTTCAATTGAACCACAGGCTCCCAAAGTGGGAGTGTTGTGCCCCACGGGGGGCACTAGAATGATCCAGGGGGGTAATTGGGCATAACTGGGGAGTGTTGAATAAAAATAAGGGAGTGGTAGAAGCATAATGAAAATAGAAAAGATAAGAAATTTTTGAAAAACCATTTGTACATTTCATCTGTTGTGTAACAGAGTTAAAGTCATAGCAATTACATTATTTTCCAAATAAACACACAAAATGCAAGTTATAATTGATTAGTGTTCAAGTCCACCAACAGGTCTTAACAAGAAAGTGTTGGCAAGTGAGTGTGTCACACATTATTGGGAAGTCTAGCATGCATCAACAGAAATATGTGCATGTAATAACTTATTTATAATAGGATAACATATATAGTTACATGATACAATGATGTAATATTGCAGCATCAAAATTTCAATGCAGGAAAAACACAAATTTACAATAAATTATTAAATTTAAGATGTGTCATTTAAAAATTATGTTTTTAAATGATGCATTTTTAAAAAGGGGGTTTAAACATATATATATTGTATATCATAAATATATGTGTGTATATGTGTATTTGTGTGTCCAGAGCAGCAGGGTCCTGGAGGTGGAACCTAAAAGGGGACAGGAGCACATGCAGGAAAGAAAGGAGATGAGCACACCAGCTTAGGTTAGCATAGCCTGGGCAGGCTCAAGAGCGAGCGACTGCACTGAGCCCCTTCAATAGTCTGTATTTTATTGAGGTTATTGATGACATGACAATGCTCCAAAGTTGTAAAGAATATAGCAACACTCCAAGGTTATACAAAACATAAGCAGAGATAATGAAAAATATGTAAAGATTATGTGGGTGCATAATGTTTAACATATAGATGTTTTATATATATATATATTATATGTATTACATGGGTACACAACGTTTTATATATATATATATATATATATATATATATATATATATATATATATATATATAGGGGTTAAAGAAAGTAGATTTCCAGGAGGAGCACTGAGTAATTTATTTTTGGAAAGGGGATGGCAGGCCAAATAAGTTTGGGAACCTCCCATCTAGATTAAATTTGGAGTTTTTGTTTTGTTTTTAGAATAAATTCCTCCTGAGGATATAATGATACCAAAAGAGAGGGGGGGAAGACCCTTTGGGGTTTAGCTGAGAAGATTGGATCTGGTCTGAGTTAACCATCTTGGGATGCCTCATCCCTCAAATCACAAATGCATTACCAATGAAAGGGACCAAAATCCATATTTTCCAAAATGTTTCCCAACTGCCTATGCAAAATTGTTACTTTGCAAAGTGATTATCATGGGAAAACCAACAGTTTATCAAATTATAGGACCATTATCCCTTTTTGTTAAAAAAAAAAAAAGTAATATTCCTTCAAAATTAAACAAGGGGATTCCTCATTCACTCTGGGGGATAGCACAGATATTTACCTAAGGTTAAAAAGCTTTCCTTAATTTTCAAGCCAGTCATTTAAACTAAGTAAAATCACTTTTTAAAAGGCTAACCTCCTCCTGGCTATCCTCCACATAGTGCAATTTTCTCTATGCACTAACATTCTTCCCTACTAAAAAATCAACCGTTTGTTCAAGAGCTGTTCTCTGGCATGGTAATCCCTAATGAAATCTCCTTTGACATGCCTTTCTCCATGAAAAAAAATCTTTTTCCAGTCCACTGGCAAAATTTCAAAGAGCTCAAGTCATTTGAATGGAATGAAAAAGTAATTTTAATAAAAGACACGATTTTCAATGGAACATTTTAAAAACAGGAATTAATTAGACCTTACAATATTATTAAATATTAGTAAAAAAATTTCTCCCCAACAAAAAATTGCAAATTTGAGGGAAATAGAGAAGACTATATGAAAATGCTTTTTAAAAAAAGCTATGTTCTGGGGAGGTTAAGTTAATGGAAAGTCATGGAGATATTCTAGAATTCTATTATTTATTTTATAACTCAATTGGGAGAACTTTTTTTTTTAAAGCAATTGGGGTTAGGTAACTTGCTCAAGGTTACACGGCTAGTCATTATTTATGTGTGGGTGCTCATTTTCTGAAGCCGGATTCGATCCCGGGTCATCCCAACTCCGAGGCGGGCGCTCTTACTCACTGTGCCACCTAGCTGCCCCTATTGGGGGAACTTTTAAAGGAGAATTTGTGACTGAGCTAGAGAAAGGAAACACTCCTAACTGACTCTAGTAAGCACATTACCCACAGAAACAACACTGGGAAGATTTTGTATACATGAATACAGTAGCCATACTGAGGGGGGTCACATACTTTCCCTGCTCCTTTAAAAGCACTTATTTGAACAAATGCCATTCTTTTTTTCTATGCTTTGTCTTATTTTCCTGCTATTTGTTCAATGACTAAATAGTGTCAGTATTTGTTGTATGGTCACAATTCTAGTCTCTTTCCATTACTATCCTATATGTACAGAAATGGATTATAGATTTCTATGTGGGAAAAATCTCAAATTTGCTCTGTCCCACACATGCTTCTTCCTAAATTATGAAATGTTTATTAAAAGCTCAAGTGCTATGCAAAATACATGAAAATTGGAATAAATTGTCTATTCCCTATGTTTTTACTGAGCAATATTTGTCCTATTTTCTTTATTTTCCCATTGCAAATCAGACACTCATGCATTTCTCCTTTTTAGACACTAGGAACAACTCCCCTCCCCCAATCTATTCCAGAATGATCATGTTGGCTACGTCTAATGAAAGGTTCACAAATGTGTGTCAGCACCTGTAGGTGTGTGCAATCAGCATCAGGTGCTTAGTCTTCTTTAATTATTGCCTTTTCCATCTGTTCAGTACCTTATTTCTCATCCATCATCGTCAAGAAATTGATCCCAGACTTAGATGAATTTCTCTAACCTCTTCCCCATGACCGGCAGAAACAAAGCAACTAGTTGCCTCTCTGGTGTTTATTTAGTTGTCCTTTCACAGTAAGATTGCTGAGCTCTTTTTTAGCCAAATTGAATATGATAATAATTTGGGTTTAAAATAACAAGGAAAAGAAATTACCCACAAACGATTGCTTTGGGGAGCTATTGTGTGTCTATTACTCTATAGAGTGTGTTAGTGAAAACAACATTGGAACCATTTGAGAACCCTAAGGTTCAGTCAAAAAAAGGAACTGGTCTTTAGAAACTTAACTTGCAGCTATTTTCCTGATTTGTGCAAAATAAGTAGAGATGGCATTTAAAAGAAAGGAAAGTCATGCTTAGTCATGATCAAGAAGTGTGTGATATTTTCTAAAATTTGGCTTTCAGGGGAGGGGCAGGGATTATTATAGAACTAGTTCTGGGGTATAATAAAGATTCATTATTATAGTTACCAATATGTTGTCCTTAGAAGGAAGGAGTAGGAAGAGACGTATTGTGATGCCCACCCAACATGGTGAAGCAAAAGGCAGACGTGATAGGTAGGAAGCTTACTGGTATAGGTGTGCAGAAGTTGCTTAAGACAAATTATAATTTCAACATTAATCACTGCTCTCCTTCATAGGCTATTTCCCTAATCTCTTTTGTATTAAACTTCTCCATTCTTATGAACTCCTTTTCGCTTACTCCAAATACAGCCATCCCTTAACTGCCACAGGCTGTCTCTACTATGTATCATACTGTACTGTTTGTAGGACCCTAATACCAAAGACTTAGAACTGGAAGGGCTCAGAGATCAGCTAGCCCAATATCCTTATTTTACAGAAGAAGAAACTGAGGCCTACAGAGTTTAAATGACTCGCCCAAGGTCATAGAGGTAGAAAACAGAGCCAGGATTCATCCACACATCTCTTAACTCTCCCCCAAAAGAAAAATTTTACTACTTTGTATTCCATTTAAAAATTCCTTGTAGATCACTAAAGTTGATCAATTTCAGGATTCCATTCTTGGCAAAAATCAGGCAAGAAATAATTTCTTATCATCTCTGGTAGATGATTCAAGTACAGTAAATGTTGTGGTTGTGCACCTTTATTTCTGATCTTCAAATTATGCAAATATATGTAAATTAGCTGTTGCCTCTAGGCTTCTGGCACACTGCCAATCTATAGCCTGCAGGGTTTCCATGCTCAGAGATACCACTAGCATAAACATTATAGAGGATGTGTATCAAATTACCTCAGCACAACCTGTTCTAAAACCAGTGTATCCTCATCAGAAGCTGCTAAAGCCCAGCAGCAGCTGAATTTATATGCAGAGTCTAATAGCTTGCAGAGAGACTTGCAAGTCAAGCCCATAATGTCCATTCCCAAGCTAGTCAGTCTCTGTTGGCTCTTACATAGGGAATGTGCTAATTCCTTGTGGTAAGTGGCAGGTCTCCTTTTCTGTAAAGTGAGAAGAGTATCTCCAAAACCTCAAGAGTGTGTAAGGGGTCTTATTTAGCATTCATAAAAGACTTTGAGACCCTTGAGGAAATAGTTTAAACAGCTTTAAAGCACTGATCTCCTTAACACTGAATATTTTACTTTTGTGACTATTAGCTATAAAGACTTGGCAACTGCAGGGGTTTTACAGCTTTAAGATGTTTGTTTATTTTTACTGAGGAAAAATGTTATTTTTCTCATTCTCACTACTTTTTTATTCTTATAAGGTAATAATATAAGCTGGCATATTTCTTACTCTTTGAGAATCTTTAATGAAAATGGGAGAACAAAGTGTTTGGAGCTTCTCTTAAGGTTTTTTCTTTGCTGGAGTCCTAATTTGTCTGTTGGATAATTTATTAGTCACTATCAACATTGTGCAATCCATGTTATCTCTTAGGGGTAGAAATCAAATACTCTCTTGTCACTAGGAGGGATAATTTAATTAGAATTTATAACATTTTAGCATCAGGGATCATAAATACTTGCCCTAACTGTAGCCAATATTAAAAATAGATCATGTTTAACCCAAATCACTGCAACCTACTACTATAGTAGTCTGTGATTTCCATAAACTTAGAAAAATCTACTACCTTCTACCATAAAATGAGGGAGTTAGGCAGGATGACCTCTGAGATCCTTTCCAACTCTGGATCTCTGATCCTGGAGTCCTGTTTTCCAAAGATTGCTAAGGGGACTTCTAGATGTCCTACCTGACTTCCCAGTCTAAATAATAACAATTCACATTGACAGTTTACAAGCCATTGTTCTTAGAATAAATCTAGAGAGTGGCTCCTGATAGCCATGTGAGATAGCTTTGTCATTCCCACTTTATAGAAGTTTATCTGTGTAAATGACAAGAAAGAAAATGCATTACTATCTGCTTTACTACTGCATCCTAAGAACCACGGGAACTTTTTATTTACTTTGCAACTGAATGTTGTCTCCACCTATTGGAATGTGAGCTCCTGGAGATCAAGTACAATCTTGCTTTTCTACTTGTATCACTAAAACTAAGCACAATGTTTTTTTTTTTTTTTTGTGGTAGATGTTCAACCCATTCTTTTTTTTTTTTTTTTGAGGGCAGTTGGGGTTAAGTAACTTGCCCAAGGTCACAGGGCTAGTTTTTTGTTTGTGTGTGCCTTGTTAAGTGTATGAGATCCGAACTCAGGTCCTTCTGACTCCAGGGCCTAGGCTTTACTCACTACACCACCTAGCCGCCCTTTTTAATTGACTCACTCCTTCATTCATTCATGATGATGACACTGAGGCTTACGTAGGTTTAATGACTTGTCCCTGGTCATCCAACTAGCAGATGAAATATATAGGATTTAAACCTCATGTCGTAGTCTAATGCTATCCTAAAATCAGCTCAGCTATGTGAATATGTTGGACATCACCATTAAGCAACATTAAGGTAAAAAAGTTCTCTCCAAATAGCCAGTTAATGCTGGTTTATAAAACAATTCTGCCTTCCAGCCTTTGGGGAAGAGGAAGGAGGATTTAGAGCCAAAACGGAACTTCAGAGGATACCTTTCTCAACCTATAATTTAATGGCTCTGTAGAAGGGTTCTATTACCCTATTTTCCTTTAACCTTGGCTGGTTCACCCATTGCTCTTTCTGGCACTTTGCATTAATTGGCTATGCAATCTTTCAGGCCAAAGTCTTGTTAACTGAGAAAAATTGGACACCCCAAAGCTTTCTTATAAAATTTCCTATGCATTGGCTCTGAATGGATTATTGAATAGGCTGCCAAGAGAGCTAATCATTTGAATTTTTAAACTAAGCTATGCAGTCACACTAAGATGATAATGGGGATGATCCAGCAATCCCTCCTGAAAAGTATTTTTTAAAATTCTTTTGTTTGTTTTTCATTCCATAAATGAATGAATGAATGAAAGAGAGTTTTACTAAGTGCTATGTACAAATCACTATGCTAAGTGCTAAGGAGATGAACAGAAAAGTAAGGCAGACCCTACTCTGAAAGAGCTCACCTTCTAATGGATGTGTATGATAGCGATGGGGAAAAATAAAACAGAACACAATATTCTAAGCAAAGATGCTGATTGTTCATGTTTTAGTGATGGGTGGCTTCACTAAGCCACAATGGCTGTTCAATGTCTAGTTAAGCTGTTACTATAAAATGTCAGGGGGATGTAAACAGGGGGATGAGGAAGGGCTTAGTGAACTTTCATCCAAATGTCTGCTTAGAGAAACTCTTGGTCCTATGGTTTTATTTATTTTTTATTTTTTTAAGCAATTGGGGTTAAGTAACTTGCTCAAGGTTACACGGCTAGTCATTATTTATGTGTGGGTGCTCATTTTCTGAGGCCGGATTCGATCTCGGGTCATCCCAACTCCGAGGCCAGCGCTCTTACTCACTGCACCACCTAGCCGCTCCCTATGGTTTTATTTTTAAGAAATTAATATGCTATTTATAATTGCATCTGTATAGGAAAAGGGCAGAGTCATTTTCTTCTGTGTTGAGTTTGAGTTTAACAGCAATGACCCAGTAAAGATAGAAGCAGGGTCTTTAAGGGAGAAAAGTGTGCCTTTAAGAGAGAGAAAATGACACCTGTTTCTAGATAGAACAAGTATCAAATATAAAGTCTTCCACCAGTCTCTTCATAGTGCAGTGAAATCCATATAAAAAGAATTTGCTGGGGGTGGCTAGGTGACATGGTGAATAGAGCACTGGCCCTGTAGTCAGGAGGACCTGAGTTCAAATCCAGCCTCAGACACTTGACACACTTACTAGCTACATGACCTTGGGCAAGTCACTTGACCCTAATTGTCCTGCCCTCCCCCCTTCAAAAAAAGGCAAAAAAAAAAATTAAGAAAAAGGAATCTGCTGACTAAAAGGAAATCACTTGTGAAAAAGGTTTTTGGGGTACCGTATTTGGTCAAGAACTCAGTACTATACCCCTAGTGGACTAGAAGGTTTAGAATGATTTTTCATTGTTGTTGTTGCCGCTGCTGCTTAAGCAGACCTGTGAGTGGACTGGTATATGGAATGTGGAAACTCTCTCCACTGATGTATATTAGAAACTCACTTGGTTTTCACCTTGTCATTGGAACCTGAGAAGCTAAGTGACTTGTCCATAGTCACACAGTTAGTATGGCTCAAATGAAGGCCTTGAATACAACATTGATTTTGGGTTGACTTCTAACATCCCTTGTGGCGCTAGGTCTTTAATTTCATGAACCAGGTCTTTCTAACTACAGCGCCAATCCTTATCATGTTGTTTCTTTTATAGATTTTTTAAAGTGCCTAGTAGTATTCCATCCCTCTCAATTGGAGTTTACCTTGTGTCTTCCAATTCCAAAGCTTGCATTCTTTCCTCTAGGACTTCGGATCCACTGCACATGGAAGAAAAATACCAAGCTGTGCAATATCATAATGGGTATGTAAGTATGTGGTTATCATCATCAAGGTAATATTCATGCCACTGACTTTGGGGTTAGGAAGACATAAATCTTGCCTCAGACTTCCTCTAGCTTTGAGACCTTGGACAAGTCACTTAACCTCTTTGAGGTAATTTCCTCATCTATAAAAGAGTAAGACAGTCAACGGTAAGTCAAGAAGCATATATTAAATGCCTACTATGTGCTATGCTCTGTACTAAGCACTATGAACACAAAGAAAATCAAGATATGCTCTGCCCTCAAGGAGCTCACTGTCTAATGGGGGAAGACAACACATAAAAAGAAGCTGAAGAGGGAAGCAAAGGGAAAGAATGGAATTGAGACTGGTTGGGTGGGAAATGAGGAGGTAGCTGCTCTGGATACCTTCCTCTCTCATGTCTACCTTTCACTGTCTCCAATCAGAGGGAGGGAGAGGGAAGGGCCCCAGGAGCAGAGACTATTGAGTTCCTATGAGTTACAGAGCAGATGTAATTAAAGAGGACTGGGAAAGTCTTCTTAAAGGAGGTAGGATTTTGCCAGGATTTGAAAAAAGCATAGAAAAAGACAGTGAGAATTCCAGGCATGGGAGACAGCCAGTGAAAATGCCAAGATAACAGAATACATAATAATAAGTAAGGTGGATCACAGAATACATGATAATAAGTAAGGAATAAGAAAACTGGAAAGATAGGAGGGTACCGGGTTATGAAGGACTTCATTCACCAAACTGAGAATTTTATGTTTAATCAGAAGGTGATAGGGAGCCAATGGCATTTATTGAAACGGGGTGATATGGTCAAACCTGAGCTTTAGCAGTAGGCTATTACAATAGTCTAGGCATGAGGTAATGAGGGACTGTACCAAGGCGGTGGCAGTGTCCAAGGAGAGAAAAGACCTAAAATAAAGATGTTAAGAAGGTAAAATTGGCAATACTTCACAACAGATTAGATATGGAGAGAGGTGAAAGAGAGTGAGAATGTTGAGTATGACTCCTAGATTGTGAGCCTGTGTGGCTTGGAGGATAGAGATACCCTTGACAGTAATGGGTATGTTTAGAAGGAGGAGGAATGTTGGAGGGAAAGATGAATTTTGGACATGTTGAATTTAAGATATTTATGGGACATCCAGTACAAGATGTCTAATAAACGGTTAGATATGTGAGTCTGGATGTTAGAAGTGAGGTTTGCAAATCTTAAACAAACAAATCTGAGAATCACATGCATAGAGATGATAGTTGAATGTGTAGGAGCTGATGAGATAACCAAATGAAAGAGTATAGAATAAATAGAAGAGGGTTCAGGACAAAGTCTTAGGGGGACATTCACCATTATTATTGAGTGGCCTATATGAAAATCCCACAAAAGACACTGAAAAAGAGATGGTAGGAGGAGAACCGAGGGAAAGCAGTGCCATGAAAATTCAGAGAGGAGAAAGTATCCAGGAGGAGAAGGTTATCAAAAGTATCAAAGGCTTCAGAGACAACAGGAAAGACCAGGATTGAGAAAAGATCACTAGATAGGTCAACCAATCATGGCTAACTTTGGAGGGAGCAGTTTTGGTGGAAGGATAAGTTTTGGAGCCACCAATTATGGATGGTTTTCTCAAGGACATTAGCCATAAAATGAAGGAGATATATGTGACATCCTATAATGGGAATTAAATGAGGGTATTTGGGGAATGGTCTCTAAGAGGCATATTTGTAGGCAATAAACAAGAAGTCATTAGACAGAAAGATGTTGAAGCTAAATGAGAGAATAGAGACAATAAGAGGCAATCTGTTGGAAAAGAGAGGATGGAATGGGATGATTGACATAGGTAGATGGGTTTGTCATGCCAAGAAGAGTCACTTCTTCATGTAAGACAGGGGTGAAGGAAGTGATAGAATGCATCTAAGGAATGTGAGATCAAGAGGAGGGAAGAGAGAACTCCCTGTAAATGATCTCATTTTTTTCAGTGAAATATGAGGCAAGGTTCTTAGCTGAGAGGGTGGAAGGAGGGGAAGTCATGGGAAGATTGAGGAGTGATGAATAGATGTGGAAAAGTGGCTGTGTTTAATGGGATAGCAAATCAATTAAAGAGATATAAAAGAATTACCTTGCTCCAATGGGGGCTCAGCTGAGATTCTGTAACTTGAATTTGTAGTGGACTCAGTCAGCACAATATCATGATTTTCTCAAACTTTATTCAACAGTGTATGAGTAGAATGGAAGAAAGGGGACTGATTTCAGGCTGAGGCTTGGCAGGGCAAGATGACCAATAGGATAAGAGAGTAGGATAGGGAATGGAGAGAAGGGGATATCATACACTTGAACTGGTTCATCAAATAGTCAAGATGGGGAGAGGAGAAGAGTGTAAATAGTATAGAAATTATAGCACAGAAAAGAACTGAGGGCTGAAGGGGCTGAAGGTAAGGATAAAGAACAGGTTTAAGGAATACAAGGCAGAGGGAGAGGTATAATGGTAACAGATTGTTATCAGATTAGGAGATTTCAGAGTTCATGAACATGGCAGCAGTGGAGTCATGGTTGATGGCAAGAGCAAGGGTATAACTGCAAATGTAGGTGAGGTGAGGTAGAGGAGTAGGTCATGTGAGATTAGTAAACTGAGGAACTGGGAAGTTACAGTGCTTGAAGGAATATCATTGAATAAATTGAAGTCCCCTAGTGTGAGGGAAGGAGGTGTGGAGGAGAGAACCAGACTCTGAGTCAGACTGAAGTCACTGGAGAAAGAAGAGGAGTATTTTGAAGGTCAATAGATAGCAATTATTATAATTAGTTAATTAGTATAGTATATATATTATGCATAGTATATACTATAGTATATAGTAATTACTATAAAATTACTATAATTTTCATTGGATCATACATATGGATTGAGTGAACCTAGGAGAAGTTCCTGAGTGATGGTGATAGGGGAAGAATCTGTAAGTGCTAATACAAGGAGTATTCCAACTCCCCCATTCAGACCAGTGTGTCAGGGAAATAAGTGAAAGGGCACCCAGGGCTAGAAAATGGAGTCCATAAAGTCTCTGTCATCAGGAGGGAGCCCAATCTAAGAACCAAAAGATAGAAGGAGTGGGAAAGGAAAAGATTTAAAATGAAAGCAAGTTTGTTACCTATGGAACAGGCATCCTAGAAAGCACAATGGAAAGGGTAGGAAGCTTTAGTACGGGAACCTGGAAGAGGAAGTGGGAGATTGAGTAAAGTGAATGGAAATAAGGGATTAGCCAGTGGGTGATGAATAATAGGGTTTGAATGATGATAGTGGGGTTCAGAATCACTGGATAGGGAAATTATGACCAGGTGAGAATTTGTTAATCATTGAGAAATAAGTTCAGGTAGGTTAACATCCCTAGGGGTTTGACCTCCGAGTAGAGACCTCTTTAGGGAAGTAGTAATCATCTTAGGAGAGGGGATCAGTGAGGGAAGCTGATAAAATGTCATTTCCCCCGCTTCCTCTGAAAGCAGGAGGAGGCCAGACAGCAAGATCAGCCTGAAATGGAATGGGTAATAATAACTCAGCATTGGGAGTAACGAATGAGATAATTTATGAAAAAATATTCTGCAGTCCTTGAGGGACAATTTAAATGAAGGTCTTCATCATAATCTTCATCATCATCACAATCAGCGTCCTAATTTCTCAAGGGTTATACAACCATGGGAACTAAAAGTCATTCTTTCATTTCTTAATTGATTTGATTTGATTTAATCATATATTTTGCTTAATTTAGGTTGTATCTTATTTCTTATCTCCTTTATAAAAATGACAGTATATATCATAACGGCATGAAGGATCCAAAGTTGGTTTTTAAAATACACGGAAATGAGTTTGCTCGAGGCTAGAAATCACAAAAGTAGAAGCCATGACTATAGCCCCCAAATACCCTTTTTCTGGCTAAGATAACTGGTCCAAAGTGTGTTTAATCTAAATGCCAGAGTTACCTTTATTTTTCTTCCATAACTGTCATATTTCTAAGTACACTGTGATGTCTCACACACAAATTAAACGGGAAAATGGAGGTCATAATTAAAGTGAATAGACTGAGAGAAAAGCCTGTTAACTAAATTCCAATTTGCATACCATTATGCATGGCATTCAGGCTTGAGGAAGAACAATGGACATAATTGGAGGATTATACTAAGGCTTGAATTTCATATGGATCATTTGATATTCTATCTGGGCTGCTAGCAAGTCATGTTGCATCAGATCAAATCCTGATTTCATCCCTGAATTGCTAAAAAAAAAAAACCCTATTATTACCTCCTCTCCTCTTGCTTCTTCATTACAGGGATGTAATCTCTGGAAGTGGCCCCAAGAGCTTGATGCCTCACTGCCTGTGTGCCTGTATTTTATATTGTTCCATTGTTACAGAACAGTACCAGTTAATAGGAAAATAATGGAAATATGCAAATTAAATTTAGCTGATGAGGAGGGAAAGACTATTTTCTCCCAACTGCAGAATTAATAATAGACACACTATGGAAATAGAAACATCTCCATTGAGGAAACTTATGAAACATGCTCTTGAGACTACAGGAATTGTCCTTCTGCCCTGAGAAATAAGCAGAATGGAATTTTCTCTCTGTTTACAGACATCTGAGTGTGGAGAACTCAAAGGGCCAGGGCAGGGCCAAGCTTAAAAATGTGTAAATTAAACTATAAAAATAGAACAGGCAGTACACTGTAAGGTGATTATAGAAGGCCCTAGTGGCATTATAAAAATGTGAGGGCAAAGTCTGAACAACTTCAGATGTCCACAAAGCAGCAAAATGTTGCTGAAATTCATAGGGGGTAAGGACTAAGATGACTTAGTCCTGCAATCAAATGGAATAAAGAGAAAAATTAGATATTTTAAAACAGCATCCAATTCCTTAGGTACATTTCCCATCCTCTCCTGGGTTTTGCTAACAGAGTATGACATCATAGCAGGTTATCCAATTTGCTGGGCTTTCTAAAGGCTGTTTCACAAAAGGCATCTAAAATTATATGAAGCTGAAAGTTCAAAAATGGATTGTAAGACTCCTTTTTCTTCATGGTTAAGAAGATGATTTAAAGTAGTCAGGCAAATAGATTTCTTCCCATTCCTCACACATCACATTTTCTATCTGGTCCTACCCCACTGAAATGCAATCAGGCTGGTAAAAAATGTAGACATTGTACCCCATTTCCACTATTGTTGGGTACCATCAACTCCTCTCCTCTTTGTCAGTACTCTCCTATTATGTGATGTCTCATTCTTTCTCTCTCTCTCTCTCTCTCTCTCTCTCTCTCTCTCTCTCTCTTTGCCACTCTCTCCCTTCTACTTCTCATATATGTGTGTATATACATTTATGTGCATATGGTAATGTATATATGATTAAGCCTATAGAGTACACACATACACACACACATATAGATAGATAGATAGATAGATAGATAGATAGATAGATAGATAGATATCTGCCTGCCATCAACTACAGTAGAATTCATTGAACCTCAAGCATCAATTTCTTTTACTCCAGTCATAGAAATGCCTTTTATTTTAGTCATTTTAATATATAGTCATTTCCCATATATCCCAAAATATAACCCTTCCTTATAACAAAGAAAAACAATTAGACAAAGCTAACACAGTAAACTTGTCTGACAAGGTATGTGACATTCTGTATTTTTGGTCCCCTAATACTCTACCTTTAGCAGATTCTATCATTTAGTATCTGTGCTCCAAGACTAATAGAAAGGTTTAAATTTCCGGGATGTCTTCCCCCAAAAGGGGCAATGCTTTCAAGAGATGTTTTAAGCCCTACATCCAGGTTCTTGAAGGTCTTGAGCATGAATTTCTATGTGATTTTGTAAGGTTATATTGATGGCTGATTCACAGCCTTTGGCAGCCACAGAGAAGGGAATAATGCAGAATTGTTTCCATCAACCTCAAACTTAGATATCTGAAGGATCAATAGAGGGCTTTGTTTTTAGGGGAGGGAGGTTGTCTTTTTTTTTAAATACTAGGTCCCCCTGTCTCACTCACTCCCTATCACAGGCTGGAAATGCAACAATAACTCATGGGCACCATCCCACTGCTAATTTGCAGGGAAATTTTTACCTATTCCATTTCTGACCTAGACAGGTTTGCTCCTCCTTTGCCAACATGGGGACTCCCTTTCATATTGCTATTGAATTTAGTGTGGACACCCAATCAACTTAGCCTCTTAGAGCCCAGATATCCCTAGTTCAAACAATCCATCAGCCTCAGCCTCCCAAGTACCTAGGATCATAAGAGTGTGTCACTAAGTCTAGCCAGGATCCATTGTTTAATCAGTACTTGTACTCCGTCCACTGATACATATCCCAAACCCTCTATAGTTTCACATAGGCACTTGTTGCTGAAGAATGTATCTTAAAGAGTCTTTTAGAATTAAGAAGTGTGATCTTCAGATGGCAGACATATAGTCCATAGCCTGGCCTTTCCTCTTTGGTAGGACTTCTGAGAATTTGTACTACTGAAATGGCCTTGAAAACCTATGTTTATCTCCATACTGAGATGAAACGTTGAGAATGATTTTAGAGGAAGAATCACACCTCATACATTAAAAAAGTCTTCTCTTTCCTTGATGGACTGCTTGATTTAGTCTGATTTCATAGGTGCTTTTCTCTCATATCCATTCATATGCAGCAATGCTAAACACAGAATAGTCATGCCGTACTTCTGAAATCAGAAAACTGAAAGTGAAAGAGAGAACAGGAATGAACGATTTTTTTCTTTTTTTTTTTTTTTAAAGCAGTTGGGGTTAAGTAACTTGCTCAAGGTTACACGGCTAGTCATTATTTATGTGTGGGTGCTCATTTTCTGAGGCCAGATTTGATCTCGGGTCATCCCAACTCCGAGGCCGCCACTCTTACTCACTGCGCCACCTAGCCGCCCCAGAACGATTTTTTTAAAAAGCACTTCTTAAGCCCTTGCTATATGCCTAGCACTGTGCTATGCTCTGGGGATACAAACAGAAAAAAAATGGTGCAATTCTTGTCAGGGAGCTCACACTTTAGTAGGAACATACAACAAATAAAAGGAAATCGGTTGCAGAACTGCTAAAAGGTCCAAGACTAGTAGCAGCAAAGTAGATGTGAGCCAAGGGCCTTGTGGGTCATATAAGGAGATCCAAGGATAGTGCTGAGAGTTTAGGGATTCAGAGACAGGGCAAATGGTTAGGCTTGGAAGATCTTAGAAGATGAGGAAAGGGTTAAAAGCTGGAACTTAATAAAATCATTATGAATGATAACTTTCTTCCAAAGTTGGAGAAAAAATGTAAAACAAATCCCTGAGCTTGAATATAAAATGTGATAGCGAATGCCATAGCCAAAAACTATGGGAGGAAAATAGAGTTATCAAGTAACATTCCTAAAGACACTGAGCAGCACCATGGCAGAAGAAACATAAGAAAGACATCCAGGACCTGGGGAAAGTCAGTAATAATAATAGCTAGCATTTGTATGAGGGCAGTTAGGTGACTGAGTGGAAAGAGAACCAGACCTGGAGTCAGGAAAACTCATCTTCATGAGTTCAAATCCAGCCTCCAACACTTACTAGCTGTGTGATCCTGGGCAAATAACTTAACGCTCTTTGCCTTAGTTTCCTCATCTGTAAAATGAGCTGGAGAAGGCAGTGGCAAACTAGTCCAGTATCTTTGCCAAGAAAACCCCAAATGGTGACATGAAGAGTCAGACATGACTAAACAACAACAATAGCATTTATCTATGTGCCAGGAACTATGCTAAGTGCTCTACTAATGTTATTTTATTTGGTCCTCACAACAACCCTGGGAGGTAGGGGCTATTAGTTGCCTCCATTTCACCAATGAGAAAACTGAGGCAGATAGAAATTAAATGACTTGCCCAAGGTCACAAGTGAGGCTGGATTTGAACTTGGGTCTTCTGAGTTAATAGCTAATTGATAATGATGATGATAATAAATAATAGCTAACATTAATATAGTGTTTATTATGTGCCAGGAACTGTGTAAAATATTTTACAGTTACCTTTTCATTTGACCCTCACAACAACCCTGGGAGGTAGGTGCTATTAATGTGCCCATTTTATAGATGAGGACCCGAGACAATGGAGATTAAGTGGCTTTTCCAGCATCACACAACTATCAAGTATCTGAACCTGCATTTGAACACGTGTCTAATATTTTAATTTCTAATTAAAATATTAAATCCACATCTAGTTGTTGTCAACAGTAGAAAACATGAATATCACGTCACCCAAGTAAAGGCAACAAAAAAGAAACATACAGAACAGAATCCATGAGGGAAACAGTTTATTAGAAAAGTTCATGTAAGGAAAGGAGCTTCTCATCAAATCCTAGTCTTGAGGGTCCCCAGATGTGATCTTTTCACCCATCTACTCTCACATTCTCCTGGCAGACCATATATAAAATTCCCACCACTCCAACTGATTCCTGTTCTTCTACACACCCTCTACTTTCATATCAAATACAATTAATTCAAATGAGCATTTATTAAGAGCTTACTATAAGCCAGGCTTTGTGTTGGGTACTGCCAATAGGAATCCAAAGAATAAACCAGTCCCTATTCTCAAGGACCTTATACCCTAACCAGGCTGGGGAACCTGTGACCTTGCTCATGGCCTTAAGGCTGGAGGTTACCCAGTCCTGTGACCTAAAGCAAAAACTCTCTCACTATTGCCACTGCTGTTCCTACTTCCTGGAACATCACTCAGGAGAGCCTCCAGCCACTGCTTTGGCTATTTGTTGAAACTCCTAAATATCCCCAATTAGAAGTACAGTCATTCACTATCCTTCTAAGTATCCCTGACGGTGTCTGAGTTTGGAGGTAGAGAGATCTTCATATTCAAGGAACAACTTCTAAATCTCTCTTCCCCTCTTGGTCCTGCAGAGTCCTGAACATCTGGCAGAATTTTCTTACTATAATATTCTGCTGCCTCAAACTCACAGACATATTCCCTCAACCATTCACCCCTCTAGAAGTTCCACTGGTTACCAGGATGTTGTAGAATTTTTGCACAAGCCAATAGTACCTGGCTACCCTAAACCTCATTATTCAGACCTTTTTGTTTTTCTTAACATTCTACCTAGGATGTGCAAAAACATAATGGTACACAGATACCTAAATAGGCAAAAAGTACCTTGATAACATGGAGACAGTGATATGAAAGCCAGAATGAACGGTTTCCCAGTCCCTCATCCAGTGACAGCCAAATTGGAGAGGCAGACCCAATAAAACTCTTCCCAAACACATCCATGCTCATTTTCATTCTATAAGGGTACAATTACCATAAAGGGGATAAAAAAGAAGAAAGAAGAACTGTTTATTCATGACAACAGGGGCTCTAAGCATGGATGTATCCTAATGATATAACTGGATGTACCCTAGGCCTGCCAGATGATAGCATCTCCTTAAATAATTACATTTGTCTGAAGGAGACTCTGATTTTGTGGATAATCATCATTCAAACAGGAAGTCTGAAGTCTTTAAGACTGGTTGCAATGATCAGCTCTTTTGTCATCTTTGGCTCCTGGACTTCTCTCTGAAGAAACTAGAGAACAGCAGGATGAAAACAATAAGGACAATAGACACTAATTACCCTCCTGATTTTAACTCTAAGATGAATGTTTCTGAAAGTTAATAGGCTGAGTCTAGTCACCATCACAGAATCACAAAACCTCCAAGTCGGAAGGGACATCAGAGGTCATCTAGTTCCTCCCATAGTTGAAAAAGGATCTCCTTGCCAACATACCAGGTGACTGATCATCCAGCTTTTGCATGAAGACCTCCAGGAAGGAGAAATCTACTACCTCCCAAGTCTGATCAATCAGCCATTAGATGACCTGAATGTGTTAAAAGTTCTTTCTTCCAACAAACTTAAACTTGACTCTTCACAATCCATACCGATCCACTGCAGTGAGATCACAGATTCATTTACCTTCATTCTTATTTATCAGCACTTCATAAGTTGTTTTTGTCCTACTTTTCCAATTCAAAGATCATTCTCTCTGGAAGAGAAGCATTCAAAAACTTCCACCAATTGTGTTCACTCCAATATGGTTATTCCCCCCAAAGATGTGGAGCACAAGTCACCCTTGTCTGTCCATTAAGAGCTCAAACCAGAAAGTCTACCCAAAAGGCTAGGGGACCTCTAAGTTCTTGGGACATTTTGAAGATAACAATGGTGGCTCTCTTCCCTCTTGCTTCCTGCCTGTATAGAGAGCTAGTTCTGGAGGCAAAAAGCTTGGTCAAAATTCCATCTCTGATACATCTAGGATGATCAATCCTGGGGAAGTAAGATACTTTACCTTTTGCTGTCCCAAGTGACTCTTAAATCTATATATTTCAGACTAGCTGCTGACCTACAATGGTAGAAGTTCCTTCAACAAGTAGTTTTTAATTTTTTTTTGTTCTTAGAACTTTTCTACACTCTTAAAAATAAAAAAAAAATCTCCTAAAGATCTTTTGTTTATTTGACTTATGTCTATCAATTTCATCATATTTGAAATTAAAATGTCTAAATATTATTATGAAAATAACTCTGACCTTGTGGTTTCCTTAAGGGAGTCTTTGATGACACTTTGAAAAGAACTGCTGTCTTATACCATTAATCATGGTTCACACACACACACACACACACACACACACACACAGATTCTATGATATGTTTTCTTGAAAAATTGTTTCTACTCCTATTATATCACTATCTGAATGCCTAGTGTGCCTATAAATTTTCCTATAAAGCAATAAAATTTCAGGACAGGTGGTAGGATAGAGAACTGAATTTGGAGTCAGAAAGACCTGGGTTGAAATCCTTCTTTAGGTGCTTACTAGCTGTGTGATGCTGGAAAAATCATTTAACTTATTTCGTTCTCAGTTTTCCCATTTGTAAAGCAAGGATAAGAATAACTATCTCATAGGATTGTTGTAAGGAGATGTGTGTGTATGTGTGTGTGTAAAATATATAACTTTAAATCATTATATAACTATTAGCTATTAATATTGTTACTCACATTAAATAAAAGAGGCTGATCTTCCACAAGTGGAATAAGCATGATTCAAAAGTCATCAAAGATAAAATATTTGTCTAGTTATCCCCAGCCCTGAATTATATTCCCCAGATTAACAATGGGGTCAGTTAGCTTTAGTCTGGAGTATTGACAAATGTTAAGAAGATCCTGTGACAGACATCATGAGCCTGTTAGTGAGAAAGCTAGTACCTAAAAAGGAGTTCCTATGGCTTGTAGAAGTAAGGAAATGCCATCCCCTCTAGTAGCTTCATAGTTTAACTAATTATCTTGCTAATTTTCTAACTATTGAATAAATTTATGAATTTATCAAAATTTAAATACGATATCCTTTAAAATAATGGAATCGTTCAAAATCATCATTTTAAATTTTGTGCCCCATAAATTTCATAGTCCAGTGGCAAATCTTTACTTAGCCTGCCCTAGTTATCATTTAATACTATGTCTCAGATATAGGAGACCACAGGAAAGACTGAATTTCTCTAATTAAGGGTCACTCAGAGAAATAGGGAACCTTCTTCAGCTCAATAAAGAGGTGACATTCCTATCACCAGCCCTGAAAAAAAAAAAGTCATCCTGGACCTGATGATGGGTGCACCCACGAAGTCAGCTCTAAACGTAATTCATCCACTCCTTGTTTCTCTTGCACCTGATTATCCATTCTGACACTTCTGAAATAGAATGCTCCTCTCTCCTGGCACTTTTTTAGTGGCTCCACTGGGTAATCTTGATTGCTGCTTGATTGCTGGTTAAATGGTTTTAGACTTTTAAAATTCCTGAACAGGTGTGTTTCTCTTGCACATGAGCACTGTAGCTGTCTAGCAGAGTTCCCATCCATAAATCATCACTTGCCTGCCAGAGTTTTCTCCTCATTTAAATTGAGAAAGAATTCGAAGAGCTAACATTGAGGCCACTACACACTTGTGAAAGGTCTTTTTGAAATAATTTGGAATAATTAAGATTAATTGTGGAAGAACTTGAATATGGGCTTAAGAATTTCTAGAGTTTTAGGCTGTTTTCCCACATCTTAACTTTGGAGGCCTCCATTTGGTAGCCATTAAAGACTGTCCCCAAGTCACTAAATGAAAGTTGAGGAGTTAATCATTTGCATCTGGTGGGAGGTGGAGATAACAACCCAAGACCTACATATTTGCCATCGATTAATTTGAGAATGCAATAAAATTGAGCTGGAATGCTGTCCCTGCTTTGCTATCCTTTTTTCTTTTCCCAATCCTCCACAATGAAACACCCAAAGCAAAGAAAATAGAGGGAGAAATTAATTCAGAATCAGGTGTGCTTCTATCACTGAAATCATTCTTGACACACAAATAGCCTTAGCAATAAGGACTGAGTTTTAAATTTGTGCCTTCAAATCTATACTTTTCCTTTGGGATTTCCCCTATTTGTTACTTCTTGGACTAAGGTTGGACATACTAATTGGATACAAAAATATATATGTTTTTACTAATAGGTGACAAAATAGCTTTTTCTATGATGATGTATACAAAGTCTGTGGTCAGGTAAAAAAAAATGTGTAAGAATAGGTAGATAGCTAGAGTGCTGAAAGGAAAGCTAGACAGAAATATTCCTCCTTAGGATGCCAATCTAATTCCAATTTAGTAACATAAGAGAAATTTCAGCTGTTTTTCAGTCATGTCTCACTCTTCAAGTCACCATTTGGGGTTTTCTTGGCAAAGATACTGGAGTAGTTTGCTATTTCTTTCTCCAGCTCATTTTATAGATGAGAAAACTGAGGCAAATAGGGTTAAATGACTTGCCGAGGTTCTCATACACACAGTTAGTGAGTGTCTGAGGCCACATTTGAACTCATGAAAGATGAATCTTCTTGACTTCGGGTCCAGCAGTTCTATAGTTGGTATTGGTCAGACACAAGACTTGAGCCTAAGTCTTGCTGATAACAACCTCATAGGATTGTTGTAAAGAGATTGTGTGTGTGTGTAAAATATATAATCTTAAATAATTATTTAAATGTTAGCTATTAATATTGTTATCCTCATTAAAAAGAGCCTTTTATCTATTATGCCATATCATAAGTATAATTATTATAATATATAATATGTAATGTAATTACAATATTATTGTTACTATTCCAATAGGAGAAACTCAAGTCTCTACCTAGAAAATCTTCATTCAAAAAGGAAAAATATTTTAATATGATCATTCTCAAGAAGAAAAAAAGGTATTTAACTTTTACTGCATAATAGGCTCACAGAGATCCTCTGCAAACAAAGTATATTCCCTTGGTCTCATATATCAGCATTAGTCTTTAGAATAGCCTGAAAAGATTAGACTGACACATTGAAACCATTCCCTTCTCAGTAACATAACTAGACAGGCCCATATTGAATACTATTTAAGGAAGACAAGAAGAATTGGGAACATTACACTGTATTTTCTAGATAAATTAGGATTCTGATACTAGATCTTTGTGAAATGAGAAAGCATCATTTACCCTCATTCCTCTATACTGCGGCAATCTTAATGAATATAGATGGCTAACCTAGAGCCTCAAGCAGCAAACCATGATCTACCTCAAACAAGATGAATGGTCCATGTTGCAGAGATGGAACATTCAATTTGTCACAAAGAGGAAGTCAGCATCTATTGAAGGAGGAGTGGTCCTGCCATCTCCCCCCTTTCGTTAAAGGTCAAGTCTAATTTACAATGTATGGCTTTAAGAGCCTTTCTCCCATTCAAGAATTCCACTGCACACTACTATAGTGACCTATATGCTGCATAGGGATTTAGTTGAATTGCTATTCCATCTGATAGCTTTATAAAATGACAGGTGAGGGAGGTTAGAACTGGCACTGGGGTGGAAGGGTGAGAGAACAGTTATTCTTATAGCTCCACAGACTAGGAATATGAAATAATCAGGGCGTACTAATTTTATGAATACTAAATCCCTTCTAGGAAAAATACTTTTTCTATACAAATGAACCTCCATTCATATCTTAATAACTAAATCACATTTCACCTTCTGAGAATAAAGTTTGTTGAAGAAAAAACAAAAAACTAGATGACTGAAGCAGAACATAACTGAACAGGCAGGTAAAATTTACAGTTCAGAAATTAGTCATTTTAATTCTCTCTATCTTCTAAGAAGTCAACTCAATACTTGCTGTTTTATACGCCTGGAAGAAGCTGGTACTCATACTGCCAGAATGGGGTTGGAGCTTTGGGTAAGAATAATAATAGGCAGTATTTATATAGAACTTTAAATTTACAAAGTGCTTTACAAGTATTAGCTCTTTAATCTTCACAACCCTTAGAAGTGGGTGCTATTACTGTCTCTGTTTTGTAGGTGAGGACACTGAGGCAGACTGAGGTTGAGTGACTCTTCCAAGGCTATACAAGTAATAATGTCAGAGGCCAGATTTGAACTTGGGTCTTCACCATTCTAGGTCCAGTGTTCCATTCACTGCACTATCCAGGTGCCTTTATAGAAATCAAGAATCCATCTCCTCGATCAGAGAAGTGGGAGGAGGACACTTATGTACACAAATATATATCGCAGCTCTTTTTGTGGTGGTAAAGAATTGGAAATAAAGGATTCTCATCAATTGGGAATGGCTGAACAAGTTGTGGTATATGAATGTAATGGAAAACTATTGTGCTATAAGAAATGAGGAACAGACAGACTTCATAATCTGGAGAGACTTATATAAACTGATGCTGAGCTAGAAGAGCGGAACCAGGAGAAATCTGTACACAATCACAGATACAACCTTTGTGTGAAGACTAACTTCAATAGACTGGGCTCCTCTCAGCAATGTAAGGTTATAAGACAATTCCAAAAGACTCATGATCAAAAGAGATATCCACATCCAGACAAAGAGCTATGGAGTCTGAATGCAGATTGAAACAAACTATTTGCTGTGTTTCTTTTTCTTGTTTTGTTTTGTTTCCTCTTTCCCACTGATCATTCCATTGGTTATAATCCTTCTTTACAACCTGACTAATGATTAATGTGAAGATATTTGCAGATCCTATATTTGAGTGCATGCCGCCATGAGGGGAGGGGGTGGAGAGGAAGGAGAAGAAAATTTGAAACTCAAGGAACTGTGAAACTGAATGTTGTAAACCAAAAATAAATAAACACATTATTTAAAAAAAAAAAAAGAATCCATCTCCTCATCCTCCCATCCCCCCACTTCCTATAGTAGATCTTTTTGAAGGTGACCTAGCTCCTCAGAATTAACAAGCTCCACCTGTTTTCAAATTTTAGAAGTCACTGAGTATCTAAGCTACCTACCCGTTACCCTCTGGAGCAATAATTCACCGTGGTGACTTCATAGGTTTAAATGAAAGCTAACAGAAGCCCATTGGAGTATAATAAAAACACAGATTTAGAAACTTATTGGGCTAAATGAGACATTAGGAGACTCCTGGGAGAAACAATGGAGAAGAAATTATGTTTCTGGTGTAGAGACATGTTGAGATAAGTGAGTGGGAAAAAAAAAAACACCAGCTTTTTTTTTTTAATAATTCCTAAATATATAGGATTTCATATGGACATTCTAATATCTGTTGGGGTCTGTGAAGATTCTGAGATCCATTATTAAATTTTTTCGGGGGGGGTGGTAAGCTACAGTACCACATACCTGTTTGGTGATTAACAATTTGTAGTGCCATTCATTACTCGGTATTTTTTTTATTTCGTTTTGGGTTTGGGCTGTTTTTTTCTGAATGCACAAGCAAGAAGAGGTCAACCCAAGCAAATAACACTATTCAGTTGTTAATGTAATTGTTTACTTCTTAAGCTGGGTGTGTTATCTCCCTCAGACAGAAATATAAATACATGTTGACTCAGATGGAAATTGTGGCATAGAAAGCAGAAGCTGTGTATTTTGAAATTAATTAATTGCTGGCACCATTTCCTACAAAAATGACACACATTTCACTGAAGTGTTTCTATGTCAAATTAATTATGCTGGAGGACCAACAATTAGGTTATGCACAATAGAGGATTTTGCTTCAATGTGCAAGTTCAAGACAGGCTTTTCTGGTCACCATCTTTAAAAACATGATAGGATAGTACTTGAAATAATGACTGTTAGGGTGAGGTAGAGGCAAAATTGGAAGAAAAAATTTTGATCAATGCCCTGAGATTCTTCTTTTTTTATTCTCTCCCACCCTAATTAACTGTCTCCCTTTGATTTAAAAAAAAAAAAAAAACAGACTACACTCAGAGGAAAAAAATAAAAAAGACCTGACACCAATCATTTATACCATAATGAATTTAACATACTTCTCTGAAAGTGTTGTAGGCCAATACACTAATGGAACTGACAAGGCTAGAATTAACCCCCAAACCTCATACCACTAAATATAGTGCTAAGATGCCATAAGCCACAACTCTATGGAACATAATGGGGGCAGTTTGGCCCCCAGATGGATTGATCTAGGACCTAGCTATGGGTTTTTTGGGTCGGGAATATATAGAAACAACTTTGAAGTCTCTGATGGACCATTCCTGAAACCCTAGGGAACTTCCCTTCTGATTTCCTTTATCATCCTTGTGGACTCCTTTTAATCAGCTTTTATCATCCTGTTGACTCTACTCACCTGGGGGCCACTAACTGGTTTTATTAAAAAAATTGCATTTCTCAACCCTCACACTTTGAGTGATCCATGATTCAAGATAAGTAACAATGATGAGGACATAAATATAACTGCATTTGAACCATGATACCCAATTTTTAAATATTTCTTTCTTCTCTTAAGGGCACTCTAAAATATTGGGGAATAGGTGGGAGAGAATTTCTTTTTTTTTTTTTTTTGGCTTTTTAGAGGAGGGGAGGCTGGGCAATTGGGGTTAAGTGACTTGCCCAAGGTCAAACAGCTAGTAAGTGTTAAGTATCTGAGGCCAGGTTTGTACTCAGGTCCTCCTGACTCCAGGGCTGGTGCTCTATTCACTGCGCTGCCTAGCCACCCCCAAGGAAGAGAATTTCTTAAAGGGTAAAATAAGAAAAATTTGGCTTACCTCAGAAATAATACCATTTAGGCAACTATCTATAACATCTACTCATATGACTGATTAGTTGGTGAATTTTGGATCACAAAAATTTGTCAACACTTTCCTAAACTCATTCTGTCCTTTGCGTCTTTCCATCCATAGGAGCAAAGGATTAAAATGAGTTAGAAAGAAGGTTCCTTAGAGAGTATTTAGCCCAACCCCATAATTTACAGGTGAGGAAACTGAGGCCTACAGAAGTTAAATGACCTAACCAAGGTCACACCAGCATTCAAAGTTAAGCCCTCTGACTCTAAATCAAGCACTTTTCCCACAGAATCATGCTGCTTTGCAGGCTTCATTACAATAGTGAATAGTGAAAAACAGACTTTTGTACTCATAGAAAATCAGCCATAAGAATTCTCTGAGCATCATGGTGGGAAATGTTTCCCTTTCAGTAGTCATGACAACAGATAATGTCAACACCCCCCCATGCCAACATGGTTACTAACAATCCCATTTCATTAATAGAGTGACAATAATCCAGTCCTCCATTTTATAAGAAATCAGTCTGACCTTATGATTACTGGTAACATATGTCATATGAGCAGTTGTCACTCAGAGTCACTGCTCTGGATTTGGTTTGTCAGCCCTAGCATACTGGAAAATATAGGAAAGTCATGAACTAAGGCATGGAAATGACCACTGATCAATGATTAAAGCCTGTCATAATGCAATGAGCACTGAACGGGGCAGAGAGAGGGCAAGAGAACTGGGTTTGAAACCTACTTCAGATGTATTAGCTATGTAACAATTTTAGTGCCTCAATTTCTTTGTCTGTCAAATGAAGATGTTACTCATAAATGCTTGATAAAATTCACAGACTTGCCATGAAGAATGCTCTTTACAAAATTTTTAAACCCTATATAATGTGAATTATTCCTGCTACCTATTTTACACTACTACCTGATTCACACAGCATGTCCAAAAGGGACCAAATATGACCTCTTTAAAATAACATTCCCTGGCAGGAGCGAAAGACAAATAATTTTTGATAGAAACAGTAATGGTTCACATTTATATTTCATGTTTGAGTGCAAAGCATTTCACTCACGGAACTTGTAAAGCAGGAAGTGCCACTGTGATTGTTTCTCATCTATAAAATAGGGCCAACAACTTTCTAAAACCCAGAAAGTTAAGTGTCTTGCCCAAGTAGTTAAAGACTATAACCAGAACCTAAATCCAGATCTTTTAATTCCAAGGTCAATGAATGTTTCCTTAAATAATGTATTATATCTGTAGTGCCAGGTCAGGAATTAGGAAGACATCTTCTTGAGTTCAAATCTGGCCTCAGGCAGTTGCTAGCTGTGTGACCCTGGACAAGTCACTTAACCCTGTTTACTTCAGTTTCCTCATCTGGAAAATGAGCTGGGAAAGGAAATAGCAAACCACTCTATCTTTGCCAAGAAAACTCCAACTGAGGTCACAAAGAGTCGGACACAACTGAAACAACTAACCAACAGCAATATTTACTGATTATATACTTAGTGACAGATGAGCAAAAATCCTCTTCACAATTATATTTGTTCATGTTAACATATTTTCCCATAAAACTTTACAGGTCTTTCAGAAATTTCACAATTATGCTCCTATTAACCAGATGCACGGTTAATCTCCACTAGACTGGTGGTCTCCAAACTTTTGTGATAATTCACTCCACTCAGTGATTTTTTTTAAATCAAAACTTACTATTTATATATGTGCATTTACTTATTTATAAATTATATATATAATTATTATTTACAGTACACAAATGCAGAAACTCAAGAAAGGATAAGATAATATGCATGAATCATATTTGATCCTAGAGTAAAGAGGAAGCCACCAATGTTTATTGAATACAGACCAGACATGATCAGACCTGCATTTTAGGAAAATCATTTTGGCAGCAGGGTGGAGGATGGATTAGTGAAGGGATAGTCTTGAGGCACAGAGACCAGTTGGGAGACTCTTTCAATAATCCAGGCAAGAGGCAATGAGAATCTGAACTGGAATGGCAATTGTGGTATTCAAAGAGGAAGATATATAAGAAAGACATGGTATGGGGCAACTAGGTGGAGTGCCAGTCCCGGAGGACCTGAGTTCAAATCCAGCCTCAGACACTTAATACTTACTAGCCATGTGACCTTGGGCAAGTCACTTAACCCCAATTGCCCTGCCTTCCGCTTTCAAAAAAAAGAAAGAAAGAAAGAAAGAAAGATGTGGTAGAGATAGAAAAGACAAGATTTGGCAATTGACAGAATACATGGAGTGAGTGTGACTGAAAAGTTGGGGATAATAACTGAAATTATGGACCTGAATGTCTAGAAGGATGGTGCCTTTGAGAATAATAGAGAACTTCAGAAACTGAAGGGAAAGATAATTTAACGAGATCTCTAATGAGGAACAGAACCCATTCATACCTACTCACCCTGTGTAAATCACTCCTTTCTGCCAAAAATGGATAGAAGGACTTCTTGCTCACCAGTCATTGCCTGGAGTTCAGAGTTCAACTTCCAAGGAGCATCTACCATAGATGTAAGGTGATTTGAAGGACAGGGATAAGAACAGGAAGTAATTTTCCAAGTGGTACCTACACAGTAGCTATTGTGGATTCCCAGGAATGGGTTAGGTTATTACTGGGGGAGGGGGAAAGGGAGTAAAATAAACCCTGAGATGCCAGAATTTGGAGCTTAGACATTAGAAGGTAGAGTCAGAGTGGGAAGTGTTTTGAAAACTAAGGGTCATGGATTTGTTGATGATAATCTCATAACTGTCTTATTTCAGCGAAAGTGAGATACAACCCATCTTCCCATCCTCTGATTGGTTGATCAAAGCCCTTAGGCTCAAACCTTGAC
The DNA here is from genome assembly GCA_011680675.1 of Gymnobelideus leadbeateri. Lineage (NCBI taxonomy): Eukaryota > Metazoa > Chordata > Mammalia > Diprotodontia > Petauridae > Gymnobelideus > Gymnobelideus leadbeateri. The sequence continues at coordinate 225,814 of WOXC01008706.1, read as the reverse complement.
TCTTTTGAAATTAGACCATGGCTTCCCACAGAACCTGGGTTTTCACTTTGAAACCCTCAACAATGAACAATGCTGCCTCTTAGAAAGTGAGATAAATCTGTGTCAGTGCACATTTCAGTTGAAAAATTAGACATTTTCTTAGACAATCTTTACCAAGCCTGAACGCAAAGCATCAACTACCTCTAAAGAAAACATAAAACTAACAAAGCATAGTGCATCAGTAGATGTTTCCAAGAACTTAAGCAAAATATTGATTCAGTTTATCCTATGATGACGTTTTAACTGCATGGAGCAAGAGAACAGGAGAAATTAACAAGAAAGTACTGTTAAAGAAAAAAAATTAATGTTATGTCCTGAGACCAGTCTAAAGGTCTTATATCCAAAAAAGTATTGAAAACTGCTAAGCAAGGAAAATAACAAGCCTATAGGATTAGCAAGCATCCCCCAATAGACTAAGCAACTTAGCCCCGTGTCTCTGTGTATTGTGTTTGTTTTAAGGGAATAGAAGTCAAAATAAAAACCCTTGCCAGTTCAAAGTTTCTCTCTACTTTGTGGACTTCAAAATTCCCTGAGATTAGGAAGGATATGCCTTAGATATTTTTCTTATGCTTATTACCATGGAATCTTACCCATTGCTTGCATGTACTTTTCAAAATAAAGTTTATTTTAAATACTGTTTTTCGGGGGGGGGGGGGAGGATGTTGAAACTCCATTTCATTCTTCCAGAGCTAGAAGAAAACTAGTGAGAATTAAGAATGTTACAATTTTCACTTTTTAAGGTAGTTTACTGCCCTAACACATTAGCCCAGGTCCTTGCAGTATGCAACCTACATGTCAGTTTCTAACTTCTAATCTACCATATTGTACAAGTGACTTTGGGCTTTGTCTTCATGCTTGGTAGTTGTTTTTTTCCCCCTTGTGAAACAAGTGTTTGAAAATTCATGTGAAAGAAACTTTGCAACATTAAGGCAAATACTTTTCAACATCCAGAGATTTAAATAAACCATAACCAGACTTCATGCATGCTTGGATTCAAATTATTCATATTAGTGAGTAAATATAGCAGCACTTCCGTTCCTGTACAAATTGTCTGAAATCAGCTCTGTGGCAAAAGCATTATTAATAAGCATGAGAAATAAGCAGGGAGAAGCATGCTACATGCTCGAAAAAATGATTATTCGATAGTCATCTCTGGAAGGCATATCCTCATGGGAAGCTCTCATTTTAAAATGGAAAGATGAGCTAGTGACTTTGGAAAGGTAAAAATGTATACTGAATCGAAACATTCGGAATCCTTTCAGAGAGAAAACACTGACTTTCAAGTGGATTTTAATACTATTTTAATGGTCTACATTTGTGAATTAACTCATTAATTCTACTTCTCCACAAGGTATATATCATCACTGTTTGCAGTCAACTAAAAAGATAATTTTCTTTCATTTCTAAGTTTTATGACCAAGTCATAATTTAGAATAAAGTATGCCATAATGGAGTAGTCTCTGAATTAGAACGGTTGTTGCTTCTAAATGATTAATCTAAAGCTGATATTCCTTACTTTTCATGAATCATTCCTATCTTCCCTAACAGATGATTTATTCATCCCATTTCTTCTTCCTTGCTACAGTAAGCAGGTCTTTCTGATCACTGGGAGTATAACAGGGAATCATAGGCAAAGAAGTTCCTAGAACCTCTCATGGTTACCCTAAACATATGATGAGCTCCAGTTGATCCTTCCGTCAAGGTAGAATATTTCATTATTATCTTCTCCACCCCAGGAATCTTGTTCATTTATGCCTTTGCTTGTCCTATGCCCTGTCTTGCTGTCCAACCCACAGCAAGAGACAGAGAGAGAGACAGAGAAAAAGATGTAATTCCCTCAGTCTTCTTTCTTATCTATCTAAATCCTACTCATACTGCAAGGGCTATCTGAAGTCCTCAATTTTTATTTTAGTCACTTCTAGTTTCATGTGACAGGCCCTAGAAAAGATTAGGATGAAAAACAGTCCCAGAACTCAAGGAGATTTCATTCTTCTAGGAGAGACAAGTATCAACAGATAAAATTTTAAAAACAACATAATTGTAGGAGGACAACAACACTTACAGTTATGCAGAGTATATATTGTGTGTATTAGACAATTTGTAACAAATATTTACTATCTTAAAAAGACAATCTGTTTATATTATCTTCCTATTTATACTTTATTTCATGAATTATTTAAAGCGTTCAGAATAAAAAGAACAAAATTAAAAAGTCACTTAATCTCTATCTCAGTTTCCTCATCTGTAAAATGGTTATAATAATAGTATCTAATTCCCAGGATCAAATATAATATTTGTTGTAAAGATGAAATATAATATTTGTAAAAAGCCCTTAGTACACTGCCTGGCACATAGCAGGTACTACATAAATGTTTATTCTTTTCTCTCCTTTCCTTCCTTCCTATGAACACAACCATGTCTCCCTTAGCTGTAAAAAACAAAACCTTTTCCCTTGATACAACCATGTCGGCTAACTACCATCCCATATTCTATATCCTTGTTTTGTACTTGGCTAAACTCATTGAGAAAATCATTTTCTCTTTCCTTTTTTTTGTTTTTTGGGGTTTTTTGGAGGGCAATTGGGGTTAAGTGACTTGCCCAAGGTCACATGGCTAGTTTTGTGTGTATGTGTTAAGTGTCTAAGGCCAGATTTGAGCTTAGATCCTCCTGACTCCAGGGCCGGTGCTCTATTCACTGGGCCACCTACCTACCCCAGAGAAAATCCTTTTCAATTGTTACCTCTACTTAATGTATTCTTATTTCCTTCCTTTTTGTTTGGCTTTTTTGGAGGGCAGTTGGGGTTAAGTAACTTGCCCAAGGTCAGACGGCTAGGTTTTTGTTTGTGTGTTTGTTAAGTGTCTGAGGTCCGATCCGAACTCAGGTCCTTCTGACTCCAGGGCCTGTGCTCTACTCACTGCACCACCTAGGTGCCCCTAAAAGTAAAATCTTCTATTTAGAATGTATAGCCCTTCTCAACATACCTTTCCAGTGTACTTCATCTTTTTTCTTTCTCTGAGAGACAGAGATATGTCTTTTTTGCTGTTCCTTGCACAATCTCCCAGTTCTGCTTTTTCACTGGCTGTCTCTCATTCTTGGAATGTTCTTTCTTTTCACTTTCACTTCCTGGTTTTCCTAGCCTCCTACAAGGCTCAGTTAAAAGTTCACTTTCTACAAAAGGTCCTTCCTGTGCCTTGAAAATATTATCTGCAAGAGGTGTCTCTACATTTTCTCCTCTCATTCTCTTCTTAACTCTTTACGATTCATCTTCTGACCTTATCGTTCCACAAAAAAATGCCCTCTCAAAAGTTACCAATGACTTCTTAATTGACAAATCAAATGCCCTCTTCTCAATCCTCATTTTCTTTGACCTCTCTACAGTCTTTAACACTGCTGGTCACTCTCTTCTTCTTGATACTCTCAGCTCTCTGGATTTGGGGGGCTATCACTCTCTCATGGTTCTCTTTCTTCTCAGTCTATTTTGCTAGATTCTCATCCAGATCAAGTCTTCTCACTCAAGTGTCACAAAGGGCTCTGTCCTGGACCCTTTCCACTTCTCCCTCTATACTACCTCATTTGATGACCTCATTACTTCCCATGGAAATAATTTTCATCTCTATGCAGATGATTTTCAAATCTATCTTGCCCTAACCTCTCTGCTGATACCTGATCTTGTATCTCCAACTGCCTTTCAGTAGACAGCTTAAACTCAACATGTCCAAAACTAACCCTTTTAATTCTCCTCCATCCCCTAACTTTTCTATCAATGTAGATGGCCACACCATCTTCCCAATCCCTCAGACTTGCAACCTAGGAATCACCTGAGACTTCTCACTATCCCTCAATTCTATATCCAATCTGTTGCAAAGGCCTGTTGATTTCCCCTTTAGAGCATGCTATAGGCTCTTATCACCTTACACCTGGCCTATTGCCATAGCCTGCTGCTGAGTTTACCTGCCTCAAGTCTCTCCCTACAATACAACATCCATTGAGCCACTGAAATGATTTTCCTAAATCACAGGTCTGACCATGTCACACATAACTTTTGTGAAGAGGATAAGAGTGAAACCGAGATCTGGTTTAGATAAATTTAGATGTGGATTTATTGATCAAGTGCACAACTGCCCGGAGTATACACTCAAATCAGGCAGCCCTGAAATGGGGTACAGGCAAGGATTATAAAGGCAAAAACCATAAAAACCATGATTGGGGAGGGGAGTTAGTGTAAGCAATGACATACAAAAGCCAAGCACAGTCATTGGTTGGATCTATAGCTCAGCGCTAATTTGGAAATCATGGTACATGTGACAGGGGTCCCTCTTAGACCAGGGTGGAGGGTACAGGGTAGAGGGCACAGGGGCAGTGGAATTCCCTGAACAGGCTGGGGTCATGGAACAAGTCAGGGTCATCTTGGTCAGCATCCTGGGTGGAGGACCTTGCTGGGTCAGCATCCTGGGTGGAGGACCTTGCTTGATCAGCATCCCAGAACAGGGTGGTCTCTTGCATGGGATAGACTTGCCCCAAAATCTATGAACACTTGCACCATAATCCTTATACAAAATGCTGCTTCAAGGCTTTTTTTTTTTTAATTTAGGGAACTACAAACTTAAGGGAAAGATAAGGGAGCAGGGAACTTTTTGCCTTGGGTGTTTCACTTTTACCCAGGACTACACCTTTAAGCTGTTACAAGTAATTACAGGATTTAGGATAAAGACAAAGACAAATATAAAGGAACTTAATGGTGGCTTAATGGTGGGCTCTAAATCAGATGGCATGTGATTTGGGTTACCTTACAACAATATCACCACTCAATAAATTCTAATATCTCCCTATTGCCGCTAGGATCAAATACAAAATCTTGTCTTTAGCATTCAAGGCCCTACAATACAGAAATGTCAAAGAAAGGAGTCAAACCAACATGCAATATAATAATTACATTGTTATTTATTAAATCAAATTTCACCCTAACAATCTTAATTCTCAACTATTTGCTACCTTAATTTTTGATTTCCTGAATATTTATAAAGTCCTAGGTATTCTATAGACAAAAATTAAACATGGGGTACATTTAACCTCTAGGTATAATCCGTTTATAAAAATTGAATAGTATAACATATATACACGTATATATATGTGCATATACATACATACAGGTATGTTTGTGTTTAGAGACAGACAGAAAAAACTAGGGACAGAGATAGGGACAGAAACAGAGAAGAAGAGGCAGAGAAGTTATGAGGTATCTTGATAAAGTGGTAAACCATAAAAACATGCAGTTTTAACACTTCCTTCAATTTACCTCATATATACTAAATATGTATTACATGTCCATCATCTACAAGATTCTATTCTAGATACCTTTAGGGATTAGAAAATAAGTAAGATATGGTCCCTTTACCTTCTTTTGATTTTCACATTCTTTTGATCTTTCATACTATAATATTTCCGAAGGATCATAGAGACTCATCCTTTATTATTGACACCTTAGTAACCGGGATTGCTTTCACCAGAAGAATTTCAAGTGTATGAGAAAAAACTCACTCAAAACTCTATTGAACTAATACAGAAGAACATTATTATCTTATTCATGTAATAACTGAAATTTATATTATACTTTATATATTTATTAAATATTTATATATATTAGGAAATATATACATGTGAAAAAGAAAACATTGGCTTTGAACTCTACCACATAAGGCTTTAAGGAAGCCTTATTGTTGAAGACCATATTATGGTTTAAATACTTACCTGCCCCAAATCCAAAACTAGACCAATCCCTTGAAACCATTCCAATTCAAGGATTTTTTTTTTATTCTGTGTTGCCATAACAGGTCGAAGGTGCTAATTTCTAAGTTGATTGCATAAAAGACACTAATCTAAGTGAGTTGCAATTTATATCCCAACAAAATTGGTCTATCTACTATTCTCTGTACATAGTATCTCCTTTCTTGTCTCTAGGTATCTGCACAGGTTGTCAACATACTTGGACTGTTCTCTCTCCTCACCTCTGCATCTTGCCAACCCTAGACCTGTCAAAATCCCAAGTACCACCTCCTAAATCCCTCTTCTACATTCCCACCAGTTGTTAGTACTCCCACCAAATTATTTTGCATTTATTTCATGTATATTTTCATTTGCTTTTCTATGTACATGAAGTTTCTTCCAGTAGGATGTTTTTTGAGGAACCATTTTCTTTTTTTACTTTGTATCCCCATTGCTCAGGATAGTGACTGGAACTTAGATGTTTACTAAGCTACCTTTATGTAGTCAGTTAGTAAAAATCATTGGAATAGTTATAACACAGTCTTGTTGCCATCTTAGGGAGTCAGCTCTGAAATGAAGATGCAGCCATGAAATGCAGAAAGAAGTCAATATGAAGAGCTACAGAGAGACTTCTGGGTAAAAGCAAATGCAAAGGTGAATAACAATAATGTCGACCCTTCTATGACTGAAGAGCCAATTAAAAAGTTGACCTTATCAAGGCATGTAGTCATCTTTTACTAATTCCTTACCCTTTCCTCCCCTTGTTTCATTTTCAGTGGCTCTACTTCACTATGGTGTTTTTCCCCCCAAATAATGATAATCAGCTTTAATTCCTGGACTCTCTTTTTGTCTCCTTGGGATTAGTGACTCAAACATTCCTTGCAGGCCATTGCTTAGGAAGAATAAGGGTAGGCTTCCCAGATACAATACCTGCCTGCTCCTGGGTAACGCCTACTTTAGTCACCAGCTATTTAAACTGACAGCTGTGGGACATGTTGAGAATGAATGGAAACCTTTTCAAACACCTTTGTTGGTTTAGTGAGGTTGGGTTGCCTTTCTTTTCTTTTTAATGCAATATATGAATGGCAATTGACATCACATTTGCTGAGGAGGCACATTTGTTCAAGGGGCTATAGCACATCTTTCAGCTCTGTATGTGTTGCCTAAGCCTTAATATACTGAAATTCACCCCAGATGTCTTGGTAATACAGTGTTTGCTTACCAGAGAGGACATTCATGGGTTGGCTGTTCATACAGTTAAGCAAGACATTGTATTATTTGAAATTTCAAGCTTTTTTTCCCCAGGGAACTCAGTCGACTAACTGTTACAACCTAACTCATAACTCATGAGGGAAACTTGGTTCCTTCCTGATCACACAAATATGTAGCCACCACTTTTGTAAAACCAAAGGTCTGACCCCAACCATAGCATGTAGACAACTGAAAGTGGTGACAGAAACTGAGAGTCAACTTGCTTTCATTTCCTACCACATGCCACATCCATTTTAAAAAGGTATGTGTTACTAAGCACCTAGGTATCAATAGAATGATATTATCCTGCTAGAAAACTTAGTACTTAGAGCAGCACTTACCTTCTAATAGGAAACCTAATTCATGGTTCATAATTTGAGAGTCATGCCAGTCTAAATGGATGATACTGTGTTTGTGCTGTGCCCAATGGGGAACAATTAAACCCACTTGTGAAACTGTTGTGCAGTAGTTTCAGTCATGTCTGACTCTTTGTCACTCCATTTCAGGTTTCCTTGGCAAAGATCCTGGAGTGGTTTGTCATTTCCCTTCTCTAGTTCATTATCCAGATGAGGAAACTGAGTCTTCCTGACTTAAGCACAGCACTCTACACACCTAGTTGCTACCTTGCAATCCCACTGTCAAAACTCCAACAGAGGCTTGTGTAACCACTCTTCTACACTCCTGAAAATAACCTCCTAATAGATCTTTTCACATCGAGACTTTCTCTTATCTAATAAGTTCTGCATACTAATACTAAAATTATCTTCCTTATCCATAGAATAAGTTTTGCCATTCCTCTATTCAACAAGCATCAGTGACTCTCCATTGTCTGAATAAAGGCCAAACACCCTTTCCCAGCATTTATGGTTCTCCAAAATATGGTTCCATCCTCCTTTCCCAACTTGAGCCCGTATTACTCCCTTCTGTAGAATCTATGCTGTGTTCATGACTGATAGGCACTTAATATATTTTTATTGAACTGAATAAATCCTATGAACTTTTTTAATCCTGAATTTTATTAGAGAAAGGACTTCCTTATGTTCTGGCAGACTGATAAAAGGCTCCTTCCTTCCTTTTCTCTCTCCCTCTTTCTTCTTGTCTCCCTCCCTCCTTCTCTCATTCCTTCATTTCAAAACAGCCTCAGATACCTACTTGCTCTGTGACCCCACACAAGTCACTTAACCTCTGTTTGCCTTAGTTTCCTCAAATATAAAATGTGGATAATAATACCTATCTTGTAGGTTTGTTGTGATGTTCAAGTGAGATAATATCTATAAAACTCACTTAACACAGTGACTAGCACATAGCAAGGGCTATATACATTTTTTCCCTTTCCTTCCTTCCTTTCCCTTTCTTTTCATTCAGGAGGTGAGAGGAAGAAAAGAGTAAATGCTTGATAATTGAAAAAATGGCATTATTTAAAGAGTAGAATGGGCTTTCCAAGAAGGTAGCAGGCTCCCCATCATGGGAAGTCTTCAAGCAAAGGACACATGACACTTCTTGAGAATATTATGCAGTGATTCTCTTTCAGGTGTGGCTTGAATTGGGGTCACTTCCTACTCTGAGTTTCCATGATTCTATCTTCTCCTACTAACCTATAAGCTCATCTTATGTAATCTTTGCATCTCCCACAACACCTAACATAGTTGTCTAAATACAGAAGGCCCTTTAAAAATGCTGGATAAATGGATTTAAGTTGAATTTATAAATCTCAAATTAATTGTGATAAATGCCAACCTATTGAGGAAAGTACACTAGACAATGTTGGAACCAAAACACCAGGATTCTAGTGCTGATTCTGCCACTTATTATCACTTAAACTTAACCCCTGTGAGCTTCAGTAACCACATTATTACTCCACAGAAGTGAAATGGTGAATCAGGTTGAATTCATTATGTGCACATATATGTATATATCTGCCTAAATACATATACAATTAATTTGAACATAATATGAACATATAAAATACATGCATTTCTATAGTAAATCTCACAGTTCCACACATTTGTAAATATTATCTTCTACATGTGTTTCTGTGTATGTATGGTATATAAAGAGTAGGCTGAGTCCTGGCAGTGATAACTTTTTTCCATGTTAAAATGTCTCTCTTACCAGATCTATAATTACTGTGACCTTAGCAAGAGTTGGAAGGACTAGTAAAACTTTTTACAGGCAAATAAATGTTCAACACTTATCCACATGAATTCATAACTCTGAGTGATGCAGTAAGCTATGGGTAGATAAGAATTACTTCACTCCCACTAAAATGTACCTCCCACGGGGAAATTTTAAAATGACAATTTACTCCTAAGGGTTAGAAAAGGAAATAAGAACTAAAACCAAACACAACTGAAATTATTTAAGTAGAATTTTTGTGGCCTGACCTGCAATTTGGCTGAGATAGCTCCCTCTATGTTTATCCTTTACTTATAGAGTCTTACCCTGATTCATATCTCCTTTGGGAATAGATGCTACAAGAATAAAATTACTCAGGAGAACCAATATCTGTAGGAAATTCTACAAATATTAAATAAATTTGCCCAATTAATATTTACTACAATTCAAAAGCTGAATTTCAAGTTTAGTAGAAAAAATAACTTTAAAAATTACTGCATATATTTTCTAACATAAAAAATGACAGTAAACTTTTAAAACATGCTTTAAAAACTGTATAAGGAAAATCTACAAGTAAGCCCCAACTTTTCCTCAAACCACCTTCCAAAATGCTTACTCCCTAAGCCCATATTCTGATGCTAGAAATCTCAGGCATGTCTTCATGCCTGAGACTGGGCAAGATTTGAATATTTTTTTCCAAAGTTCATCAGGTTAACTTCTATGATACCAGACCATAGGAGAGCAATCCCAAAGACTGTTTGTTGCTCATCCCTTGTTCTCAAAGAGGACCAAAAACATCACAAGGGTGATGTCTTAACTTGTCTTAACTTGAGGGAATTGGAAGTAAGTAAAGCAGTTGCACAAAGTCATCAGCCTCACTCTCTCCTCCAGCATCACTGCAGTCCATTGGCAATACATAAGCTAAGGTGACTGATGATGGCCCATATTACAGTGAGAGACCTTGGCCTTTTTAAGCTAAGCTCTTTCCCAGGTCTCACGTTGTCTGAGGCAAAGCCCATTCAACTATTTTTTTTTTCTTAAAGCAATTGGGGTTAAGTAACTTGCTCAAGGTTACACGGCTAGTCATTATTATTTATGCGTGGGTGCTCATTTTCTGAGGCCGGATCTGATCTCGGGTCATCCCAACTCCAAGGCCAACGCTCTTACTCACTGCACCACCTAGCCGCCCCTTTAGGGCAATTGGGGTTAAGTAACTTGCCCAAGGTTACACGGCTAGGTTTTTTTGTTTGTGTGGATTAAGTGGCGGAGGCCGGCTCCGAACTCAGGTCCTTCTGATTCCAGGGCCGGGGCTCTATTCACTGCGCCACCTAGCCGCCCCCCCCATTCAACTATTAAGAGCTAGGTAAGAATTAAGCTAAAAGATGGCCTAGTTAACCATCACAAAAGAATAATTCTGGAAAAGGAAGATCCTCAGAGTTCCAATCAGAAAATAATTACTATTTACACACATCAAATCCAAGCAATGGGTTAGCTAATCAGTGAAAGCCAGAGTGATTTGGGGTTAAAGGCAGTCAAGTAGCACCATTCGAATCATAATGGGCCTTTTCAAAGCCTGTTTTTTCAGATTATGTTTCAAGAAATCATAAATGAAATTGAGGGAAGGAATTAATTGCCCAAGCTTATGATAAAATAAATAAATAGGGGGAGAAAATCTAGCCCACCAAATTCCAAGATACCTTGTGAAGTAGAAGCAATCAAAGATTATATTCCTTGGGCATCTAGATGGCGCAGTGAATAGAGCACCAGCTCTGGAGTCAGGAGGACCTGAGTTCAAAGTGGGGCTCAGACACTTAACACTTACTAGGCATGTGACCTTGGGCAAGTCACTTAACCCCAATTGCCCTGCCTTCCCCCCCTCAAAAAAGAAGCAAAAAAATTATATTCCTTGGAACAGAGGAACCACATGTAAGGTTAGGACTCCCCATGTGGATGGAATGACAGAAGCAGAAGGAAGAGAAGAAAAAGAAAGAGGAGGAGGAAGAGGAGGAGGAGGAGGAGGAGGAAGAGAAGGAAGAGAATGAGGAGAAGAAGAAGAAGAAGAAGAAGAAGAAGAAGAAGAAGAAGAAGAAGAAGAAGAAGAAGAAGAAGAAGAAGAAGACGACGACGACGACGACAAGGAGGACGAGGAGGATGAGGATGAGGAGGAAAGAAAAGAAAGAAAGAAAGAAACAGACAGATGGAAAGAAAGAAAGAAGGAATGACTGAGAGAGAGAGAGAGAGAGCAACATTGCCCAACTGGCCACCAAGGATGGCAGACCTCTATTCTACCTTTCTACCTTGACCTGGAAGCATACAGCAAAGTATAATCTGCTACTGCAAACCATCTGAAGAGCCAAAGGTAAGGGAATAGTTAATTAAATCGATTTGCATTACATGTAATGGAAATAGAATGCAGTTCAGACCAATAAGTATAAGGAATATAATTAACTCTAAAAAAAAATTTGTGAAATAATGCAAAGCCAAAAAACCTAGTTAGTATAATAAAACATGCTAACTGCAACTACATAATAGGAAAAATGAATAAAAACATACAGACCCCAAACCTTGAAGATTTTAAGAGGGTGAAAAATTAAACATCCTGCATTGAAATTAAGTTACTAAACAAGTATAGTTTATTATATTATTAAAATGTTATTTAAAATTTGAAATAAATATAAAATATGGAGTTTGTTTTCCTTCTTTCTTGAAAAGTACCAAAATGGCATCCTTATATCTGACTCAAGTCACAATGAGTCCAATGTGATTGATCAGACCAATATGAGCTCAAAATGCTCTGCCATAAGTCGGGAACAAATAATCCATATGAACATTTGGGGTGGATTCTCTCAGCATGGCATGCTGGGCAGTCCTGTGCCACTGTCTGTCATGTCATGCAATCAATTCCAAAGTTCTTAAAAGAGACCTTGTGACTGCCTTTGTATCACTTTTTCTGACCACCATGTGAGCACTTGCCCTGTGTGAGCTCTCCACAGAAGAGTCTTCTAGGCAAACTTATGTTCAGCATTCAAACAAGGGACAGCCAATACATAAGAGTTTGAATTTTAGTTTAGTTCAGGAAAGGACTTGAGGGCGGAGCCAAGATGGCGGAGTAGAAACAGCTCGTCCAAGCCTCTCTGCCCCCAGATTCTCCACAAACTATGTAAAAAAGGACTCTGAAAAACTTCTGGAGCCCCAGCACCCACAGAACGACACAGAGAAGCTAACCTCCCGCTGAGGACAGCCCAGCACCCTGCAGGAAGGACCAGTGCAGTGGTCTGGGACCTGGCAGCGCGCAGCTCGCAGAGCGCAGGAGCCGAGCGGAGCCCAGGGGAGCCCAGGTCCGCATGAGCCGAGGTTTTAGCCCCAGGGCAGCAGGGCCAGCAGCCGGCTGGAGGAACCCCAGAACACCAGGAACTGTGGAGATTCCAGAATTATCAACATAGACTTGCCTAGGACAAAGTAAGAGGTTAGTGTCCTATGGACTTTGGGACCTGTATTTGGGGAACGCCTCAGCTCCCTCCCCTGGGGGCTAGAAGCCACTGAGGACAAACGCCATTTTGTAGTTTTCAGAGGCAGCTCCAGCTCCCAGCCTGCAAATTTGTAGGGAGATCCAGCGATCAGTCTTGGGGGGTAATCGCTCTTGCTTTAACCTCCTTGGATCTGGATTGTGATCTAGGGTGGAAGCTGTGGGTGGGTTTACAGCTTGCCAGAAACGGAAGTTGCCCCCTCCACACGTTCGGGACGAAAATTCCTCTATCTGGCCTTAAAGCCATAGTGTGGCAACAAGCCCAAAAGTCAAGCAATTAAGTGGCAACATGCCAAGGCAAAGGAAACAGAAAATGCAACCCTAGACTCCTATTTTGGGGGCATAGAGCAGGAAAAGGACTGTGAGGTCAGAAGTCCTGCTCCAAAAGCCCCAGGGGAAAACATGAGCGGGTTGCAGGCCATAGAGGACCTTAAGAAGCACTTTAAAAATCAAATAAGAGAAGTGGAGGAAAAATTAGAAAGAGAAATGAGAAGGATGCAGGAGAAGTATGAAATGAGGGTCAACAGCCTGACTGAGGAAAACAACACCTTAAAAAATAGACTAGCTCAAATGGCAAAGGAGGCCCAAAAGGGCAATGAGGAGAAGAATGCCTCAAAAAGTCGAATTTGCCAGATGGAAAAAGAATCTCAAAAGTTCACTGAGGAGATTCATTCCTTCAGAGTTAGACTGGAGCAAATGGAAGCTAATGACTTTATGAAAAATCAAGATGCTGTTAAACAGATCCAAACAAATGAAAGAATAGAAGGCAATGTGAAATATCTCATGGGAAAAAACCACTGACCTGGAAAATAGATCCAGGAGAGACAATTTAAAAAATTATTGGACTACCTGAAAGCCATGATCAAAGAAAGAACCTAGAAATCACCCTCCAAGAAATTCTCAAGGAAAACTGCCCTGATGTTTTGGATCCAGAGGGCAAAATAGAGGTTGAAAGAATCCACCAATCACCTCCTGAAAAAGATCCCAAAAAGAAAACTCCCAGGAATATTATAGCCAGGTTCCAGAATCCCCAGATCAAGGAGAAAATACTACAAGCAGCCAGGAAGAAACAATTTCAATATTGTGGAAACACAATCCGAATAGCCCAGGACCTGGCGGCTTTTACACTGAGGGATCGAAGGGCATGGAATATGATATTCCAGAGGGCAAAAGAACTGGGAATGAAACCAAGGGTCACCTACCCAGCAAAACTGAGTATTTTGTTTCAGGGGAAAATATGGTCATTCAGTGGAATAGAGGACTTTCAAGCATTCTTGAGGAAAAAACAGAGTTGAATAGAAAATTTGACATCCAGACACAAGAAGGAAGAGATGCCTGAGAAGGTAATCAGGGAAAAGAAATCAAAAGGAACTTATCAAAGTTGAACTATTTACATTCCTATATTGAAAAGCAATAACTGTGACTGATGATATCTTTCTCACTATGAAAATAATGGAAGAAGGGGTGTGGTCATACGAATACATATGTGAATGTGTGTGTATATGGCTACAGTTATATATGGATAGAGGGCATAGGTTGATTTTGTTGGGAAGGGAGAGTACTCAAGGGATGAAATTATGAGGTGAGAGAGGAAAGTGGCAAGAGGAGATGGGGAGAGACAGGGTAGGGTAAACTATCTCATGTAGGGGAAGTGGGTGCAAAGGAGAGGGAGAATAAGGAAGGCTAAAAAGGCAAAACCACATTCACATTGAATTTGGTTCAGGGAGAAAATGACATACATACAAATGGGATATCTCAACCTGCAGCAGGATAGGGGGAAGGGGGATGAGAGGAGGGATGATGGATGGGATGGCATCCTTGGGGTGAGGGGAGGTTGGAAGTACCCACTATTGAAGAGGGTCAGGATCATGTAGGGAATGGACCAGGTGGGGCGTGGGATGAGTGGGAGGGAATTATAAGCATCCTTGTACAATATATCTAACATGATAATGTTTTACATAGCTATATATGTACAACATATACTGAATTACTTATATCCCAAGAAGGAATGGGTGACAAGGGAGGAAGGAAATGGATCTGAAATTCGAGGTCGTAACATTAAATGTTTCAAATATATATATAAATACTATTATTAATACTCTTTTGCCTATTATTGGGAGATAAGATGTGCAGGCATTGGGACACAAAGATTCATCTTCCTCTAATGGAAAAGTCGATGGGGGTATGGGAGAAGGTATGGGAGAGAGCAGATTGGAGGAAGCGATATCTTGTGGGACTGCTATTCTGGGAGGTTGGGTAGGGGAATAATGGGGGGAAAATGATTGTAACTCAAAATCTGGCGGAAATGAATGATGTAAAACAGAAGTTAATAAAGTATTTGTTTAAAAAAAAAGAAAAGAAAGGACTTGAGTATCTGTTATATTATCCTGCCGGGTGACCTCCATAATCTTCCTAAGACAATTCAAATGGAAGTGATTCAGTTTCCTGGCATGGCACTGGTAGACTGTCCAGTTTTCACAGGCATGCAACAATGAGGTCAGCACAATGGCTCTATAGACCTTCAGTTTGGTAGTCAGTCTAATACCTCTTCTCTCCCAAACTTTTCTTCAGAGCCTTCCAAACAAAGAGCTAGCTCTGACAAAGCATGTGTCAACCCCATTATCAATGTGTACATCTCTGGAAAATATACTGTCAAGATAAGTGAACTTATCCACAGGACTCAAAACTTTTCCATTTGCTGTAACCTTTGGTTCACCATTTGGATGATATGGTGCTGGCTGATGGAGCACCTGGGTTTTCTTCATGTTAATAGCTAGGCCAAAATTAGCATAAGCAGCAGAGAATCAATCCACACTTGGTTGCATCTCAACTTCAGAGGCTGCATTGAGCACAAAATCATCTTTCTAGCCTTACATTATTCAAACTCACAAAATATTTGGCCCACAGACTTGTCTCATGCTTGTTTAAACAAATCTAGCTTGGTGAGTATACATTTCTGACACAGATAACTCACCAAAACGTGGAATTTAAAAAAAAGTATGTCTGAATCTCTAGTGCAGTCCTAAGAAACTGGATGTTGGCCCACTTCCTCTCTTTTTTTATTGATGAGCAGCTGTAGACCGATGGAAATATAAGAGTCAAAAGTCCCCATTCCACCATCCTCTCTAGTCCATTCAGGATTTAAGATGATTACACAGTTATTTTATGTAAGAAGAACCATTCAAGTGGGAGAAACAAATGAGTTTATTTCTCAGCCAGCTTCATAATGGATTACTCAAGGCACTATCTCATCTGTCTTGGCACTATTTTACTTTCATTATAGGTTGGAAATGGGAAGTCATTTTTCACAAGTCTGGTCTTTAACTCGTTAGAAATGGAACTGTTAAAGTTAGTGCACCCTGCAAAATTGGACATCTGTTATCTGACTTGTCCTGGCCTTGGCTGTTCTGTATTTATCATTCATCACCACGGCTTCCTTCCATCTGTACTTTTACCATTCCAGTGACAGTGCCCTGTCCTCTCTTCCTATATAAAGAAAACCTGGGCACTGACTTAAAAATTGTCAAAACGCATACTGCTGGGAATCCTTTAAATACCACTCCAAAGCAATGATTCCTGAGGGAAGACACCTAGCACTTAAGTCATTCCAAGTGTGCTGGCCAAACAAACGTTTCTCTTCTGGGGGAAAAAAGTATGACTTATTGTCCAGGAAGAAGAAGAAGAAAGGAGAACTACATATTTGGACTGTGGAAAGAAAAAGAACCTTTCACTTATGTAAATGAATTATTTTCATGTGGGGCATAAATACCATGGTTTCTAGCTACAATTCTCTCATTTTGTAAACCATTTCTCCTTCTCTTCTCAAAGGGTTGAACCAGTTGAAATTGAAATTGAAGTTGAAATTGCCATGATCATGGAAAATTTTGAAAACTTGGGAAATCTTTCCCTCAAAATTGTATCAGTTGGTTACAATAAAATATGTTTCTTTGGATTTAAGAGATTGAACAAAGATAGCATTACACAAGTGGGAAAATATGAGAAACAAGGCACACAAATGTTCATTGTCCAGTAATTTTTTTATGGAGTTCAGCAAATGTGGTAAAATATAAATTTCTTGATTTTCATTGATGAATAATGTGTTCTTTCCTCCTAGAAAGGAGTAATGTCTTTTTTTAAAAAAAATATTACTCAAGGAATTTTGGAGTTGGAGTGGACCTTAGAAGTTAGAAAATCCAATCTACTACCCAATGGGTCTTTTAAGTCAAGATTGATCAAGATAGGTTGATCTCCATAATATTTCACTGTTTTTATCATACCCTATTTTCCTTCTGTCATTTATTTCTTCCTTTGAAATCTACCATGAATATAGAATGTTCAGCATATGATATTCTTATTAACAGCAAGTTCTTTTAATAGCTTGGTGGAAACCTCTATATTTCCATTTCTGTACTCTGCAAAAGGAATATGCCATAATTAGGGCTGTGCAGACTGACTGATAAATGTAGCATTAAGACTATATCAGCAGAAAAGTAGTATGGTTCGGTGAAAAGCATATTCAATTTAAAATCAGAAGACGTTAGTTCAAATCAGTCATGATTTATCTTTGCCAGTTTATCTTTCTGGGCCTCAGTTTCTTCATCTGTGAAACAAGGAAGCTATACTAGATGAATTCTGAGATCCCTACTCTCCCTAAAACCATGATATATAAATTTAAACTCCTTGCTTCTCTTTGTATCCCCATGCCTTGCACATAATAGACACTCAATAAAAGCTGGTTGTTGTTTTTATTTTTAATGGTCATAAAGAATAGAGTAAGAAATCTGATCTGGGGCAAATACAATATTTAAAAATAAACCAGAGAATGAATACATAGCTCATCTTTGGTTCCAAATGGCATTCTTCATTTTTTTTTCCCTTTCTTATTTTTTGCCTGAACCATTTATTTTCTTTTGGATCAAAGTTGGTATGAAATATTATCTTTCTTTGGAAATCCTTAAAACAATTAGAATGAATAATTGTAGTCTTACTTTGAAGACAAGAGAAAAGACTACCTGATTTCTCAAGTTCCATATGTTGATATCTCAGGATCTAGGATTCTGTGATTCTACACAAGTGTGAGCCAAGCTTCTAAGACAGTAAGTCTCCAGAGGTAACTGGCCAATTTTCTTCACCATCCCAGCACTAATCAGGCATGTAAATAGCAACTGCATTCTCAACAAGAGAAAATTGGGCCCTACAGCAAGAAAACAGTAATAAAAATGACAAGGGGTATATATCATGAAAGATAGTTCTGCACTACTGGATAGAGAATGCTGATTTCAGACTCTGGAGTGATTCAGGAATACTGCCACACATTTCTATAGGAATATATAAAGTTATATCAACCTAGGGTTACTAGTTTTGTTTTTCTCACTAAATTAATAAGCAAGCAAAGACACAATTATGTCAAATAATTTATCTAATTCTGAAAAACTAATTGATTATTTGAACTGAATGAATTTACTAGATGTTTTGATGACACATAATGTTAAGGATGAAAGGGAAGTGCTACATTTACCTTCCAAAAGACCCCGACTGACTCAAAATAAAATCAATTCCAAAAAAGAATTGGGATATAGAGCCAGGGGGTCTGTGTTTAATTTCTAATTCTGATGACCTCGGGCAGGTCATTTTCCTTTGAGTCTTTTTTTTTTCATCTATAAGAAATGAGGGATCTGAACTAAACAAGCTCTAAGGTTGCTTCCAGTTATAAATCTATGATCCTATACTTCTAAGTACAAAAGGGTGGAAGTGTGACTTCAGAAATGTAGGTAATTTTAGTCAGAAGCTTACCATGAAACATCACTGTGACTAATTTAAAAAAAAAAAGATTCTTGGCACATAATAAGCATTTTATTTACTGACTAATTTAACCTTGAGCTATATTAATAAAAGTAGTGTCCAAATAGGGATATCAATCCCAAATGTATTTACAATTTTTATCAGGTCACATCTAAAATATTGTAGTAGGTACCATATTTTAAGAAATATCATTTAATTCTAGATGGCATCCAAAAGAGGTTAAATTAAGTGATGAGGGGGCTATAAAAAACAAAAAGTTATATGAGAAAACTTTGAAATAATGTTCATCCAGAGAAAGACTGAGAATCCATAATGACAAACACCAAGAATACAGTTCGGCATAGGAAGACATGATCTGATGTATTTTGACATAGGCACAATCAGGAAAACAATATATACAGTGACTACAATGTAAATGGGAAGTACAATGATAACAACAAAAATTAAGCCTGATTGCTATGTAATTATAGTGACCAAGCTTGGACCCAAAGAAGAAATATGAGGAGGTTCCTAATTCCCTTTTGGAAGAATTGGGCTTCAGTCAATGTCAAACATTGCAAATGGTGGCAGACTTGATTAATATGTTCATTATTTTTGCCAAGTATTTTTTATTTTCTTATTTTTTGTGTAGTACAACTCTCAGGGTAGAGGGAGTTGTAGGGACATATTGGGGGATGAAGGGGATGAAAAATAAGATATAATTAACAGTTTAAACTACATATAATATATATTCTATGGAATAAAACCCCAAATCCCTTATAAGTAAGTCAATAGCATAGAAGGAAGTTACTTGAGAATAGTTAAAGGAAGATATACTCTCAACCAGACTAGGTATGAGAGACAAATGAGAGTAATTTCATTGCATAAGTCTTTCAACAAGCATAAAGAACCATGGGAAATTTGGATAAGTTAGGGGAGAAGAGCAACTGGAGAGGGGAATGGCTGGAAGTTGCAGTTCTTTCCCTAAAAGATGGAATTATGGGGTCCCGTAGAGTATATTTTGATATTCCAAAGTAGTATGGGTTGTTTTACAAGATCCTAATGACAGGTTTGTTGGGGGATTTGAGAGGGCTAGGGAGACTGGACACTTAGGAGATGACTTCTGTAAGTAAGGATCATGCTTCCCAAAATGGCAACCTACCCAGGAGAAGGGAGGTCAGCTTCTAGGATGGAAGTAGGAGGCATAGATTGACAGGTAAGAAACATTTGCCCTCATGCAGATTGAATTAAGACTAGTTGCAAAGAAATGGCATTGAAACAGGTCATTTAAGTTAGGATATAGATTGCTCTCCATCACATTTCACTGTTTTCTTCATAAGTGGATATTTCTGGGAGTGAGGTCCAGATAAATAAGGTGCAACACCAACAACAACAATAACAACAACAAAAAATAACTGCACAAACAATCATTTAAAGAAAGGATGGAGTGTGATTTACAAATGCTTTAATAAAGGAAAAGAGTAGAGAAATGAGTATAATTCATCTTTCCTAACCCTGAGCTGACCTCACCCAAGGGGCATAGAGATGATAACAAATAAGTATATAGCCCAATGAATGGGAGAAATTCATAAATTAATAAAGCTGGAAATGACCTAGATAGAAAAAGAAATGAGGAAGGAATAAAGTAAATAAACACTTCTTGTAAAATGTTACCACAAATGAATGCTATTCATGGTAAGGGTTTAGACAGGAGAATAACAAACAAGGAAGAAGGATTCTGTTCATAATTCTAAGAGAGGGAAGAGTCAAAATAGATCAAGAGCAGATAAATAAATATGAGAAAAAAGAAATAGCAATTAAAACAAACTGAGACTCAGTAGAAGAAATTGGGGGGAAGGAATAGAACCAAACTAATGAAAGCAAAACTAATCATAGAGTCAAAGTTCTGATCTAAAAAGGAAAGGGGGAAAATGTCTAATTTAATACAAAAGAAGCAGAAAAAAAAATGCAAGCCTAACTTTTATAATCTTAAATGCAAATGGATCAAACTCTCCAAAAAAATGAAAGGGAATATGAGACTGTAAAAGAAATTAATAACCTAATAATTTGCTACATGTAAAATACACATGAAAATACATGAAAATAGAAACTGGAATACAATTCCATACATAAACTATTTTAAAAAAACTGGAATTATCAGGCAAGGCAAAACAAAATATTCACAATGTCAAGAATTAAATGGGGAAACTATACTACATTTAAAAACGTCAAAGCAAATTTTAAAATATCATTATTAAACTCAATGGCATGGCAGCTAAATTCATGAAGGAAAAAAGTAACTAAATCATGCAGGATAGAAATAGTAACACAGCATTAGTAAGGCACATTGATATTTCTCTCTAAGAGCTAGATAAATTTGGAAGAAAGACAAAATAAAAGTATATAATATCTCATACAGTATATGTGCACATAAACTAGGAATTTTCTTTAAGAAAAACTATGTACCTTTATAAAACAGAGCATGTACCTTTAGAAAATGGATTATTCATTAAGTAAAAGAGAAAGCATAAATATAAAAAGACTGAAAAAATGAAATATGCATCCTTTATAAATCACAAAGCAATAAAAATAGTAAAGAGAAATATTTCTTAAGTAATAATACTGGGAATACAAACAAATGATGTGAACCTAAATGACAACTAAATAATGTAATCCTGAATGATGAATGGGTCCAAGAACAAATCACAAATGCATTTAATAATTATGCAAATAGAATATAGCGATGAGACAGCATACAAACATTTTGAGTATTCTACTAAGGCAGTTCTTGAAGAAAAATACTATCTCTGAAAACATACATTATTAAAATGTAAACAAAGAGGATGAATAACCTGAGCATCCAACTTTTTAAACTTTAAAAATGAAAAAATTAGAATCCCAAAACAAGAATCGCCAAAAATCTTTAAAAATAGAAGTACAAAAATGGAGAACATTAGCAAAAATAAACAAAACAAACAAAAGCTTTTAAAAAATATCTTAAACCTATAAACCACTAGTTAATACGGTGAACAAAAGCAAGGAAAATAAAATAAAGTATAAACAAGGTGAATTTATATTAAACAGAAATGAGATAGAAGGAATTAACAAAAACTGTCATGTATAATTATATGGTAGAAAAATTGATCATTTAAAGAAATGAGTGATTACTTATACAAATTTAAAACCCCCAAATTAACAAAATAAGAAATGGATGGGAACCTTAGAAGTCATATAGTAATACCTCTTCATTTTACAGATGAGGAAAATTATGCCAAAGACAGGAGAAGGAAGGAAAGAAGAAAGGAAGAAAGAGGGGAGGGAGGAAAATCAGGAAGACTTAGAGCCGACATAAATCTCATCTGACACCAGTTAGGAGAACATATGATAAAAGGTAAATTAATAGTTTCAAAGTCCTATATATTAAAGATAGGACATATATATATACATACATATATATATATATATAGGACAAATATAGAAGATAATGATGGTGAGGTAAAGGTAATTATAATAATAAGCTTCCTACAAAAGATATCTTATACTTTTTTGGATTCTTTGAAAATGGTTATTTCCTTATAATACTTTCTACAAAGTAGTGTTCAATAAAGGTTTGGTGGAAGAGTGGATGATAGTGTTACCAAACACATATTAATTGTCTGTGCATGATCCTACGCTAATGTAAAAAAAAAAAGAAAGGAGTCAAGAAACCCAAGTTATCTAATTGCCCCCTCTTTCTTTACCTTTATATGAGCCCTTAAAAGAAATTGCTCCCTAGAGCACCAGCCCTGAAGTCAGGAGGACCTGAGTTCAAATTTGACCTCAGACACTCGACCCTTAACTAGCTGTACGACATTGGGCAAGTCACTTAACCCCAATTGCCTTGCCTTCCCCCTGTCTAGAACAACAACAAAAAAACACTCCCCCTCTCCACACCCATAGTCTCATCCATAAATTGAAGAGTTTTGATTATATTAATTCTAATGAGCCCTTCATCTTTAACCTTCTAGTATTCTTAGAGGCAACAAAAAGAATTACAATTCATTCATTTAGCACCTACTACATGCCAACTTCTGTTGTAGGCACTGAATTTGTGAAGACAAAAATGAAACATAAACCTTGTCTCTACATTTGAGCATCTTTATAAAATCAGTTAGTATAAGCAGTTTCCAAAACTAGAAAATAATAATAATAATCAGTGAGAAGAATGGTTATTTCTAGGAAACTCATGCATCCTATTTCAGGCCCTCATGGGTATAACTTGGATTATTACATACAATTCTTGCATGAGGCTTTTCCTGATGCCCTCAGTGGTGAATGTTCCTCCTCCTTCCTAAAATTGCCTTGTATTTGCCTCTTTGTATTAACTTATATGTTCACCTATTGTTTCCCCAACAGAACTACTTCTTGTGGATCTTTATGTCCCCAGCATCCAGTAGAGTGCCTGGGACATAGTAAGTGCTTAATACATATTCCTAGATTAAGAGAATCAGATTTTCAACAATGACCAGTGGAACAAAGAAAATGTTTTAATAAAACAAGTGAGGGAGTTATGAATCAGCAATAAAGCTCTAATCCAGTGGACCAAGTATTACCTTCTGATTTTTTCCTCTTTAGAACCAAGGACAGTCTTTAAAATGAGAAAAATGAATTGCTTGTCACTTTCCCTTTCTTAGGTTTTGGTTTCAAATGTGCTGCATGCTAAGCCTACTTCTCTGCAACCCTTCTTAACATTTTGTTACTGGAATGAGTTTTCCCTTTTGAGAATACTCAGCCATGAATGTCGTGAGGATATTAAGATTCTATTCGTGATGCTGCCTTCAAAGTTCTCCCCTGAGGGTCATTGACCTTTACTTATCAGCATCCTACCACAGGGAAGGAGGAAATAATAAGCAATGTCAGCAGATTGCTGTTGGTAAGCATAGCTGTTTCTCTTTAAAACTTGCTATAACAATTTCTCTTAGTAAGCAAGCAACTATTGGAGTTGGCGGCCCATCTAAAAAAGTCAGGATATGCATAAGATAGCACTGTCCCATGACAATCACTTGCACTTATTTATTGATTCCTAATTTACACATCATGCATGTGCACAGCCTCATTTAATTCCCATGATGACCCTGTGAAATAGAGAGTACAAATGGAGCATGTCATGCAGTTTTAAGGTATTTGAGCTAGGTAACAGTAGACAGAGTGCAGGGTCTGGAGTCAAGAAGATCTGAATTCAAATCCCTCCTCAGGCACTTATTAGTTGTGTGAACCTGGACAAATTACTTCAACTCCATTAGCCTCAGTTTCCTCATCTATAAAATGAGGATAAGAATATCGCTACATCCCAGGGTTGTTGCAAGGATCCAATGAGGTAATTATTGTAAAATACTTACTTGGCACAGTACCGGGCAAATAGTATATACTGTAGAAATCTTAGCTATTATTTAAGTGATTAAAGCTTAAAATTACACGGGGGTGGCTAGGTGCCACAGTGAGTAGAGCGTCAGCCCTGGAGTTAGAAGGACCTGAGTTCGGATCTGGCCTCAGACACTTAACACACACAAACAAAAAACCTAGCCGTGTGATGTTGGGCAAGTTACTTAACCCCAATTGCCCTCCAAAAGGCAAAAAAAAAAAATTACACTTAGACTTTTGGGACATTATATATTATTATCAGCATTCTACAGATAAGGAACAAACCCAGAATACTTACCTGATATCACATTTCACAGCTTTTTGTTGTTCATTCATTCAGACATGACCCCATGGATCATAGAATACCAGGCTCTTCTATCTTTACTAGTTCCCAAAGTCTGTCCAAAATTACGTTCATTGCTTCCATGACACTATCTATACATCCCATCCTCTGTTGTCCCCTTTTCCTTTTTCCTTCAATCTTTCCCAGCATCAGGGGCTTTTCCAATGAGTCCTGTTTTCTCATTGTCTGGACAAAGTATTTAAGCTTCAGTATTTGTCCTTACAATGAGGAGCCTGAATTAATTTCCTTAAGCATTGACTGATTTGATCTCCTTGCCATCCAAGGGACTCTCAAAAATTTCACATCTAGAAAATGGCAAAACCAAGACTAAAATTTTAGGATTGTGACTCAGTTCAGGGCTCTTACCTCTCCACTCCTTCCTGAATCAGGCAGCCAAGAAGATGGCCTCTTTTGGTTCTTACAGTACTTGTCACATTCTAATTTATTTTTGAGTTGTGGAGGGAATCTTAGTGACACCAAGAAATGAAGGGGCGGCTGGGTGGTGCAGTGAATAGAGCATCTGCCCTGGAGTCAGGAGGACCTCAGTTCAAATCCTGCCTCAGGCACTTAACACAAAACTAGTGGTGTGACCTTGGGCAAGTCACTTAACCCTAATTGCCCTACCTTCTCCGCTCCAAAATGAGAAAGAAAGAAGAAAAAGAATTGAAAATGGCATCAGGAAGACTGGAGTTTGGATCCCACCTTGAACATTCAGTGGTTGTGTGACCATGGGTAAGTCACTTAACTTCTGTATGCTTCAGTTTCCTTACCTGTATAATGGGAACAATATCACTTATAGTATTTTTTCAGAGTTGTGATAAATATCAAACGGACTAGTATATACATTTGAGCTAATCTTAAAATGCTATGTTAACACCAGGTACCATTTTCTCATATCATCTTTTCTGTTAAATTTTAATGTCTGTGAAGACTGGAGCCATGTTTCATTATAATAGCACATCCCTTGACATCAAATACATTGTCCCTCATTTAGTAAGTGCAGTATTTAAATTTTGACTTAACATTATGGTTTCCTGCTCTAGGTTCAGATGTCTTTAATGATGACATGCAGAGTAAACACTGTCCAGTCAGCAGGTGGGGACAAGCATTAGCTCAATAATTAGTTATAATGAATAATCATTAATTGTAAGGAACAACAAACCCCTTTGTGGCCTAACTGAATTGTTTATCTCTTTCAAAGACAATTACATTTCCTCAACTCAGAGAATCATAGTATTTTTAATTGGAAGGGATCTTAGCAGCTCTCTAGCCAAATGCTTACTGGAAGAAAAAGAATTTTCTTTAACGTACCTAACAAGCAGTTATTCCCCCCTCTGTTTAAAAGACTCCAATAATACCCACTACTATGCATGGCAAACAAATTAATTTAGAAGAATCTAGGTTTCTTTTGCCTCCAAAAAATATTCTATGAAAAGAAGACAGACACCATTTTATTTATATCAAATGGCATTTTCCAATTTGTCTAAATTCCAAAGGTATGAACATCATTTCAATAAGTAAACATGTATTAAATGCCTATAATATGCCAGACATTAAAATATCCACCAGAAATACAAATTTAAAAAAAGGAAACAATCCCTGGCTTTCAAGGACCTCACATTACATTGAGGAAAAGTTGTGTGTGTGTGTGTGTGTACACATAAGTAAGTGTATACACAAAAACACACACATATATACATACACATATGTACAAATATAGCAATATCTCTCTATACAAGATACATATCTAGGTATCAAGATAAATATATATATGTATGTAAGTAGGTATTTATATCTATCTGGATAGATGCAAGTGAAAAAGAATTGAGATGGGGAAAGGCCCATTTGACTGAACTGTATATTGTGACAAGGGGAATAATGTAAAATAAGGCTAGAATAATTGATTGGGAGGACATTATGAAGGACATTAGAAGCTTAACAAAGGCATTTATTTTTAATAGTACTTTGCTTTTTCCAATTGCATGTAAAGACAATTTTAACATTCATTTTTTTAAATTTTCACTTCCAAATGTCCTCCCTCCTTCCCTTTCCCCTCCCTATAAAGGTAAGAATTATAAATAGATATATAGATAGAAATATAGAATATAGATACACATACATGCACACACTATATATATGTATGTGTGTGTGTGTGTGTGTGTGTATATATATATGTAAAAGGAAAAGTGAAAAAAAAGATAAAGAAAGTGAAAATAGTATGTATGCTTCAGTCTTCATTCAGATTCCAGCAGTTCTTTCTTTGAACATGAATAACATTTTCCATCATGAGTCCTTTGGAATTGTCTTGGATTTTGCTGAGAAGAGCTAAGTTACCCACAGTTAATCATCACTCAATGTTGCTATTACTGGATACAGTGTTTTCATGCTTCTGCTCACTTCAGTTAGAATCAGTTCATGTAAGTCTTTCCAGGTTTTTCCTAATAGAAGGCATTTATATTCAGACTTAAAGACAACAGGAAGCTAGTGTGGTTATCTGAGTAGGAGATGGATATAGTCAATTTTCTGCTTATGGAAAATCAGTTTTACAACTATTTAAAGGACAGATTAGAGAAGGGGGGAAATGAGCAATAGTCCAGGAGACAGAGGATGAATAAAAGTGGTGGCTGTGTGAGAAAAGGAATTAGAAATTCTGTAGACACAGTACAGAGGTAGAAACAGCAAGACTTAGCAACTGATTGGATATATGGTATGATGGAGATTCAGTCACTCAACTAGTATTTATTTAGCACCTACTTTGTGCCAGGCACTCTAATAAGTTTTAGGGAAGAAAGGAAAAAAACAACAAATATCCGGCTTCTCAAGAAGCTCCCAGTCTGAGAGGGTAGACCACAGCCCCAAAACTATGTACAAACTAGATATGTACAGGATAAACTGAGGTTATTCTTAGAGGGGGTGATAATAAGATTAATAAGGACAAGAAAAGGTTTTTTATGAAAGATAAGATTTTAGCTGAGGCTTAAAAGAAGTAAGGAAAATGAGGATGCAAAGATGAATAGGGAAAGTATTCCAGGCATAGGGGATAGTCAGCGAATTCCCTGGGAAGAGAAACTTGAAATTTCAAATAAGAGACTGCCTTGCTTAATTGTATAAACAGCCAACCCAAGAAATATAGGCAAAATAAAAATAAAATATATCACTGAAATATTTTAAATACAGTATGTTGATATTTCAATAGATCCATAACCTGATTGGTGTAGATACAACCCATCTACTATTTCTGATGCTGTATAACTCTGCTATATAACTCCCAGAAAGGGGAAGTAGAGAAGGTGGTCCACAAATGTGCCTTCATCCTTCTCATATATCTCTTGAAACTGCATGACTACCAATTAAGCATGTGGACCATCGATAGGTCATCAATCCTTCTTGCTATATTTAATTCAAATGAATCCAATTCAACAAACTCTTACTAAATGCTTGTAATGTGCCAAGCACTGTACTAGGTGCTGACAAGACAGATGCAAAAAAATGAAATAGTTTTTGCCCTCAAGGAGGATTTTTTCTACTAGGATGAGTTTATTATACTCTACAGGGTTGGAAAGGGAGTAGGAGATGACTAGATTGCCTCCTTTTCAGGTCAGTGGTATCCCTGATCAAGTGGAATCTACCCTATATATCATCTATGACTATGGCAAGAGTCTTTAACAAGCTTGTGTTTCTGTTGCAGGCCATGCTTGATATTAATAATAAAAAGGTCTTTAAATAAAAAATATATATATTTTGCACCTTTCAAGGAATACTTTTTGATTTTGACATATGCATGGGAGATACCTTGTTAAGAAAAGATCTTTAAGGCAATATTTTTCTCTACTAAATGAATTGTTTTCTTTTTCTGTAATCAATAAACAAACATAATAGGACTTAATTTCTGTCAATTGTGCAACTATGAAGTTATATATATATGTATATATAGTGTATGTATGTACATATATACTATATATAAATGCTATCTATGTATATACACATATACTATATATACTTGATATAGTGAATAATTTGTCAAAGTCTACTTGTTCCCTTGTCATAAGTCAATCAAAGTTTTCCTCCATTCATGTGTGTGTGTGTCTTTTAAAAGTGTCTTATAAAGAGTTTATAGAAGTGAAAAAGTAGGCATGTGAGTCAGTAGTTACTGCTATTTTCTCAGTCACTTTCTTGTGGTATCATTAAAGTCCAAGGATTTTTTCCCAAAAGGCTTTGGTATCCTTTCCTCTTTCAAATATCTTAAGAATCAATCACTCAATGCTGTCAGAATTATGTCACCTCCACACAAACCTCTCCTATGTATATCTGGCATTATCCATTTGTTCTTCCTGTATTTGTTTAATTTTTACTTCTTCATGCAGCTCATCAGAGACTATCATGTAAGGATTTGAACATTGTGTCTCCTCTGTCCTTGAGATAGAAGGGATTTATTGTAGAAATCTTTGAAGGTTTTTTTTAATTTCTCATCTTTGTTCTGATAAGTGAACTTAGGATAATTTAGCTTATTTGATCTTTTGCACCATCTTTTTATAAACGTGATTTTCTCTACTTTGCTTCTGAAACTACATTGTTCCTAATATTCTACCATCCTATTCCATATGTTATACAAAGATGTTTAAATTCTACAATGGTATTATTAATAGTTTGCCACATTTCTCTGCTAGATAAAGAAATCAAATGCTTTTTAATGTCAGTATTTTCTAGTCTTTTTTGTTCTCATTAGTGTGACAATTGGTTTATATTAATAAAAATTACTTAGGCAATGCTGAGAATATGTGTTGATGTCTGTTCTTCTATTCATTTCTTCTATTGGTGACAACAGTATGTTTAAATAGGTCAGGTTATAGTCACTCCAATTAGGCAAGATATCTTCTACTCTTCCTCATAAAACCAAGAAAGATAATAGAATACTAAAATAGTCTAAAATGACAAAAGAAGAGTTGATACAAGGTTTGAGATTTTATTCATTAATTTAAAACTTATGAAATAAAATTCTTCTTCATAGTTATTGTGCTTGAATCAGGTTAGCCTAGGAAAATAATGCATAAGCCAATTCCTTAGTTATATTTCCTTCTTGTCTATGCACCATTAATTTGGAAAGTGCACTGGATCCAATGGGTTTTTCATTGACATCTTCAGTGGAGCAAGAAGCATGCCCATTGTAAGGCAGATGTGTCACCAGAGAGCATGAAATATGCTGCTGACTGCAACAGCTTTCCTTGAAGGTTTGCATGTGAATGTGGCAAGCTGGAGCCAAGATGGTGAGAAAATTATTCTTATCCTAATGAATTCAGAATCACTGAGGAATGTTGTAGCAATCAACTACCCTGGTGATGATAACGTCTGGACCAGTAACACATACAAAAACACCAAAGGAGTACTTTTCAGGAAGTCCTCAGCAAGGATAATTATTTAAGCAGAGAGTCAGGGGGGATAGAGACGGAGGTGGGATAAAAGAAAAGAGAGAAAGGAGGCAGAAGAGAAGGAGAGGGGGAGGGGAAGGGGAGGGGGCAAGAGAGACAGAGACATAAAAAGACAGACATATTCACCTAGGTTAAGAGCAACAAATGCATACACATTAACCTGCCTCTCCCCCCCAGCCTTATTCCCCTCCACTAAGCAGTATGTGTGTCTAAAATAAAATGAAATGAAATGCTCTGGGAAGCAAACAAGCCTTTCATCAGACATAAGCAGCTCTGTGTTGGACACTTGTGCAGTCCAGCAGGAGTATAGTGTTACAGGAGAGACTGAAACACTCCCCTTCCCCCCTTCTGCTATGGGTATTCAATCCCCCGAAATCACTTTTGAACTGCATTTGAAATTCTACACCTGGAGTCCTTGTGCTACCACTCAGAGACCTATTCTGATATAATTTATAGGACTACAGATCCTCACTCTCCTGAAGTATTGAGGAAGGGGGAGGGGGCACTCCTCACCCATATCTCTTGATACAGATGGTTCTCAAGCAACTACATAACAAAGATGGCAACAGCAATATTTCCTATGTGAAAGACATCATTCTGATTATTGATATATATTTGTATTAGCATATGGATTATTGGTGTTAAAGGTCACATACCTGCAGGAAGAGAAATCTATACTGGACCATGGACTACGGGGGGCGGGGTAGGGGAACCGAGCATTGCCTTGCTCTGTTTCCTTTCCCCAACAAATAAATAAGACAGTCTCAAAGATCTCCTGGTTTAGTTCTATTCAAGTTTATTCTTTTAATACAATTTTAGTGTTTTGTTATTTTCCAAAGAAAATGGATTGTCTATAAAACAGTTTCTGGACTTGGCATGGATAAATTTCCCTTTCTTTTCCTTTGAGGATGCAAAGTAGATGTTGCACTGCCAGTAATATCAATAATAATACTGCACATCATATTATACTGGATAGACCCCCACAGAGCACTTCAGAGCAATTTATTTTCCCATTCATCCCAGGGAGGCTGAAAACATTTTCACACAATTCACATTTTCATCTCACCAATCACCAATCCCAAGAAAGCAAAAGGAAAATTGATAACTAAAAAACATTTGCAATTCGGCTAAAATGATACTGATAAAGACTGCTAATATCTGATATAGAACCAAAATGCAAACCCGTATCAAAAGAGAAACTAATATAATGTAATAAAATCATGTTAGCATTTTCACAATGGGAAGAAGAAAGAACAGAGAAACCAACATCTTAACAAAATTATGTTAGGATTTTCACCATGGGTAAAAGGAATCATGTCAATGGGGGTTTGTTTTCCAGCTGCAACTGAGAGGCAGTATTGTATGGCAGATAGAGTGATGGACCTAGAGTTAAGAAAATTGAGGTTCTTTCCTGGCTCTAAAAGTAGATGTTTGAACATAAACAAGCGGCTTAACTTCTCTGATTATCACTTTCCATATTTGTAAAATGAACCAAGAGAGTCAGCGCAGAATATTATTAGAGAGAAGACTAGCCTCCTAATCAGTCTTTCAAGACCTTCCTCTAGGAATATGTCACCCTTAGCAAATCACTTAGCCTGTCAGGGCCTCCAGGTGACTCTAGAACAGTGGTTCTCAAACTTTTTGGTCTCAGGACCTCTTTACATTTCTTAGAAATTACTGTGAACCCCAATGAGTTTTTGTTTATGTGAGCTATATGTATCTGCATTTACCATATTAGAAACCAAAATATCTTAGTACTGTTATAAAAGTAGTTGGGCCTTAGGGATCCCCAGCAGTCTCTAGACCATACTTAGAGCACCACTGCTCTAGGACAAGTTGCAAGTTAGATATTCATCTCTGCCGAGCCAGGAAGTTCCTCAATCCATTAAATCACAGATCTAGTTTTAAAAATGAGAATAACTACTTGTAGTATCTACTGCACAGGTTGTTGTGACATTCAAGTGAGATGATACATGTAAAGTGTCTGTGAATTTAAAAGAACTACAGCAATGAAAAGTTGACATCGCAGACAATAAGAACTAAGTTAATTCCAACCTCTGGCACATCCTAGCTATTTGATTATGGGCTAGTGACTTAATGTTTCAGGATCCCCATTTACAAAAGAGCTGATGATCTGTAGTAATAAAGGGAAGTGCCTCCCACAAGGCTGAAATCCCAAAAATTATGTTTTACCTTTTTATTTTCCTGTTTATTTCAAAACTCAAACTGTCAGCCTGACTGTGAAGGAAAAACCCATCTCCTTGGAGTCCTCCTCTGATATACATTCCCCCTGCTTCACACACACACACACACACACACACACACACACACACACACACACACACACACGAGTTTTAGAACTGGCTAGAGGCAAAAACAAACATCCAGCCTCCAGGGTACATTGCTTAAGCTGTGTAAAACCTAGGAGGCTGAAACAACCGAACCTACTATTCAGTTGTATGCTCATTTTTTTCTGTAAGACCACCAGATGACATAGTTACTCAACAGCAGGACTTTTAGACAGACAGCTGACCCTACAAGCCTCTGGCCATGTCCCAGGAATACACAGCTGCAGCATTCCTAGTAAAGTTCTATCTATACCCAGCTAAAGCCACAATATGATTCAGCCAAAAGAAAAGCAGTTAATTCAGTCAAAATGTCCATCAAGTTGGTTACTTGACAAAATGAACTTAAATTGGGAACTGATTTTTAGGCCTGACTGATGTAAAACAAGAGTCCATTCATGCATGTAGACATAAGCACAATGGAACCGAGTTTATCCATATGGTGAGTCATTCTCCATCTGTAAATTATGTGCTCACAACATATACATGAACTCCCATGTACTGGCAATCTCCTTTTCCATACTGTGGAGTGAAAGGATGGTGAGAATATTGAGTCAAATGTTGAGCACAGGAATCAATAAAATCTAAGGAGTCATTTGATTTAAATAACTGAATCTGCAAATCACTTAAGAGATGACATACAATCAGTGAAATCATTCCTATCCTCCAAACCCATGTTTGGCACAATCTTCCAAAGAAACCTGAGAGCAGAGCACCAAAAAAGTTATTAGGGAGAGCCTGAAGATGTGACTTGCCAGAAATGACTTTATACCTCCTTGACCAACAACCTTATTTACCACTACCTACCACTTGCTCTAGGCAAAATAATCAAATCAGCACTCCTATTGCTTCAAGAAAAGGGCTTGCCCACTGACTTTCCTATGCATAAAGTTACCATCTCTTTCACATCCCAGACCAAAATTGCCTTCCCTGTATGTTATTCCCCTATATGTGTAGGATTTCTCTTTTGGAATGTAAGCTCCTTGAAGGAATAGACTGCTTCATCTTTTTTTTATGTATTTGTTTCCACAAAGATTAACACAATACCTGGCATAATCTTAATAATTAACACTTAATAATTTTTAATTCATTCATATTCTTTTCCCCTATCCATTTCATTCTATACACTGTCATCAGATTCTCCTAAATTACTTATTGGCTCAGAAAACCTTGATGGTTCCTCATTTACAAATGAATAAAATACAAATCTAAATACACTATCCATTATAAACTGACTCCAAAAAACCTCATCAGTTAT
The DNA here is from genome assembly GCA_011680675.1 of Gymnobelideus leadbeateri. Classification (NCBI taxonomy): domain Eukaryota; kingdom Metazoa; phylum Chordata; class Mammalia; order Diprotodontia; family Petauridae; genus Gymnobelideus; species Gymnobelideus leadbeateri. The sequence continues at coordinate 192,567 of WOXC01008706.1, read as the reverse complement.
TTGCCATTATACCCTTACACATACCCCATACTCCAGCCAAAAATATTTTGCTTGTTTCTACCTCTATGCCTTTTGTTAGTGCCATTCCTTTTTCCATCCTGTACTTGAGAATTCCCTCTGCATCATAGCTGACACATAGACATAAAGTTTTTGCTTGAGGGTCTCCAAGACAGTGGATCCTGCTGCCTTCTGAAGTAGCCCAGTGTACTTAGAGTTAGCTCTGATTCACAGGAGTTTAGAATCTCAGAGTAAGCAGTGAATTTAGAGGCCATCCATTCCACTCATACCTGAATAAGAATATCTTTTATATCATACCCATTAAGTGGTCATTAGGAAATGTGTTCTTATATCAAGCATGAATCAGTCTCTCTACAGTATCCAACTGTTGCTCTTAGTTCTGCCCTCTGTGATGAAGCAGAATAATTGGAATCCTCCAGTTCATAAACCTTCAAATACTTGAAGACATCTATCATATTCCCTACAAATATTTTTATAGATTAAACATCCCCAGTTTTTCTTTTATCAGTATTCATCTGGAATGAATTTGAAGCCCTTCCCTACTGTAGTCACATTTATTTGGACCTTTTATTGTAATTGGTTGACATCAGGGCCACCATGACATTACAAATTTCTATACATAGACTTCAACTGACTTTGGCAGATTTAAAATCTTGACTCAAACATTAGCTACAAATATTAGCTAAAGCCTGAATCATGAATATTGGATATCCAGGTTTCATTATCTTATCAGAGCAATGCTTTTAGAGTTTCTCTAGCTCCATAAGAACATCTACATGAATTATAATGACCAAATTTGCTCCTAGAAGGAAATTAAGAAGATAGACATCTTTCCCTTTCTTTTCTAATGTTGGAAAATATTAGAATACAAAGACTTGGTTAATGTTTTAGTTAGGTTTACTGAATGGTCTTTCATGTTTACTTTCCTTTATATTTTTTGTTATATGGGATGGTTTGCTGAGGAGGAACTAGGGGAATATATTAAGGAATCGTTGTGATATAAAAACAAAAAAATGGCCATAAAACAGTTTGAGAGACAAAAAAAGTTATGCCCTTCCTCCAAAATCTAGAAAATGAACCTTCTAAAGCTTGTCATATAAATCTAATTATCCAACTTAATCATAAATCTGATATGATTTTCCTTTGCCCAGTCTCTACTTTCTTCTCACTTCATCAAGATAAGTTATAATAGTAGAAAGGACTGTGATATGGGCACTAAACAAGATTAGAAAAAAATGAGAGCACAAAATGGACATTTAATTGTTCCACTACAAGAAAAATTTCTGTGGTTCCCCAGTGACATTACACAGACCTGAATTTATAATAGCAGATAAGGTGAAGATGGAGAAATGACTAAAATTAATGGCCTGGTTGCCATACATAGAAAACAAACTCTATGACCTGAGATCTGAAGTTTCCCTATGTCTTATCAGGTATGTGTGCACTCGGACACCATATTCTACAAGCATGCATTGAAATATGCAGGGAATTTATTGACATGATTGTCAGAATCTCTCAGGTCACACTTCCCATGTAAAGAGCTCCACTAAACATAAATAGACTGAGAAAAGTTTAATAAATACAGAGGAAGGGACAGAAAGTGAAAAGAATCTAATCAAGGATGAAAATTTACCTGATGCACAGTTTTTCTCCCCTCCCCTGCAATGCTATAGCCTCACTAAAACTATCGTCATTACAATGGTAGCAAGAATGACAGGGAGGAAAAGCTGTACTTTCCACTGAGAAATAAGTGTTTATTAAATCCAAGGACAATTTTAAATGGTGCTGCTTGGTACTCACCTCTTACCTCCTGAGATTTTGTTTTTAATAACACAAATCTTAGCCTCACAAATACTTCAAGGTGACTTGCTTTCTCGGTAGTTGGGCCATTTCTAGATTTATCTCCTCCTTGCCTGCTATTCACCTGCCTTTCCTCGTTCCACATTTAGTGATTTTATGTCTGTTTTGCCAAGTAAATTATTCAGAACCAAAATAATAAATTATTCTATTTCATCCATTTTACCTGCTGAAGGGAGCCTTTCAACCAATCAAGGTGATTGCCCTCTTCAACTAGCAAGGGACTCTTCAACATACTGAGCAAATTTATACCATATACTTCCTTACTATTTGTACAGTTGTGTATCTGATTAAAAGAAACCTTTGATAAATCTGTATTCACCAAAACTAGAAGTACTTCAAGCAGGATTCTTTAGCCTAGAGTCCATGGACTGCCAGGAAAACATTTATTTTTACTAAGCACTAGACATTTATATGTATACATATGTATACTTGTCTCATTCTGCACTCTATAATCTATCACTTCTCTGTCATACACAGCATGTTCCATTGTCTATTCCTCTGGAATCATGGATGGTCACTGTATTGATCAAAGTTCTTACAGTTCAAAGTCGTTGATTTTTACAGTGTGGCTATTGTATGAATTGTTCTCCTGGTTCTACTCATTTCATTCTTCATTAGTTTATAATAGTACTCAAAGTTATTCATTTTTAAAATAATATTGATGTTATTTTAAGTATAAATTTTATAATTTATAAATATACATTTATAAAATATAAATATTTTAAGTATAAATTGCTTTTCTGTTTCTGCCCACTTTATCAGTATAACTCCACGTAAATCTTTCCAAGTCTTTTTGAATCATCTATTTCCTCATTTCACATAGCAAAATAGCATTCCATCATATTCCTATACCACAGTTAATTCAACCGTTCTTCAATTACTATACATTCCTATAGTTTCCTGATTTTTGCTGCTACAAAAGGCTTGCTATGAAAATTTTTGTGCATAAAGGGCCTTTTCCTCTTCATTTCAATGTATTCACTACTTAAAGTTCTTGTATAGGATCTTAAGACCTTATAAATCGCATTTGGGAAACTAACATATAAACCATGCCTAAACTATATTTGAAGATTTTTCTGAGAGTAAATGCTGGACTGAGGTAGTAAGCCAAAAGAGAGACATTGATCCTTTGGGTATTAGGCCCTAGGATCGGACTCCTAAAAAAGAGGAAAATAAGATAAAATTAGTAAGAGATGAAATTTAGGGGGAGTTCTAGATCATGGATTATAAAGCATCACATGTGAAGTCCCTCCATCACCCCCACTCCAGTCTTTGTCACTGAATGGAGCCCTATCACCTTTATGAAGCATTCCTCAGATCCAGGAGCCAGGAATGCTCTTTTCTTTCTCTCAACTCCTGTACTTCTCTTATTTACTTGGCATATTTAAAATCCATGTTATATTCACCTTGTACATGACTTACTACCCCACTGGAATATAAGATCTCTGTGTACTTTTGTCATATAGTATCTATATCTATTGTCATCTTTTAATCAATGTCTGAAGACTGATAAAATACTAACAAATATACTTAAATGAAAATGATGATAGCATCAAAGGGTGATGTTTTTGATAGTTATTTCTTCAAAACAACTTTTTTCTGGGTTGGTTTTGTTTTTTAGGCTCTTTCCTCCATTTTTTCCCTATCAGTCTACATAGTAGCAAGCTACTTATGACAAGGCACCATGGTTTGGCCCCACAGTGATGAGACTGTGGCATCTTGCTATTATCAAAAACAAACAATAAGCATGTGTGTGTACAGGACACTGTGTTAGAAGCCAAGAATATTAAGTTCCTTGTTCACAACAGGCTTATGATCTAATTGGCAAGACAAGCAATAGAGCATCATGGAAAGAACACCACACTAAAGAATCTGGCAACCTGGGGCTCAAATACCAGCTCAGACACTTGTCACTTGATTGTTGTGATTTATGGCAAGCCACTGAGCCCTCTTCTACCACAGTTTACTCACCTGCTATAAGACAATAATGTTCTTAAACTGTCCATTGGACAGGTTTTTCTAAGGAAAATACTTTCCAAACCTTAAAGTATTATATAAATGTGCACTATTAAAATGAGTATTTTTTTAGAAAGAGGAATAGCATTTAATTTCCTACCCCAATTACTTACAAGATCATAGCTCATTTTTCTCTAAGGAGAAAAAGGAGCTTCATGCCTCTGATACCATGTGGCTAAAAAGGATCTCATTTGCACAACTCCCCAAGGCCAAGAAACAAGCCTGGCCCCAGTGGTATCAAGTCGGCACACTGGAGCCTTTATATGTAAGATGTATTTGCCACAGAATGAAATTTGTTATAATGTGGGTGCTTTGGGGACACAGTCTAAGGGGATTTAGTTACTAGTAATAGGAGAATATTATAGTCTTATTTATAATGTAGCCCAGTGGCAAGACCCCAGTATTATAGTAAGTTCCAGTTTATATATTCAGAGAAGTCCTTGTTGTGTCCCAAGGGAGCGCAGGATTGGAGGGGTTAATTGAGGCAGCAGTGCATTTCACTGTGAAAGTTGGTAAGAGAGCTCAGGTGGGAGCAGCAGGGGGTAGTAAGCAGGGTCTTGTTGATGGATTATGTCCTTATTGCTGTAGAGAAATTCACAGTAGGAGGTGAACACGTTGCCAGACCCTGATGTGAGGTCAGTCAAGATCCCTGAATTGAGGAGTATTACTCCCTTTTACTGGCTCTATGTTCCAACCAAACAGGCCAGCTCGCTGTTTCTCAAATTTAACCTTCTGTCTCCCATGGCCATGTTTTTGCATAGGCTTTTCCCATACTAGAACGCCCTCCCACCTCTTTTCCACTTCTCTTACTCCTTAACATTAGACGGACCAAGAACATCATTTGACAAAGAAATATATTCGATAATAAAGATTTAATTTTTTTTCTCTACAGATGCACTTTAAATACAAGTCAATACAAGCAGTTACAATTTTACTTTGAAATAAAAACATTTATCCTATTATATCCATTTCCCTTGCCTTATGGGAAAAATGCATTTCATTCATTCCTATGTGTTGGTCCTCCTAAACATCCTTAAATTTCAATCCCTCGATGTATTCTTAAATTCCAACTCTTCTTAAAGGTTCATTTTAGCTGCCACCTCCTCTCTCTCAAGAATTCGTCCTAATGCTCCTCACCCCCAGCATCAATGTTCTTTTCTTCCTTCTTTAAATTGTTTATTTATTTCTGTCTACTTTTTAAATTTACCTTTCTACCACACCCTCCCCAACCCAATCATTCTGCAATAGAATATAAACCATCAAAGTCAGAGAGTATTTTACTCTTTTCCTATCTAGTAGAGTAGTTTCTAGTAGAGTAGCCACTTAAACATTTGTTGAATTGAATTGAATTATGGGGGAAACCAGGGATCAAATATCAAAAACAGAGAAAAGGTCTTTGCAAAATTAAGAGTAAGCTTGACTTAAGAGAAGAGATATGAAAAGACATTGCATCTTGCACCTTTGCAGAGTTGAAAGGTCAACAAATTTTGTAAACTGCGTATATTTTCAAACTTTTCCCCCATGTTGATCATTTTTACTGATTCTTTGCACTCTTTTTCTTTGCTTCAGCTTTAAAATTATTGTTTCTACATTCAGTGGCTCCCTGAGAGGAAGGGAGATGGATATAGTTGATTTAAAAAGATACCAATAAATATATATATTTTAAAAAGATGTAATACAATAACAAAAGGGATCAGTAGAACTTTTAAAAATGAAAATCATCTAGGACAAGGACCAATACCAGCCAGTAGACAGCTTTTATACCATAACAAATTTAGTTTTTCTTTCTAGAATTTGATGCAATGTATTTGAGGATATTCTCCCAATCATTAGTTATTCATCAGTATGATGATAATGGTTCCTCATTGTATCTTTTACACTGGCCTGAGAACTTCTGACCTCAGTGGAAATTTTTTTTTGCTTTTTGGAGGGTAATTGGGGTTAAGTGACTTGCCCAAGGTCACAGGCTAGTTTTTGAGTTGTGTCTGAGGCCGAATTTGAACTCAGGTCCTCCTGACTCCAGGGCTGGTGCTCTATTCATTGTGCCACCTAGCTGCTGCTGAGCTTTCAGTGGAAATATTTTAATGGTTTGCTGATATCTTTTTTTAAATCAGAGTCACTTTTCAATACATTCCTCCTCAAGCCCTCCCTATTCACAAAGAAAATAGTTCAGCAAAAATGATCTAACAAAACAATAATATGTGACATCATATGCAATATTATGCCTTTGTAGTAATGGCAGCTAGTTGGCACAATGGATAAACTGCTGGATCTGAAAATTAGGAAGATCTGAATTCAAATCTTGGCTGAAACATTTACTGGCAGTGTAGCCTTGGGCAAGTCTCTGTCTGCCTTCATTTCTTCATCTGCAAAATGGAAATAATAGTACCTCCCTCCCACTGCTGCTGTGAGGATAAAAGCCCATATTTGCAAAGCATTTTGCAAACCTCAAAGTACTATAAAATGCTAGAGATTTTTAACATTATGAGCTATTAGTGTTATTGCATTTAATCTGAGTTCAGCTGCCTTTTAATGTGGCTTTCATTTATATTATTGTAAACACTATGTATATCATTATTCCAGTTCTATTTTCTTTGACCTATGTCAGTCCAGGTTATATTTCTATGGACTTTTTATTTCTTACAGTACAGTAATATTCCATTATATTTAATGACATGACAAATTGGCACCCACTTTATTTAATTTTTTTCTGCAGTGTCTTACGAACTATTCATATATTTTGGTAATTTTACTGGAGATAAGGGGTGGCAAAAAAAGACAGATGGGCAAAAGGAAGGTGGGTGGAAGGTACAGAACCCAAATATAACCTCCTTCACATTTGTGACAAGGATTAATTGTATCATTATCTACTTGCAGTATGGTTTGAAAGCCAAATTCATAACTGGTAGTCATCTCTGTGAATATATGTCAATACACCCTGCATTTAGCTATTTTCTTTTTTTTTAATTTTCTTTTTTTTAAAGCAATTTGGGTTAAGTAACTTGCTCAAGTTTACATGGCCAGTCATTTTTTATGTGTGGGTGCTCATTTTCTGAGGCTGGAACCAATCCCTGGTCCTCCCAGCTCTGGGGCCAGCACTCTTCCTCACTGCACCACCTAGTCACCCCTATTTAGCTTTTTTCAGAGATGGTCATCACTTCTAATTTTACCAACTGGACTTCAGATCAGCTGGGAGCTATCATCCCAAAGAAATCCTCCTCTCAGAGTTGTCCCCCTAGCTGACATGTTGTTGCTGTCATTTACCAAAAGCCCCCACTATTTCACTTATGTAAAGACATAATATGACTGAAAATGTGGAGGAATTTGACTGGAAAACATATTGTTCACAGACACTCATTCTTTAACTAGCTATTCTAGGAGAAAGAAAAAGAAACAAGAGAGAAAAAAGCAAGAATTTTACCTCCCTTCACCCAAGAGCCCTGCAAAAATATAAATCATTCTTTTCAGTGATGAGCAAACAGAAAGCACTGGACAGGCTAAGCATGGCCTTGCATCACAGACTTCTAGTAAAATACTGCCAGCTGTTAAGCATAGCAAGGAGTATTGAGCTGCTGGCACAAGGCCAGACATACAATCTCAGCAAGGAGGTGGGTCTATAACCATGAAAGAATTTATGACCTTAAAAATGATGATACCCTTTCCCCCCTCTCTGATAAATTGAGCTGGATCTAGAGGTTAACCCCACTCTGGAGGGAGTCAGGGAGAAGGGACAATTAATATGCAACAACATTGAGGGACAGATTTTTAAATGCATGCAACTTGGTTTCCTATATACCATAAGGATTAGAGAAAATTTGTATTTTAGCAGGCTGATCCAGCATCTTTTGGATGTTTCAATTTAAGTTACCCTAACTACCATCAAGATTTAATTAGTGACAATGGTAAAAAATGTGGATTTTTGTTGCATTTGGGCACTTAGCTATAATCTGGATATTTAGGGTCACCCCATGGATCAAAAGTGGTGGTTTAGTAACTAGAAGTCATCCCATCCAGTTGAACCCATAGACACCCATTTGGCAGAATTACCAGTAACTTGGTAGTAAATTCCTCAATTTTTATTATCCCTTAAGTGACAAAATGGTGTCAGCCAATAAGCAGTTATTAAGGGTCCACTATACGACAAGCACTGTGCTATGTGCTGAGGATAAAAAGAAAGGCAAATGATACTTCTTGCTTTCAAGGCACACACAGTGAATGGGGGAGACAACATTCAAACAATTATGTGCAAACAAGATATGTACAAGATAAATTGGAAATAATTAAGAGAAAGAAGGCATTCCTAGCCCTGAATGGAGTTAAGAAAGGCCATGTGCAGAAGGTGAGATTCTATCTGAGACAGAAAAGAAAAGGGATAAGATCCCAAACATGGGGAACAGCAAGTAAAAATAAGTAGAGTTGGTAGATGGGGTGCCTAATGCAAAGAACCATGTGATAGTTTTTAACAAGGGGATACTTAGCCTACAAATGAATCTCTAGAGTTAGTGATTGTTTGTGATAACAAAAATCCTTTGAGCAAAGGATATCACCTTCCACATATCCTTAAATAAATAAATATCCATTGTAACAAGGAAGCCAATGACTTCAGAAATTAAGTAATGAAGAAAAAGAGAAGTGTAGAAATCATATTTTAATGGAAGGCTATGTTGTACATAAAGATGGGAGAAAGCATAGGACTAACATGAAAGGAAAATGGATTGAGTGAATAAGGATTGCATAATCCATTTATCCAACACATTCATTGAGTGCACATTAGGAACAAGGTAATGTTCTAGGTATTTGGGGGGGAGGTGTTGATATAAAAATAAATGAGAGGGGCGGAGCCAAGATGGCTGAGTAGAAACAGCACTTCCTCAGAGCTCCTGCCCACACCAATTCCAATATATATAAATGGGGTCTCTGAAAAAACTCTGGAGCTCCAGAACCCACAAAATGACATAGAGAAGCTAAGCTCCCACTGAGAACAGCCCAGCAGCCTGCCAGGGAGTGGCCAGGGCAGCAGTCTGGTAGCCCGGCCCAGACCCACATGAGTCAGAGGTTTTAGCCCCAGGCCAGACCAGCAGCCATCTTGAGGGACTCCAGAATACCTGAAGCTGTGGCATTTCCAGAATTATCAACACATAGATGCCTAAGAAAAAGTGAGAAGTCAGTATCCTATGGACTTTGAGACCAGTATTTAGGAGCGCATCAGCTTCTCCTGGGGGCTGGAAGCCACTGAGGAGCCACAGCACAGCTGCCATGTTGTAGCTTCAGCATCTGGCCTGCAGACTTTAGGGGGATCTGGCAATCAGTCTGGGGGTGTAATCGCTCTTGCTTTACCCTTCTTGGATATGGATTGCAGTCTGGGGTGGAGGTTTTGGGGTTTGTGATCAGTTTGCGAGAGTGTGTGGAGGCTTCAGAGAGGGCACCCAACTAATACCTCTGGCAGCTGAGACCTCCCCAGTGTTTGATCTGGAAGCTCCTCTGGTTGATGGCAGAGTCCTACTGTGGCAATAAGCCCAAAAGTCAAGTAATTAACTGGCAACATGCCTAGGCAAAGGAAACAAAATAAACAGAAAAATTCAACATTAGAATCCTATTTTGGGGTCAAAGAGGATCAAAGCATGGGACAGGAGGAGGACTGGGAGTTCAGAATTCCTGCACCAAAAGCCCCAAAACACGAGCTGGTTACAGGCCATAGAGGACCTTAAGAAGCAGATAAGAGAAGTGGAGGAAAAATTGGGAAGAGAAATGAGAAAGATGCAAGAAAAGTATGAAATGAGAGTCAGTAGCCTGACTGAGGAAAATAACACCTTAAAAAATAGACTGACTCAAATGGCAAAAGAGGCTCAAAGAGGCAAAGAGGAGAAAAATGCCTTAAAAAAACAAATTTTCCGGATGGAAAGAAGAATCTCAAAAGCTCATTGAGGAGATTCATTCCTTCAGAATTAGACTGGAGCAAATGGAAACCAGTGACTTTATGAGAAATCAAGACTCTGTTAAGCAGATCCAAACAAATGAAAAAATAGAAGGCAATGTGAAATATCTCATGGGAAAAACCACTGACCTGGAAAATAGATCCAGGACAGATAATTTAAAAATTATTGGACTACCTGAAAGCCATGATCAAAGAAAGAGCCTAGAAATCATTCTTCAAGAAATTCTCAAGGAAAATTGCCCTGATGTTTTAGAACCAGAGGGCAAAATAGATTGAAAGGATGCACCAATCACCCCCTGAAAAAGATCCCAAAAAGAAAACTCCTAGGAATATTATAGCCAGGTTCCAGAATTCCCAGACCAAGGAGAAAATATTACAAGCAGTCAGGAAGAAACAATTTCAATATTGTGGAAACACAATCAGGATAGCCCAGGACCTTGCAGCTTCTACACTGAGGGATCGCAGAGCATGGAATATGATATTCCAAAGGGCAAAAGAGCTGGGATTGAAGCCAAGGATCACCTACCCAGCAAAACTGAGTATATTGTTTCAGTGGAAAATATGGTCATTCAGTGGAATAGAGGACTTTCAAGCATTTTTGAGGAAAAAACCAGAGTTTAATAGAAAATTCAATCTTCAGACAGAAGAAGCAAGAAATGCTTGAGAAGGTAAACAGGGAAAAGAAATCAAAAGGAACTTATCAAAGTTGAACTATTTACATTCCTACATGGAAAAACAATAACTGTAACTGATGAAACCTTTCTCAGTATGAAAATAGTTGAAGAAGGGTATTTGGGCATATGAATACATATGTGAATGTGTGTATACATTTTACATGTATACATAGACAGAAAGCACAGGTTGAATTTAATAGGAAGGGATGATACTTAAAAGGTGAAATTAAGAGGTGAGAGAGGAATATAACGAGAGGAGATGGGGAGAGACAGAAAGGGGTAAACTATCTCATATAGAAGAGGCCAGGGGAAGTGGTTGCAAGGGAGGGGAAGAACAGGAAGGCAAAAAGGCAAAACCATATTCTCATTGAATTTGGCTCAGGGAGAGAATGACATACATACTAAATGGGATATTTCACCCTACAGGAGAGTAGCGGGGAGGGGGATGAGAAGGGGAATGATGGAAGGGAGGGCATGCTGGGGGAAGGGAGATTGGAAGCACCCACTTTTGAAAAAGGGACAGGATCAAAGTAGTGAATGGACCTGGTGGGGGGTGAGATAGGTGGGAGGGAAATATAACCAGTCTTTTACAATATATCTACTATGGTAATGTTTTGCATAGCTATTCATATACAACATATACTGAATTGCTTACCTTCCCAAAAGAATGGGTGACAAGGGAGGAAGGGAATGAATCTGGAATTCAAAGTTTTAAAATCAAATGTTTCAAATATATATAAATACTATTATTAATGCTATTTTACATATAATTAGGAAATAAGATAAATAGGCGTTGGAGCACAGAGATTCACCTTGCCTTAATGGCAAAGTCGAAGGAGGTATGGGAGAAGATATGGGAGAGAGCTGATTGAGTGAAGGGATATCCTGTGGGACTGCTATTCTGGGGAGGTGGGTAGGGGAAAAATAGGGGAAAAATTATAACTCAAAATCTGGCAGAAATGAATGATGTAAACAAGAAGTTAATAAAGCATTTGGGGAAAAAGATAAATGAGACATGGTCTCTAATCTCATAAAGCATATAATCTAATAGAGGATATAAGAAAAACATAAATCAATATAGATGGAAATACAACTAGAGAAGTTCCTATATGTAAAATAAGGAAGCTGGAAATCTTAGATGATTTCTAAGATTCTTTTTTCAACTCTAAAATATTATGATGATGCTTATGATTTATTGTACAAAGGAAATAATATGGAAGATTTCACAGAAAAGGTGGCATTTTCTCTTCAGTTGTCTGTAAGGTGCTTGGTTCTTCTTCGGAAGCTAAGGCCACATTAGGGTGAATCTTCACTTCAGCTGGTGACTAGCACCACTACAAACAAGCCTCTCCTCATCCGTCTGCTGAAATGGCCGTCTCCAAGCTTGCCTGCATCTACTCTGCCCTCATCCTTCACGACGATGAGGTTACTGTCACGGAGGATAAAATCAATGCCCTCATTAAAGCAGCAGGTGTAAATGTTGAACCATTCTGGCCTGGATTATTTGCCAAGGCCCTGTCTAATGTCAACATTGCAAGTCTCATCTGCAATGTAGGAGTTGGTGGACCTGCCCCAGCAGCTGGTGGTGCTGCCCCTGCTAGCACAGCTGCCCCAGCTGAGGAGAAGAAGAAAGAGGAAGCAAAAAAAGAAGAATCTGAGGAGTCCGATGATGACATGGGCTTTGGTCTGTTTGACTAAATATTTTTTGTAACATTAAATAAAAAGCTTAACTCAAACTAAAAAAAAAAGAAGAAAAGGTGGCATTTTACAAAGGGATACTTAAAGGTAGAAATTAAGTGGTGATGGTAGGAAAGGGTCTACCAGTTGGAAGAACATTAATAAAAGCACAGAGTTAACAAATTCATTGAAGGGGAATAGTAGGATATAAGGCAAGGACCAAGTTAAGGATGGCTCTAATGCCAGGATAAGGAGCTTGCGTGTTCTTTGTAGAAAATGAGTTGTAGATTCAAGTATTTGACTAGGGAACAGATGGAAGTGAGAAAGGAAAGGAGAGTGTCATAAAGAGAGCTATGCTTTAGGAAAAAATTACTGCACGAGGATTTGTAGGAGAAACAATGAGGATTCTAAGCCAGCTTGATGATAGCAGGAATGGAGAAAAGGAAAATGCATAGGCAGAATTAATAAAAACCAATCAAGGGAGTAGATTAGGGGAACAAAGGGAGACATAGAAGTAAAGGATGGTGCTCAGATTTAAAACTTAGATTATAGAGATAATGTACTACCATTAACAAATAGAAAGAAGTTTGGAATAAGAAAAATTTGGGGCATTGGGAGAAGATGGCAAATTGGGTTTTGGACATGTTTTATGAGCCAGGAAGTTTTCAAGTGGAGATAACCAGTAGATAAGTAGAAATTAGGGTCCAGAGTTCAGGGGCGAGTCTGAATCTACACCTACATATTTTTACATCATCCACAGAGAGGCAAAAGTTAAATCCATAAGATCACCAATGGCTAGACTATACAGAAAAAAAACAAGAGGGTCAACATACAACCTTGAGGATTATCAACATTTAATGGAGGAGTAGAGGGAAAAGCCACTGAAAACTCCAGGGAGAAATAGAATAATTTGGAGAATTCCATGACATAGAAGCCAAGGGAGGACAGAGCTTCAAAGATAGAGAGGGAGGAATAAAGGATGCTAAATGTAATAGACAAGTCGAAGAGAATGAGAACTGAGTAAAAGCCATTGTTAGTGATTTAGGGGTAGGTGATGATTTTTAACACAGTATTCAGTAGAATATTTGATGGATATGATATTTCAGAAGGTTAATGAGTGAATTAATGTTAAGGAAGTGGATGTACATCAAAAGCATAATATACACTTTTGAGAAGTTTGGTGATGATTAAAAGGAAAAGGATAGACTGATAGCTGAAAATGGTGACAGAGTCCAGAAAAGGCTTTTATATACAACAATAAGAACGGGGACTTAGGGATAGAAGCAGAAATAAAGGAAATTTTAAAAATAAAAATCCAAAAGAGAAATTGACCACTGCTCCAGAAGTTGGGGGTGCCTTCTTGGGAGTTTTGCTTTGGGGCATGCAACCAATTTTATCTCTCCTACTGGCAATTCTCATCCCTAAAGCATCAATAGCAATACACTTGTGGGTCATTTCTTTTGAGTGCACAAAAGCTTTACTACAGCTGTGAGAATTGATCTGAGTACAAAAGATGTACAGATCAGCAATTATGGGCACAGTGTCAATATGCAGCTCATCCATGTGCAACTTAAATGTCTAACTTAAGGAATTCTCAGTTCTCCATCCTCCTGTCTAGTCACAGGAGTTCAGCACATCCTTTCCTGCCTTCCTATCTGAGCAGTAGAGTTTTAACAAGGGTGGAGCAACTGGGGATCCTCCCTGGGGTCTTTCAGGGGATGTTTTCTCTGCAGAGGACAGTGGTTCCAGACCACCATTGAGAGCAGATTCTCTCCAAGAAGACACTCCCAGTTCTTAGATTGGAAATAAGAAAATCAGGCAAACTACACCTCCTATTTTCTGACTATGGGTTACCCTGAAAGCCACAGACAGATCAATGCACTTTACATAAAAACTCAGAGTTCAGATAGTTATACTCAATTCTTGGAACTTAAGAATTCACAAAGTTGGGCTCATGGGGTTTTCCTTGTAAGATTTTCATTACTGTTTCACCTTAAAGAAATCGATCAAAAAGAATTTTTTAACATTTTGATTGTTTATTTATCTGGCTAGGTAGGAAATATTTGGCTAATAGATAAATGGTACTAATTTTCAGAATGGAGAGGGGCAGGAAAATAACTTTTAAATGCTTTTTCTCTTTCTCTTTTTAGACTAGCTTGTGTTTGTGCGTCTTAAGAAAATATGGAGGAGCAGCTAGGTGGCACAGTGAATAGGGCACCGGCTCTGGAGTTCAGAAGAACCTGAGTTCAAATCTGAACTCAGACACTTAACACTTACAAGACGTGTGACCTTAGGCAAGTCATTTGACACCAACTGCCCTGCCTTCTTCCCCCCTCCCAAAAAGAGGGGGAGAGAGAGAGAGAGACAGAGAGAGAGAGAGAGAGAGAGAGAGAGAGAGAGAGAGAGAGAGAGAGAGAGAATAGAAAGTGTAACACACCACATACATCCCTCCATGCCCAACCTTAAAGTAGTCACAGTGGGCTCTCCCCAATCAATTCTACCCCCAAACGCATACTGAGTTCATATCAGTCAGACAAGACTGAAAACAATTGAACAACAATCTCTCAACCCTGGAGAATAAAAAAGGTTGGTTTGAGCCCCTGTGTATGTAAAATCACAAATAAGGAAGAAGTGTGATACAGTGGAAAGAATACCAGCACTGGAGTCAGAAGAGCTTGGGTCAAATCCTGCCTCTGATTCTCACTACCTGCATGACCTTAGGAAAGTCCCTTATCCTCCATGAGTCTCAGTTCATCTGTAAAATGAGGAGGTTGCTCTACCTGGCCCCTGTGATAGGGGCCACCTCCAGACCCATGAGCAGGTCCCTAGAGACCAGCCCAAAATAACCTTTCCAAAGTCCAGGTACTACAAGTAGCTCCTGGAATCTGGCAGTTTGGAGTCGCTAGCAGTGGTGGAGATACTGGATTCCAGGAACCAGAATATTATTTAAAAATCTTATCAGTACCTAATTCTGTTAATTAATTTGCACAAATTAATGTTATGTATATATAGTGTCCCAAAAGTCTTACTATAGGTTTAAGCTATTAAATCCTAACTATAATATATTCATATATTTGTCACACACACATATATGTATATATATAATGTATATATACTATATCCTTCTTATGAATACAAATAATTGGCACTGTCTTTGAATGCTCTATTGGTGTACAAATGAGCAAGTCAGTGAGAACTCTGAAGAACAAAGACTCACCTATTGTTCAGGTATGATTCCTGTTTCAATAGCAGAAGCTAGAGAGGCATTCTACACTGTCCCCACACTCTTAGAACCCTCAGCCATTGGAAGTGGAAGGAAGTTACAAAAGGGAGAAGACAAAGAAAACAACTCAAAATTAAATTTTACAATAAATTTTGAATGCAATCATGAGGATTTGGTTCCATATTCCATTTATTGTTGTTCAGTCATTCTCAGTCATATCCAATTCTTCATGACCCCCTTTTGGGGTTTTCTTGGCAAAGATATTGGAGTGGTTTTCTGTTTCCTTCTCCAGTCCATTTTACAGATAAGGAAACTGAGGCAAATAGGGTTAAATGATTTTCCTGAGGTCATGCAGCTTTGAAGATCAGCTTTGAATTCAAAGCTTCCTGACTCTAGGCCCAGTGTTCTATCCACTGCAACACCTACCTATCCTATGTTCCATGTTCCATGTTCTACTAGTACTAGTAGCAATAATAATAATAATAATAATAATAATAATAATAATAATAACTTACTATTTATTTCACATCTTAAGTTTTACAAAGCAGTTTACATGTATGATTTCATTTGACCCTCAAAACAACCTTATGGGTTAGTGCTATTTTTATATCCATTTTACAGATGAAGAAATTGAGTATGAGAGAACTTAAGTCTCTTGCTCAGGGTCCCACAGTGAGTAAATGTCTTGAGAGGCAGGATTCTGACTTAAGTCTACCAAATTCCAAGTTCTATACTTTATTGGCCACTCCACCTAGCTGCTGATCTGAAAGCAGATCCCATAGGGGATGAATTTAACACTTCTAAACTTGAGTGACATTTTGTTGCCTCCTGTAATATATCTAAATACTGATGATCCATAGCTAGAAATTATCCTAGCCAGCAGTTCTCTTTAATGTTAGCAACTCTTCCTGGCAAGCATTGTAAGCAAGAGCTTCCAAATCCCACTTTGTCCCATGTAAAGTGCGTTCACATATGATTTTGAGACACCCTCTCTTTGCACTCTTTTTTGAACCAGGAAGCCTGCAATATATCACTTTTATTACTTGTCTACCTTTTGTTCTCAGGGAGAAAAGATGTACAGTTATTTTCTATGTGCTTTATTGGCATTGGAGATGAAATCATGGGTAAATCTCTTGGATACACCTGAAGCAATCAGGGATGAGGAAGTGGTGTACAGTATAAATAAACCAAGGCCATTTTATTACCTGCTCCTACAGACAGCATGGAGCCATGGCCCACTTCCCCAATGATAATGGACCCTCAGTTTAAGGTTGCCTCTGATACACACTGCAGCACACGCCTGTCACATCTCTCAGCTCATTTATAATTACAACACGGTGCACTCTGATTGTCTCATCAACCTTTCATCGGAGGATTGAAAGGGGCTTTGTAAACATTAAGTCACTAGAGCCCCCTGCAAAGGAGGTGCAAAGGAAGGAAGCCTTTGCTTTCCCATCTCAGGAACACACAGCAGAAAAGCTTTCTTCTAGTGTAATGATTTGAGCAAGGTTCATGACAATGATTCAGTCTAGTTCTCCATCACCATGTGTTCCATAGATTAGAACCCATTTTATGTCTCCATAACATAGTCCAAGTCTCATCATCTTCTTTGGGAATAATGGGAACAATAAGAGAGATTTGGGATGGGGGCGGGGGGGGATGGTTTCAGTGGACAGCAGTGATAGGAGCTCTGATTCATGGGATAAGAGACATGAGGTTGGGGGGAACATGAAATGCCAACCTGACCATTTTACAGAGGAAGAAACAGACTCAGAGAGAGAGAGAGACAGAGACAGAGACAGAGACAGAGACAGAGACAGAGACAGAGAGAGACAGAGAGACAGAGAGACAGAAAGAGATATTAAGGGAGACCTACTTAAAGTCAATCAAGGTCAAGGAGGGATCATAATATAGTAGAAAGAGCCCTGCCTCCAGAGTTAGAAGATAATGCATTTAAATCCTACCTCTGATTCTTACTATCCATGAGACTCTCAGCTGTGTCAGAGGAGCAGCTAGGTGGCACAGTGGATAGAGCACTGAGCTTCAACCAGGAAGATGCATCTTTATGAGTTCAAATTTCGCTTCAGACACTTAGTAGCTGTGTGGCCCGGGAAAGTCATTTAACCTTATTTGCATCATTTGTAAAATGAGCTAGAGAAGGAAATGCCAAGCCACTCCAGTATCTTTGCCAAGAAAACCTCAAATGGGGTAATGAAGAGATGAACATGACTTAACAGTAACAACAAACACAATGGTCAACAATGCAACAAATAATTCATGGGATACAGAAAATACAGTATAGCTTAAAGCTGCACTAAGACTTTTGGAACAGGGGGCAGAGCCAAGATGGCGGAGTAGAAATAGCACTTCCAAGGTGCTCTCTCCCACACCACTTAAAAATCATGTAAAAGGGGACTCTGAACAACTTCTGGAGCTCTAGCACCCACAGAATGACACAGAGAAGCTAACCTCCCACTGAGGACAGCCCAGCAGCCCTTCAGGGAGCAGCCAGGACAGTGCTCTGGGAGCCAAGCCCAGGCCCACCTGAGTTGCAGTTTTAGCCCAAGGGTAGCCAGGCCAGCACCAGCTGGAGGGACCCCAGATCACCAGCAGCTGTGGCACTTCCAGAATTATCAACACAGACATGCCTAAGACAAAGTGAGAAGTTAGTGCCCTATGGACTTTGGGACAAGTATTTGGGGAAACTGGCAGCTTCTTCCCCTGGGGGCGAGAAGCAGCTGAGGAGACACAGCACAGACGCCATTTTGCAGCTTCAGTTGCAGCTTCAGCTCCTGGTCTGTGAATTGTAGCGATCAGTCTTGTGGGGTAATCACTCTTGCTTTAACCTCCTTGGATCTGGGGTAGAGGTTTGGGGTGGGTATCCAGCTTGGAAGAGTGTGTGGAGGCTTCACAGAGGTCACCCAACTAATACCTCCGGAAGTTGCAAAGACCCAAACGTTTGGGACGGAATCTCCCCTGTCTGGTGGCAGAATCCTACTGTGGCAACAAGCACAAAATTCAAGTAATTAAGTGGCAACATGCCTAGGCAAAGGAAACAAAATAAACAGAAAAATGCAACATTAGAATCCTATTTTAGGGGCAAAGAGAATCAAAGCATGGAACAGGAGGAGGACTGGGAGGTCAGAAATCCTGCACCAAAAGCCCCAAATGAAAATGCGAGTGGGTTACAGGCCATAGAGGACCTTAAGAAGGATTTTAAAAACCAAATAAGAGAAGTGGAGGAAAAATTGGGAAGAGAAATGAGAAGGATGCAAGAAAAGTATGAAATGAGAGTCAACAGCCTGACTGAGGAAAATAACACCTTTAAAAATAGACTAATGGCAAATGGCAAATAGACTCAAATGGCAAAGGAGGCTCAAAAGAGCAATGAGGAGAAGAATGCCTTAAAAAGCTGAATTTGCAGATGGAAAAAGAATCTCAAAAGCTCACTGAGGAGATTCATTCCTTCAGAGTAAGACTGGAGCAAATGGAAGCCAGTGACTTTATGAGAAATCAAGAGGCTGTTAAACAGATCCAAACAAATGAAAGAATAGAAGGCAATGTGAAATATCTCATGGGGAAAAAACCACTGACCTGGAAAATAGATCCAGGAGAGATAATTTAAAAATTATTGGACTAACTGAAAGCCATGATCAAAGAAAGAAAGAAATGATCCTTCAAGAAATTCTCAAGGAAAATTGCCCTGATGTTCTAGAACCAGAGGGGGAAATAGAGGTTGAAAGAATACAGAGATCACCTCCTGAAAAAGATCCCAAAAAGAAAACTCCTAGGAATATTATAGCCAGGTTCCAGAATCCCCAGATCAAGGAGAAAATACTACAAGCAGCCAGGAAGAAACAATTTCAATATTGTGGAAACACAATCAGAATAGCCCAGGACCTGGCAGCTTCTACACTGAGGGATCGAAGGGCATGGAATATGATATTCCAGAGGGCAAAAGAACTGGGAATGAACCCAAGGGTCACCTACGCAGCAAAACTGAGTATTTGGTTTCAGGGGAAAATATGGTCATTCAGTGGAATAGAGGACTTTCAAGCATTCTTGAGGAAAACACCAGAATTGAATAGAAAATTTGACATCCAAACACAAGAAGGAAGAGATGCCTGAGAAGGTAATCAGGGAAAAGAAAAGGAACTTATCAAAGTTGAACTATTTACATTCCTACATGGAAAAACAATAACAGTGACTGATGAAACCTTTCTCAGTATGAAAATAATTGAAGAAGGGTATATGGGCATATAAACACATATATGAATGTGTGTGTGTATGTATGTTTACAGGTATACATGAATAGAGGGCACAGGTTGAATTTGGTGGGAAGGGATGATACTTAAGTGGTAAAGTTAAGAGGTGAGAGAGGAAAGTGACAAGAGGAGATGGGGAGAGACAGGGTAGGGTAAGCTATCTCATGTAGAAGAAGCAAGGGGAAGTGGTTGCAGGGGAGGGGAAGAACAGGAAGGCAAAAAGGGAAAACCATATTCTCATTGAATTTGGCTCAGGGAGAGAATGACAGACATACTAAATGGGATATCTCACCCTGCAGGATAGTAGGGGGAAGGGGGATGAGAGGGGGGATGATGGAGGGGAGGGCATTCTGGGGTGAGGGGAGGTTGGAAGTACCTACTTTTGAAGAGGGACAGGATCAAAGTAGGGAATGGACCAGGTGGGGGGGTGGGATGGGTGGGAGGGAAATATAAGCGGTCTTTTACAATATATCTACTATGGTAATGTTTTGCATAGCTATACATGTACAACACATACTGAATTGCTTATCTTCCCAGAGGGAGTAGGTGACAAGGGAGGGAGGGAATGGATCTGAAATTCGAAGTTTTAAAATTTAATGTTTCAAATATATATAAATACTATTATTAATACTATTTTGCATGTAATTGGGAGATAAGATGTGCAGGCATTGGGGCACAGAGATTCACCTTGCCCTAATTGTAAAGCTGAAGGGGGGCGCGGCTAGGTGGCGCAGTGAATAGAGCACCGGCCCTGGAATCAGAAGGCCCTGAGTTCGGAGCCGGCCTCTGACACTTAATCCATACGAACAAAAAAACCTAGCCGTGTAACCTTGGGCAAGTTACTTAACCCCAATTGCCCTAAAGGGGCGGCTAGGTGGCGCAGTGAGTAAGAGCGCCGGCCTCGGAGTTGGGATGACCCGAGATCAGATCTGGCCTCAGAAAATGAGCACCCACGCATAAATAATGACTAGCTGTGTAACCTTGAGCAAGTTACTTAACCCCAATTGCTTTAAAAAAAAAAAGTTGAAGGGGGTATGGGAGAAGATATGGGAGAGAGCAGATTGGATGAGGGGATATTATGTGAGGGGATATTATGCTATTCTGGGGTGGTGGGTAAGGGAAAAATGGGGGAAAAATTGAAACTCAAAATTTGGCGGAAATGAATGATGTAAACTAGAAGCTAATAAAGCATTTGTTTAAAAAAAAAAAGACTTTTGGAACAGGGGTGGCTAGGTGGTGCAGTGAGTAGAGTGCTGGCCCTGGAGTCAGAAGGACCGGAGTTCGGATCCGGCCTCAATTATTTAACACACACAAACAAAAACCTAGCCTTGTGACCTTGGGCAAGTTACTTAACCCCAATTGTCCTCCAAAAAGCAAAAAAATTAAAAAATTAAAAAAAAGACTTTTGGAACACTTTGCATTAACACTTGGATCCTAATCATATCAGTCTTGCTATACTATTCTTCATGGGGTCTACAAGATCAAAACCTTTTATTTCATAATGATACATTATGATGATGATGATGATGATGATGATGATGATGATGACAGCTAAAGATTGTGTAGCACCTGCTATGTGCCAGGTACTGCGCTAAGAGCTTCACAATTATTGTCACATTTGATCTTCACATCAACCCTAGGTGGTAAGTGCTATTACTATCCTCATCTTACAGCTAAAGAATCTGAGGTAAGTAGAGGTTAAGTGTCTTGCCCAGGATCACACAGCTAGAGAGTGTCTGAGACTGAATTTGAACTCAGGTCCTCCTTACTAAAGACCTGATACTCAATTTACTGTACATTCAGCTGCATATAATTTCTATTATGATAAACATCAATAGATATAACCCACATAAAGAGTTTGGGGCCTTCAATAATTTTAAGAGTATAAAAGGGGTCCTGAAATCAAAAAGTTTGAGAACAATGACCTAAGAGTTCTACAAAATGAAATGACTTCCTCATGGCCATACTCTGTTTGAAAAGCTCCAAAGGAAAGTATGGGAGAAAAGAGGAATTAAATTGACTGCCAAACTGAAGGTCTACAGCCATTGTGTTGACCTCATTATTGTATGCCTGTGAAACCTGGACAGTATACCAGTGCCATGCCAGAAAACAAAACTGTCTCCATTTGAATTGTCTTAGGAAGATTCAGAAGATCACCTGGCAGGATGAGATGCCAGATACTGAGGTCCTTTCTCAATCTAAACTGCCAAGCATTCAAACTCTACTTCAGAGAGCACAACTCTAATGGGCTGACCATGTTGTTCAAATGCAAAATGTACACTTCTCAAAAAAGAGTATTTTATGGAGAACACACACAGGGCAAGTATGTATGTGTTGGTCAGAAGAAGCAATACAAGGACACTCTCAGTGGCTCTCTTAAGGACTTTGAAATTGATTGGGTGACATGGGAGACACTGGCACAGGAGGGGACTGCTCAGCATGGCATGTTCACATCAGAGAAGGTGCTGTGTTCTATGAGCAAAGCATAATTTAAATAACTCAAAAGAAATACAAGATGTGCAAATTCAGAGAACCCACCCTAAATGATCACATGGACTATTAGTGCCTGATCTGTGATAGAACATTCCGCTCTCATATTGGTCTGATCAGCTACAGTTGGACACTAGCATAGTAATGTCATTTTGGTTCTCTTTGAGAACCAAGGACAACAACCAACCAATCATCAAAGTTAGAACTTGAATCCAGACCTTCTTGGCTTCATGGCTAATTCTCTATTCATTATAACAACCTGTCTCTTCATTCTAGAAAAAAATCATAGGAAAAATCTCTTCAATGGAGCAAAAGAATTTAATAATGAGGAAGTAGTATGTACTGTTGTGTAATTAAAACACTCTTCCCCCTTCCTCTCCCATTACAGAAATCCTATCATATCCTTTAAGGTACAATTCTACTTTCTAAACTATCCCAGATACTCCAAGCTGACTGGTCTCTCATCATCCTGATTCTCCCATAACATTGTTTTATAGCAGGTGCCTACACCCAATTTAGCAATTTAAGTACACTATCTTCTTCTGGTTTCAGATTCTTTGATGTGGATAAGTACTGTCTCACCAGCAAGACTGCATAAGGTAGGAAATTTGCTAGAAGTGTCTTTTTCTTTCTCACAATGCAAAACATCTGGTAGGTACTCACTAAATTATTACTAAAATGTCTTGAATACAGATAGGTAAAGACAAATGGGGAATAATGCAAGCCAAGAGAATCAAGTACTAGCATTTAAGTTTCTAAAATTCATATCTTGAGAAGTAAAGGAGGAGAAAGATTAATGTAGACCTGAGCAGCCGAGAGAAATTTCCCAGGGAAAATGGGACTATGGGACAACACAAACCTGATCTTTGTTTGAACAGTACCAGTGGGAAGAAACTCACTGAATAATTGTAATGCCATGCACAGAAGCTTTCCAGAAAAATGCTACTGTGAACATCTTTTAATGTTCTGATTACTTAGCATAGTGATCACTCTATTTATTCCACAACAAAGCAAAGCAAAACATCCATAGGAAATCAAGGTACAGCATTCACAATATTACAACTTATATCACAGAAAATCACAATATAATCTCAAAATACATGGTCAAAGTCTTCCACTCATGGGGCAACTGTTAACTAAGTCACTTTTCAGTAACAATCATATAATAATCACAATATAATATTCATGACATAGTCTCAAAGTAAAATAGTCACTCTTGATTAACTCAATCAGTCACTTATCAGTAGTTTCAAAGAACATGGTCAAAGTCTTCCACTCATGGGGCAAAGTCTTGATTAACTCAATCAGTCACTTATTCACCAAAGTCTTACTAAGTATCATACACAAAACCCTCCACTCCTTAAGTCACTAGTAAACTATAATTACATAATTACTCAGTGCCCAAGGAGAGGTCTTTTCTTAATCTTGACTTGGGGCGTGTTCTCATATTCCCTGGATCCCCTCCCATGGTCCCAGATTCTACCTGGATTCCCCAGACTGTCACCTGAGTTCAATGGCAGACAGCTCCTAGTTCCTTGATCAGCTCTCTGGGCAGGTCCTGCTCTACCCTGAAGTTCACAGGGTCTGGTCCATGTCAGATCTCTCACCATTTCCACTTCAGGGAATTCAAGTCTCAACCAAGCCACAAACAAATAAAGTCTCAGCATCCCAGTCATACTTCAGTCACCTGGGCTCCTGGCTCCTGGGCTCCTGGCTCTGGGCTCCTGTTCAGAAGAAGCTCCACCACCACAAGTTTTCAGGACTCAGTTTTCCATTTTTCTGTAGCTGTTCTGCCACCAGATCTGGTCTCAAGGAAATTCTGACTGTGTGTGTCTCTGGGGCTTTTCCTTATATACACACAGCTGGTTTCAGCCAACCCCTTCCTGTTACATCAGTAACAGGAGACAGGAGTCTTGATCAGTTACTAAGTGCTAAGTACCTGCTACTTTTGCCAACACAAAGGGATCTTCAAATTCAAAATTACATTACCATTACACTAATTCCATTTGGGGAAGGCCCTCATGTTAGGAAAAGCATAGGCTTGAACAGCCCTACATCCAGTGGTATAATGGGAAGAGCACTGACCCTGGAATCAGAGGGTCTAGGGTCAAAATCCATCTTGGATGTGTACTACTTTGGGCAATTCACTCAGTTTTCCTGGGTTGCAATTCTCTCATCTGAAGAATGATGGATTTGAACAACATGATTACTGAGGTCCCTTTTAGCTTTCGATAATCCTATGAATCATAAGTGAGTAATGATCTAAAAGTTGCTATCAAATTAAAAGTAACCTAATCATCACAAGCACAGATGAGCTCTCCTGCTTTGACAGTAAAGAAGGCCAAAGAGAAGATTCAAAGAGTGGGAAGTCCCATGATGATGCTATTAGAAATAGCTTCTAAAAGCACAACTCGCTTGTGGGAAACACTGCCAAGGGGGCGTAGGAGAATAGTCCTCCAAGCTCCTTCTGTGAGATCCCTCGGGCATCCTATCTTCCGCAGACAAATGATATGATTCCATAATTGCAGGGGATCTGTGCCAGAAAGGGAAACCCTTTCTTTCGTATGAAAATTGGCATCAAGTCACCCCCAACAAGGAGGAGCCAGCCAAAAGTGTTAATTGGCCCACAGATTCTGTTTAGAAGAATGTGGCACTGTGGTCCTCAGGAGCAAGATTATAGGGTTACAGTGTCTCACAACTCTAAACATTCATTCAACTGCTCATTATGAGGTTTTTTCTTCTGAGAGAGAACTGTTCTGTGCCTTTGATTTTTAGTGCCTTTCAAAAGCAACTTTTCTTCCAGGGAAACCTTCCAAATACCATGCAGTGTGCCCAGCATAAAAACAAATCTCTCTCTCCATGCCATGCTTTTTCATAATTTGCTTTTTTCTGATTGCCTCTGGGTATGAATCAATGAGGAAAAGTTCATGAAAATCTCCTCTCCTAGTCCCCAGGTTAGGCCCCTCTTCTTCTTCCCCTCATCCATCCCAACTTGTCTTCCTAATGGGTCACTTATAAGGAAGGCAAAGTGAATCAATGACATAATTTTTATTTACATATGACATGTATCGTCATCACCTATGAATGTTTTTGAACATGGCATTTGACAGTAGGATAAATATCTCTCAAACTATAAGGCCAAAGTACTTTTTAATGGCAGTATGGCTTTTAAAGAGAAAGAGAAAATTCTGTGAATCCTTACATTTTCAAATAAGAAAAGCCATGGTGAGCAAGGGAAAAGGAAGAGGTAGACGGGAAAATGTGGGAAATATTTAAAAATATATATCAATATTTTACAAAAGAAAGCCATTATTTATTGTTTTTATTTTGAAATATGTTTTTAAAATGGTGTATTGGAGAAAAATATCCAAAACTATAGTTATGTATTGGCTATAAGAGCTGATAGCTAATATAGAACATCTCAAGTACAAAGTTCTTTAGATATTTTGTTTCTTTTGATCCTCAGAAGAACCCTGTGAAGTAGGTGCTATTATCATCCCATTTTGAATATCTGATCACTGTATCTAGATGGCTCTGGAGGAGAAAGTGAGGCTGGTGACCTTGCATAGCCCTCCCTCACTCAAATCAAAGTCAATTGCAAGTCATGTCATCATTTCCCTGATGCTATGGTCTTCTTCAAAAATGAAGGGCAACCCTTGAATAGACCAAGCTTCCTGAATGCTCAGCTTGACTTTTTTCCTTTCTTTTTTGCTAATGAAAGGGGCCATCACTTGATTCACTTCTTAAAGAGGCCTATTCACTGAATGTACATTACCTTACTCAAAGTGAGAACCAGAAAATACCTTAGCCTAAAAGGGTCAGGGTCTCTCATTGCATCCTGGGCCATCTCCAGTCCTCCTGATGAATATTTGGCCACTGGACCTCCAGATGGCTCTGGAGGAGAAAGTGAGGCTGGTGACCTTGTACAGCCCTCCCTCACTCAAATCAAAGTCAACTGCAATTCATGGCATCATTTCTGATGTCATGGTCCTCTTCAAAATCAAAGGACAAACACAATAACAACAACAACAGATGAGGAAATTGAAAGAGAAAGAAGTTAAGTGACTTGCCCAAAGCCACAGAGCTAATAATTGTCTGAGAGAGGATTTGAATTCTGGTCTTTCTATCTCCAAGTCCAGCCCTGTGCCCACTGTGCCACAGTGGTGCTGATGGATGGAGCAGACGATCTTTGAAAGTGTGTCTTTGAAAGTAGTTGTTTCATGAAGATCATTCCAAAAACATAGAACTTCCACAAGTCATGGTTTTAATAGGATAAGAATAGGAAAATTAAAAAATGATGAAGCAGTAAGAAGGTCAGAAAAAAAGCTATTTTCTACATAGGGTGATGCTGTAGGTTTGGTATAGATGTCCCAAAGAGGGCAAATACACTGCCAAATACTTCACTTTTCTGCCAAGGCATAAAAATGCTAGAATGGAAGATAGAAATGATCAGTTTAGGGGAGGATAATGCTTTAACTCTCAGAGAAATACATGAATAACAGGATACTCAGTATGAAAGAGAAATAGGAGGGAGGAAGGTGGCCCTGTCTGTGATGAAGCTGAGTGAAATATGGTATCTTTTGTGGATGGAAAGTTGCTGTTGGAGACTGGAAGAAATGGGGTTAAGTCCTATATCCAACATACACTGTCTCTGTGACCCTGAACAAGTCACTCAACAATTCAATGCTCTGGGTAATCAGTTAGTTGACAAGCATTTATTAAGCACTTATATGTGCCAAGCACTGTGCTAAGAAAACAAATAAAAAACAGAAAGACAATTCTTGCCCTCAAGGAACTTGCATTCTGATGGGGAAAGACAACACATAAAACAAAGCTAAAACAAGTGAAGAGATATTAAGGTATCCCATTTATGGTAGAATTTTATAATTTAATAAGTATTTTCATATTTATCTCATTTGGTTCTCATTCTTACTCTCTGTGAGTTAGTCAAGGCAGGTACTATTATCCTTATTTTATGGATGAATACACTGGGGTCCAGAAAGTTTGTGGCATATTCAAAGGTATATAGCTGATAAGTTAAAGATAAGACTTAAGCTTAATTTTTGAACTTCATTCAACAACTTAATCTCTACTCTGTCATTTATAAATCACCAACTTGCTTAGCTCTTTGACATTACCATGAAATCAAACAGTTAGGGCCAGCTAACAAAGAGGATTGTAGCGTTTTTGTTTTCAGTCATTTTCAGTCATGTCTGACTCTTCATGACCTCTTTTGGGGTTTTCTTGGCAAAAATACTGGAGTGGTTTGTCATTTCCTTCTCCAGCTCATTTTACAGATGAGGAAACTGAGGTAAACAGGGTTAAGTGATTTGCCCAAGGTCGGACAGTTACTAAGTGTGTAAGACCAGATTTTAACTCAAGAAAATGAGTCTTCCTGATTCTAGGCCTGGCACTCTAACCATTACACCACCTAGCTGCCACAACAAATTGAGGAGTTTGTACTTTCTCTCTCACTCACATTACATATTTCTGGCATTCCCTCCTTTTCTCAGATTCCTTTGCACATAGAGCAAACCACTTCCTACAGCATCTCTCTTTTTGCTGTTCAATCATTTTTCAGTTATATACAACTCTTCATGACCCCATTTGGGGTTGTCTTGTCAGAGATACTAGAGTGATTTACCATTTCCTTCTCCAGCTCATTTTACTGGTGAGGAAACTGAGGCAGACAAAGTTAAGTAATCAGGATCACATAGTAGCATCTGAGGATGAATTTGAACTCAAGTCTTCTAAACCTAGTGTTAAGGGCACTACCTAGTTGCCCTTATTGCAGCTTTGAAGTATCATTCATTAGAGTCGGGAGGAATCTTACAGAGATTTTAAGGATGAAGAGATCAAGGTCCAATCAAACAAGCAACCAAGCATTTATTAAACAGGTACTAAATTCC
Organism: Gymnobelideus leadbeateri; assembly: GCA_011680675.1. Taxonomy (NCBI): domain Eukaryota; kingdom Metazoa; phylum Chordata; class Mammalia; order Diprotodontia; family Petauridae; genus Gymnobelideus; species Gymnobelideus leadbeateri. Next base: position 164,500 of record WOXC01008706.1, on the reverse strand, counting down.
AAGCATTGTGCAAAGTTCTGGGGACATAAAGCATTAAAAAGAAACAAAAACAAAGACAAAAAAACCTCACAGTCCTTGCCCCCAAGAAGCCCATATTCTAAAAGGAGGGATAACCTGTATATAAAATACAGAACAGCTATAAGGCCAACATTGAGGGAAAGCAATAGCAACCAGGAGTATGAGTCTTAAAGAAAACCAGGGATTCTAAGAAGGGGGTAGGGGGCAGAGGGTGGTAAGGATAAAGAGCAAAACTATAAATGTTAGGGCAGATTGCCCAAGACCACAGAGAATGGATAGCAGAACCAGGGATTCAAGCCCAGGTTTCCTGTCTCCTCCTTCCACTATACCATGCTGAATGGGGCAGTGTTTCTCACAATGCCCAGTCTACTCTCTGCCATCCTATGAGCCAGAAAGGTAAGGGCCATATGCTATGCAACACTTCCCCCTAAAAATCACTCCCTATTCAGTTTGACCTCAATAACTTTTGATCTGCCTTCTAATTCTGCAGTTCTCTTCCTTTAATCTAAGGGCCCAGATGAGCAGGACCTAAGGCCATTAAGGAGAGGAAGTGATACTATTGCCACTGCTAATATCCTTATCCTAGCCTCTGCCATAGCCTCAGCATCTCTCACTGAAATGATGAGTGTGGGGTGGGGTGGGGGGTGGGGGAGGGGAGGGGAATTGTGAAGTGAAGGGACAAATACTGTCAAGGACTAGAGGCCTTCTTCACTACATGCGACCTCCCCTGTCCCCGTTACTGCCTACCTCTGTTCCTGATTCTAGTCAGTTAAGTAGCCCACATCAACTAGAAAGCTTCCCTTGTCCTGTGATTAGCAAATTCTTGCCTCCTAACTCAAATCCAATACCTGCTGACATCACACAGGCAGTATGTATCAGAGGGGTTTCTTAACAAATTATTCATGTTATTTCTCTATCTCTTTCTCCTCTGCAACAGATGCTGATGTGGGAGCTACAATAATTTCACATTGTCTTTTTGTAAATATATATCAGGAATACTGGTCATCTTAGAACAAATGCCCTATCAATCAACTGACAAACATTTATTAAATATATTTTGTGGCTTCACTGTGCTAGAGGTATAAGAGTGAGACGATTCCTGCCTTCAAGAGGCTTACGTTTTGCCAGGAGAATAAAGATACAAAATAAAGAAAAAAATGAAGTAATGCATCATGTCACTGAACTATAAATAAATTTATTATATTATTATATTATATATATTATATTATATAAATAAAATATTATATTATATTATTATATAAATAAAATAAACTCAATCACCTTCTCCACACACACCAAAATAATTTTTCTGAGACATATTTGATCACGTCACTGCTCAAAAGTTTTATTAATGTTGCATCCCCCATGGCATTTCAACTGATTGAGGGGAAGACCTATTTTATTTTGTCTTTGCATGACTTAGTATCTAGCACAATGTTTTACACACAATAGACACTTCATAAATGTTTGTTGATTCAAGTTGACTCAAGATTCATTATATACCAACTGTGTATAGACCACTGGCAAAGATTCAAAGTTTAGATGAGATATTAAATTTCTAAGTTCAGTCCACGCCCCCCCACCCACACACAGCTGACATTTCTAAGCCCATCCCCCTTATTATTTCTAAGGAAGAAAATTGGTTATAATTCAACATGTGAAAAGTTGATACCCATGTTCACATATATGAGAGCCATGTTTAATTATCAAGAAGGAACAGAAGTAGCTTAGTTGGGCAATGACCCAGGTTTCTTTTCATGAGAGCCAATCTGAAAAATTATTTTGAGTTATATGGTTGGAAAATGTCTCTCCATATTCAAAAGTGGGAAAAGCATTTGTAGTTAGAAGACCTAGGTCAAGTGCCAGCTTTGTTTGCTTACTCCCTCTATGATCTTTGGAAAGTCACTAAACAACTCTGACCCCAATGCTTCTCTAGTGCAAAATAATAATAATTACTAATCATAACACCACTTACTTCATAGAGTTGATATGAAGATCAGATGACAGAATGTAAGTAAGGTATTTTATAAACCTTAACTATCCCACAGACACCTCAAACTCAACATGTCTAGAACATAAAATTATTTTCCCTTAAATCCATTCCTCTTCCAAACTTCACCAGTCCGGGTAGTGACACATCAACCTGACAGTTCCCCAGGTTTACAACCTTACATCGTAGTTGATGCCTCAGCAATCACCCACAAAACCAATCATTCACCATGATTTATCATTTCTTTCTCCATAACATGTCTTGCATATCTTCCCTTGACACACTACAATCCCAGTTTAGTCTTTTATCACCTCTCACCTGGTCTGTTATAATAGCCTTTTATTTGACTTAACTAACTCAGAGGTCTCCCTGCCCCAATCAATCCCCCATTCAGATAGTAAAATTAGTCCCTTTAACCCCAATTCTGACTATTTTACTTCCATCCACCCTACCTAAATTCCAGGAGATCTCTGTTTTCTATAAGATTAAATATAAACTCTTTTATTTGTGATTCAAAAGCTTTTCACAGTCTAGATCCAGTCTACCTTTCCAAACTTCTTACATTATTACTCCACTCCATTTACTCTATGGTCTAGGTAGTACCAGTGGATAGAGTGCAGGGCCTGAGATTCATCTTCCTGAGTTCAAATATGGCCTCAGACATTTATTAGCTATGTTACCCTAGGCAAGTCATTTAACCCCATTTGCCTCAGTTCCTCGTCTATAAAATGAACCAGGGAAGGAAATGGCCAAACCACTGCAGTATCTTTCACCAAGTAAACCCAAAAAGGTGATGTAAAGAGTCAGATATGACTGAAACTGAAACTGAACAACAACCAGACATGCCACCCTAGCTATTGTTCTAGAAACATGACATTCTATTTTCTATCTCCTTGCCTTTACATTGGCCATCCCTCTATGCTTGAAATGAACTCTGTCTTCACAGTTAGTTCTTTGAATTCCTAGTTCCCTTTAAGACTTGGCCCAAGGTACACCTTCTACATGAAGCTTTATCTGAGCCCATCAGCTACTCATATTCCCTTTTAATACTTTGTATTTTTACACATTTACATATATTGTGTATATATATGTATATATATATATATATATATATATATATACACACATATATATTTCTTCTGGGTTTTGTTTGTTTGTATTGCTTTTGGAGAGGAGAAGATAGGACAATTGGGGTTAAATGACTTGCCCAAGGTCATACAACTAGTTTTTGTGTTAAGCGTCTGAGGGTGGATTTGAACTCAGGTCCTCCTGACTCCAGGGCCGGTGCTCTATTCCCTGTGCCATCTAGCAGCCCCAACATATATATTTTCTACATGTTCATGAATATACATGAAGTTTCCCCCATTAGTATGTAAACTTCTTAAAGTAAAGGACAGTGTGACTTTTATATTTGTATCCCTACTGCTTAGTACCATGCCTGGCACATTAGGCCCTTAATGAATTCATGTTGATTGATTGCTACATAAATGTAAGATCCTATAATAATGATGGTGATGGTGATAATTAAAATGATTTATTTACTTTTTCCCATTAAATAAGGCAAAGACCCAAATGAATGATTACAGTTTCCTAAAAGCACAGTCTGTTTGTGGCTTCTGGACAATCCTAGTCATGATAAATAATTTAATTTATTAATATAAGCTACTAGAAAGGTTAAAAAAAGGAATGGTGATTTTTATTCAGATTCTGATTCAAAAGAATCAGAATAAAGAAAGGTAGAAAGCCACATGGCCCCAGAGAATATAGCAGTACTCTGCTATAGTGGAAACTACATTTGGTGTCAAAGTGTTAAGTTCAAATCTGGACTCTCTCACCTGAATGATTGAGCAAGGCACTTAACCTCAGATTCCTTTTCTATAAAACATGGAGGTTGAACTAGATTATCTCTAAGGTCCCTTCCAGCTCTGAATGTATGATACTAATGAACAAGATTTTCATGAGAAACAGAAAAGTACCATGGAAAGCACAATGAAATGTGAGTGAGAAGAGCAGGGTTTTAAACTTTTTAACATGTGACCTTAGACAAGTCACCTGACCTCTCTGAATCTATTTCTTCATCTGCAAAATGGGAATAATAATGTTCTTCCTACCTGTCTTATAGGATTGTTATAGAATCAAATAAAATAGCACTTGTGAGAATACTTTGAAAAATAGTGTTATGCAAATATAAGTTGTAACACAGACATTATTAGCAGAAAGTTATTGTGGGGAAAGGAGTATGTGTAGAGTCAGAAGCATTTGATTCAAGTGTCAACTCTGCTACTCAGTTTCATGACATAGGGTGAATCATTCACCTTTTTCTGATTAAAGATGTAATATGTACTTAATTTAGCATATGCTTATAGATTTGCCAAATGGGATGTTAAAAAACAAAATAAAATATGTCAATTAGATGAATAAAAATATATACAGTTATCTTGGCACCTGAGAAAAGGCTAAGTTTAAATAAAACATGATTCTCTCTAGTTTCTTAAATTTAAATCATTTTAAATGATTTAATATCACTAAGACAGAAATCAACTACTGAGAGGCATAGTGGATTGACAGTTGGTATCAGAGCCCAAGAAGCTCTCAAAGACTAAATCTGTGTCCACCTCTACCCCTAGGCCGGTATCTGTGAAATCAGCATGACTATGTTTTTTATATTCTGTATCTGTGAACTATCCCTCCAACTTCTTTTTGGACTTCTCCTTGCCTCCTAGCTATAGATCAAATAAAACCTTTTACTCACTGTACCCTAAATAATAAAAGAGTGAGTTTCCTTTCCATGTCTTTGGTAAAACTCTCTCACTTTCTCAGTAAACTCCCTAAGAGCAGGGATTATTTTCCATTTTGTCTTGGCATCCCTAGCATCTAACTGAGGGCCTTGCACATAGGAGGTGCTTAAAAAGAATTTGTTGGATATAATTCAGTTCAATTACTTTTACTAATATCTTTCATTTATGTCTACATACCTGCTCCTTCTGTTTCTTATCTTTTCCTTTGAGAATATCTTTGCATTAACTATTTGTTGGCCTAAAATTATGTTTCAAGCACATTTCAGCTTCAAACCATTTGAACAAAAAGACTAATTTGCCTCTGGATTTGTTTATTCTCTACTTACAGGCCATGTAGACAATCAATGCACAGAAGTGGAGTGAGGTGAGGGAACAGAGATGTCTTGAGGAAAATAACACCAGATGGTTAGATACACTCGCCTACAACATAAATAATGTCATTTGGACTTTACAGCTGATGCAGGGAAGTGTAAAAAGTAAAGGGAAATATTATTATGTGTGTATACTTATATATAGCATGAATAGTATATTAATATCATATCTTTATAGTTAGGGAATAAATGATTCACCAGACTCGAATTCTCCCTAGCACCAGTAAGTGGTACATGCTTTAACTGGAAAATGCTGATCTATTTTTAATAAACTGACCTTTTCACTTGAACATTACTAGTTTTAATGAGCCTGCAAACCTGGGTTGATTGATTTAGTAATATAATGCTCTCAGACTCCAATTTTCTTTATATATATAATTAAGTTGCTTATTGAGAAGACTTGCCTTTGGGCTATCACCTCTCGGTCATCAGCTCATCATTATAGGGCCCATCACATTAATTTCTCATTCATTCCACATAGAGAAATTAATAAAATATTCTGGCCATCTTTTTTTTTCCTCTTTTGGTGAAATGGTTACTTTGGCAGGAAATAGGCATTAACAAGTGGAACTTCAGTCTAGAGCAATGTAAGCTTTTCTGTGAGGGGGATAAGAAGCTAAAAAAATGAATCATGAAACCTCTCTGACTGAGACCTCCAAAGTCAGGCAACTTTCCAAGGGCCAAGAGGGAGAAAGCTCATACTTCTTTATGCCAGTTCCAAGAGACTGAATCATAGGAGGAAGAGCTCTGAACAAAGAATATAGAATACAGTATCCTGGGAGCTTATTGCAAGCTTATAGTAAGGTTTAGAGACTCAGTAGTATTTTCTCCCATGACACAACACTAAATGATCTATTTTGGTATAATAAAAGAGACAGCGCATATGCTACATAAAATATCAGTGTCCCAGAGATGACAAAGCAAAACTCAAGGGAAGTCAAATATTTTCACTGAGGCAATGTCTGTCTGTATCATGGGTCTCCAAAAAAAATCTGGAAAAGGCAATCTAGCCTGCTTACAAGTTCCAATGGGAAATCAAGGCAGAAGATGGAAATGTATCTAGCTAGAAGTTTACTACAATGCATTAGCTTGGCAGACAGATAATCAAAGAATTATGGAATAATACAACTGGAAAAGAATGTAAGAGATGATATCATCCCTATTCTAATTCTACAGATGGGGAAACTGAGGCCTGGGGTGATGAAACAATTTTAAGCTAATTTAATAATTTAGCTTGGAAATGGGTTTCATGTTTCTGAGCCCAGTATTCTTTCCATTATGTCACATTTTGCCATAGTATACATTACATTATCTCAGGACATCACAGACTTTCCACAGACTCATGCTAAAACCTTACTAAAAGTAAGTGAAAAATATCAGTCATTCATGAATTCATGTTATTCTTCAATTCTCCTCCTTAAAACAAAGTTTAAAACTAGATGCTTTGAAGAAGGGATCTTATGAAAAACTAGATTTAAAAAGAGTTTAATGACTCCTGAAAACCAGCGTTTGCTTTTTTTGAAACTTTCAAAGTTGTCTTTTGAAACTAGCAAACTAAGCCCTTTTGACTGATTATTCTATCCCCCATGCCTGGAGCCATTATTTAGGGTATGAAAAGTGAATGTGTTGGATGGTAGGGAAGAATAATTTTCATAGTGATCCAATTTAAGCTTTAAAAGAAGAAAAAGCAAAACTGTCCCTTCTTCTAACTTTCTTATGAAAGGAATGTTTCTCTTCTTTCAGTAGGTTAGCATTTAAAGCTTCCCAGTCCTGGGACCCTCTCCCATGTGACACAACCAATTTTTTTTAATACATATGCACCCCCTCATACTTTATAAGAAAGGAATTCCAGACATGAGAAACAGTGTTGCATAGGGATAGAGAATCAGCCTCAGAAAACCTAGGTTTATTTCTTTTCTTTCACAAATATTAGCTCTGTGATCCTAGTGAGTCACTTAACTTTGCAATTTTCCAGGAAATTCTCTAATATTTTGTACAAGTTGTGGCAAATTTTAAAACTTGTAGAATAATGGAGCGTGCTAAGGGAGAAAAGATAGAGAAAGAAGAGGGTCAAAAATCTGAACATTGGGAGTGCTCACCAAGACACAAAAAAGAAGGCAGAGAAATAGGGGTTGAAGAGAGTAAGTGAAACAAGGAAGTATGGTGTCTCTCTAGTTTAATTCAACAAATAATTATTAATCACTTACTAAGTGCCATACAATGTACTAGGGATTAGGGATACAAAGAAAAAAATGAAACAGACCCAGCCCTCACAGAGTTTCTATTCTAGTGGGAAAGGATTAAACAGTAACTGGAAGAGTAAGATGAGGTTTGATGCATGAAATAGCCTTAACTGAGCCTTGAATGAAGACAAGGATTCTGAGACAAGAGTGCATTATTGTGAGAACAGAGCACGGATTCTGTAAATGTATACATGTGGAAGAATCAAGTGCAGAGAACAACCAACAGTCGATTTTGGCTAGTCTAGAGTGAAGAAAAGAGAGTAATATGAAATAAACCTTGAAGAGTAAGTTAGGTGCATATTATAAATGGCCTTGAGTGCCAGGCAAGGAATTCAAGTTCTGTACTAAATGCAATGTGGAGCCATCAAAAGTTTTTGAGTTCAGGAGTGACATAGTGATCTCTCCCTCTGTCTTAGAAAGACTGAGATGGGAAAGATAGACTGGAGAGAGGAGAGAGTGGAAGTATAAAGACTATTTAGGGAGACAATAGTTGTCCAAGGAAAAGGCAGTGAGAGTCTGATAGTGTCCTAGTGGTGAGTGAGCAGAACAGAACAAATGTGAGAGATATTTATAAAAGAAAATAACTGATAAAACTTGGCAACTAATTCTTTATGGGTGACAAGGGGGACAGAAGAGTGAACTATAGCTCCTTTTGTCATGCCCAGCTGACAAATTTTGGAGAAGAGGATCATGGTGGTGATCTCAAGAGAAATAGGGAAATTTGGAGGAGAGACAGGTTTGGGTAGAAGATAATGGGTTACATTTGAAATATGTTGCATTTGAAGGGTTTGAGGGATTTCTAGGAGATACAAAATAATCGATGATGTGTGATGGAGGTTCAGGGAAGATATTTGGAGTAAATATAAATTTGGGGATCATCTTTGTAGAACCAGTGGGAGTGTAGCAGCAGGCACCCCAACATCCCCAGGGTGGCTGCCAACACAGGTTCTTAGATCTGCTTTTCTAAAGGAAAGCAAATCAAAATGGGTTAACAAGCTTACTTTAATCAATCAAACATATATCATTTACCTAGTTCAGGGGGAAAAGGTCAGCACCCCGAACTTCAAAGTATATAGACAGAACTTACAAGACAGAAAAACAAACAGATCAAGCAGGCAGGCTTCCAAACTGCCCAACCATTATATCAATACAAAATCACAGTTACCAGAGAGGGAAGTATCAACATCTGGGTTTTCAAAGCCAGGGGGGACTCTCAATGGCTGCCCAGAGTCTCATCTGGTCAAATCACACAACTCTTCTCAAGTGAGCCCCAAGGCAAAGCCTCACATCAGAGATTATATAGCCTTCTCCTGGATCAGAGAATGCCACAACCCTCTTGACCCACTACCCAATCACACAGCATCAAGGTGTAGGCATTCCTGAAAACCGAACCTCCTGCCACAGGCTCCATGTGACCACATTCAGCCCATTAGGGGGCAGAGTATATTTTCAAATTAAGGAAGGTTCTCAGAGTCACTTAAGCTAATCTAAGGGCCTATGGGCAGGGAAGATCTTTAAATTTGCATTTCCATTACAGGGAGCTGAGAAGTTTGGGGAGAGTATGGACAGAGAAGGCTCAGGAAAGAACTCTGGAGAATATCCATGCTAATGGAATAGAGAAACATGCCAGTCTAATAAACAAAACTGAGAAGTGGCCTGACTAAAAGGAATACCTGTAGCTGAGGTAAAAGAGAGTATCTAGAAGGTAGAGAAGATCAATACTATCAAATGCTACCAAATAGTAGTGCATGGGTTGTCTGGGGTGTTCCAGGACTAGCACCTCTGATGTGAGGACTTGCTGAGTCCTTTTCAGGATTGCTTGTTCACCTTTGGTGTCCACCTTTCCCCCAACTCTCACCTATAACTCCAAGAAGCTATAATATGCACAGAGGCCACACCCTGGTAAACTGTCTTGGCAGACTGGCTAAACCAGATTGAGGGTAACTGACAAGCCTCAAACCTATTGGTGAATTAGGAGGATGTCAACCACAAGATATGAAGATATCCCCTGGCAGGATGAGAAGATGAGAACAATTTGTTCCAACGGCCTCAAAGGTGGACAAAGCAGGTACTATGGAGTGCTTAGAGTGTGGTCAGATATTGAAGGCCATACATTGCATCCCTGTCTCTCATCAATTGTCTCTTTTGTCTTGCCACTAGACTTTGATGACTCTGGAAGAGAGAGTGAGGCTGAAAACTTTGCACAATTCTGCTTCACCAAAATCCAATTCACTCTGGAATCAAGATGTCACTCCATGATGTCACTGGTTCTCTCTGAAAACAAAGGACAAACAACAAAAACCAAATGGTCAAAATATGAATGCTTATGGAAAATGGGACCATCAGATTAGGCAAATCCAAATTTATTAGTATCCTCTAAGGAAGCAATAGGAATAAAAGTCAGATTTTAAGGAGTTGACAAGAAAGTAGGAGATAAACAGAGGCCTTGGGGTAATTAATTTTTTTCAAAGTTTGACAGTAAAGGAAAGGTGAAGGATGGAATGAAAGTTAAATGAGCTATAAGTGAATACCTTTTAGGAATGTGGAGACCTCAATCTGTTTATAGGAAAATGGAAAGCTTCTAGAAAAGAGGGAAAAATTCAAGGTCCATAAGAGATAGCAGAGACAATGACATCCCATGGGCTGAGTTTCCACGTATTTATTCCTGATCACCACTCACTTGCTTACCCTGTACATCATGGGGCATTAGTAAAACAATTACAACATCTGGATTGATGATGAATTCAAATAAATTCTTGAAAACACTATTGCCAGTTTTGCAAAGATAATGGACTCATTTCATTGACTAAGTAAACTATTTCTTTTCTCTAACCTGGGCAGAATATTGGCTTTTCTGATGGATGATAGAACATTAAAACCATTTGGCCAGAGTGACAGAAGAAAGAGAGAAAGAGATCAATGGCTTTAATTGTCCTGGATTATAACTTTAAAAGTTTAAGAATTTCTAAAGCCATATAAGAATCCTCCGAGGGTTTCTTTTTTCTCTTAATTTACTAGTGGTACCATGCTTTAAAGTACACTTCTGTAAGTATTAAAGATGCCAATCTTAACCTGCCCTGTGATTGATTGTCTAATTCAATACTTTAACTGATAGCACCACCTACTCAGTCATTAATCTGATTCTTTACTGGTCAAATCCACCTAAGTGAAAAATAGGGACAAAATAAGAATGTAGAAACACCCCAAGTGGGACAGACCAAGGATCCTTCTAATTTATACAAAATTTCAATAGAGGTACTACATTGTTGTATAGGAGCCAAATCAGAACCAACAATTATGTTTTTTGAGTCAAGACACTTCCCTATAGAAATATTTTTTCTGACTTTAGGATATTAACTATCTTGCAATCCCCCCCCATCTGAATAAGAAAAAAATTATATAAGTTTTATGCTAAGCCTATTTATTCAAGGAAAAAGCTCATGAAGCACACAGACTAACAGCTTCCTAATTATAGTTAACAATATTTAAAGGGTTCATGATTTCACTGATGAAGGTACTTCTTCCCAGATGGGTATCACAACCTATCCATGCTTTGATAAAAAGTCTTCATAAGTTGCTGTAACTGGAAAAAAAATCATCACCTAGTGACCAACCCTCTGGCAACAAAGTTTTCCAAACTTAGCCAAGCTGATCCTTGGGTGATGAAAATAGTTTGATGACCATTGGGGAACATTTTAATTAAGGCAATGAAGAACCAGTGAAGACTACAGACATGGCTTAATTAGAAAGGTCATCTTGTCTAATCTCATTGTGTAGATAATTAAACTGGAGTTTGAGGAATGTGAGACCTGCTTGTACCCCTCGTTACTTGAAGAAGGGCAAAACCTGGACTAGCCTATTGAGAGGATAATTTGAATCCTTCTAGCCTGACTTATTAATAATCCTTTGCGATGCTCTCTGAAGGAACCCAAAATCCTCCTGCTTTATCAACAACTACAACACTGGATTAAACTTGCACAGACATCCTGAAGTCAGAGGCACCTCCTTGCTTTATGTAAACTTTATGCAACTTTGGCTACAAAAGGACTGCCATCCTGAGTCATTCTTTTCTTCCTGGTTTTATAATCTGTGCAGCCTAACCCCAAAGAGAGCTTATTTTATGACTACAGCTCCTATGATATGTATACATGCCTATGGGCTTTGAGAGAAATAAACATGCATACAGCCTAATTTTGTTTGTCTTAGACCAAACTCTGGAGGTAGACAGGAAATAAAATAATTTTCCTAAGTAACACAGGTAGTAAGTAGCAGATCATTTAAATATTTGCTGATGGATTAAAAATACTTATTTGATTTTATCACTCCCTGTTTAAGAACTAGTAACACCTATCCAGTTTATATCAGATCAAACTCCAACCCATCATTTTGGTATACTGGAAATTCATATTTTATCACCTTTTTACATGTTTAGTTTTGCCTCCCATTTTTTTTTCAGTATGGACCTTTGGGGAGGCTAAGAGATATAGGGAAAGTGTACTGAAGTGTGAATAGAGGCCTAGATTTTAGTCTGTCACTAATTAACCATATAACCTGGGACAAGTCACTTCACCACTGGAGAACTTGGTTTCCCCAAATATAAACAATGACTAGCTTGGAATAGATGACATTTAAGGTCACACAAATGATGAATTATGACATCAAGTCACTCATTTCACTGTTAACCAAATGCAATATTCTTCCCAACTCTGGATGTTTGCTCAGGTTCTTCCCATCCCTCACAGCACCTCTCCTCTCTTCCATTCCATAGCTGAACTTTCTTTTAAAATCTGAATAAAATCCTAGCACCTCCATAGGGCTTCCTTCACTTCTCTAACTCACTGTGATCCAAATCAATTTTTAAAATGTTAAGTCCCTATTGCTTTCCAGGCACTTAGCTACATTCTAATAATACAAACACAAAACCCAACAGTTATTTGCCCTTAAGGAACTCACAGTGCAAGAAAGATATAACTGCAAATACAAATGGGTATAATACAAGATAATTTGAGAAAGGAGAGAGCACAAAAAAATGAGGGGGGAAGGGGTCAGGGAAAGCTTCACTGAGAATGTGGTTCCAGAAGTGAACCTTAAAGAAAAATAAGAATTGTAAAAGGCAGAAGTGAGGAAGGAGTGAGTTTCAGGCATGGGAGATTGTTTGTGTGAATATGCTGAGTCAGGAGATGGCATATTGAATTCAGGGTATCCCTGGGAGTCCAATTTGGCTAGAATAGAGTATATAAAGAGGGCAATGAGGATAAATGTGAGATAAGTCAGAGAAGGTAGATTAGAGCCAGAATGTAGAAGACTTTAAGTGATAAAATGATGTCTGTATTTTATCCTAAAAGACAAAGGGAATCACTCTGCATTCTTAACACAATTATGACAAGGTCACAACTGACTTTGGAAGGTGGTTTTGGCAGGGAGGACGATGGGTTGGAGATAGAAGAGACTGGAAACAGGGAAATCAATCAGGATAATATAATACGTATCAAAGCTGGAAATGATTGAGAAGTAAACTAGGGTTATCAGTGTGGGTGGAGAGAAGGAAAGGTTCTTGTACTAGCAGTGGAAAGCCTAGGTAACAAATTGCATTTGGACAATGAGGTAAAGGAAAATATCCAAGATGACTTCCTTCATAACTCCAGGGTTACAAATGTTGATTGTTGTTCATCCTTTGTTTTTGAAGACCAATAACATCATACATGAGTGATATCTTGACTTGTATGTGAATTGGATTTAAGTGAGGTGGATTTGCACAAATCATCCATCTCACTTTCCTCCAGAGTCATTGAAGTCCAGTGACAAAACAAAAGTTGGTATGACTGGCAGTGGCCCTGGATGCAGTGAATGACCTTGGTATCTTTGATGTATCACCAAGATCTAAGGGTTGCACAGAGCTTGCTTCAGCTGCCTTCATTGCCATTGAAACAAATTGTTCTCATCTGCCTATTCCACCAGAAGAAGTCTTCAACGTGGTTGGGGTAGGCATCCCCTTAACTCACCAATGGGATTAAAACCCATTGACTCCCCTCAACCTGGTTTAGCCCATCTGCCTTGATGGTTTTGCCAGGGTGTAGCTGCTGTGCATGCTACAGCTTCTTGAAGTCACAGGTGAGAATTGAGTGACAATTCTCAAGAAGCTAGGGGGCTGGAATGGATGAACAAGAATAAGACATAAACAGATAAATAAGATACAAGGTTATCTGAGGAGGGAGAAAATGCTAATAAAATGGTGGCATGAGGAAAGGTTTTATATCAGAAGTGGCACCTAAACTAAGCTTTGAAGGAAGCTATGGATTCTAAAAGGTAGACATAAGGGGCGGCTAGGTGGCGCAGTGAATAGAGCGCCGGCCCTGGAATCAGAAGGACCTGAGTTCGGAGCCGGCCTCCAACACTTAATCCGCACAAACAAAAACCTAGCCGTGTAACCTTGGGCAAGTTACTTAACCCCAATTGCCCTAAAGGGGCGACGAGGTGGAGCAGTGAGTAAGAGTGCCGGCCTCGGAGTTTGGATGACCCGAGATCAGATCCGGCCTCAGAAAATGAGCACCCACGAATAAATAATGACTAGCCGTGTAACCTTGAGCAAGTTACTTAACCCCAATTGCTTTTAAAAAAAAAAAAAAAAGGTAGACATAAGAAAGAAGTACACTCCAACTTTGGGAAACAGCCTGAACAAACACATGGAACTGGAGAGTGAAATGATAAATCTGGGTAACTGCTTTGCCAGCTTGACTAGAAAAATAAGGTACATGAAGAGGAATAATGTGAAATTAAGTTTGAAGTGTTGACAGGACAAAGATTTTGTAGCCTTTTTATTTTATCTATAAGAGGATGACATTATATACAAATGAATTTCTGATATTCATTAAAGTAGGACCCGTAGGACCTCCATTTATCATGACTCTCACTTTGACAGTAAGATACTATTTTGTACTTGAAAACAATTACTCCATTTTTAATACAATTCTACAATTCAGGCAGGTCTTCTTTCCCATTGAGTCTGAATCAGTGAGATCTTCACTTACAAAAGTATTTCCTTTTGGTAACAACTGTCTCTACCACACTGCTGGAAAACAATATTGCTCATTCTACTACTCAAAGTAACAAGTCAAATAATAGAAATTTAGCTTGTCATGTACAAAGACAAAATGTAGCCAGATCAATTGTTCTACTGTTCCCCTAAATCTGAACTTGTACACAAGAGTTGAATGGAAATGATCCTTTCACGGAGTTATTATTCAATCCCCATTTGATATCTGACATGAAACTTCTTTAAAATGAGAGCAGGACCATAATTTATAATATATTTGATTAATTTCTGTTGCTCTTTAAGCTCTCCTGGTTAATAACCTTCACTGATCATTTAAAGTATTGAGATGTTGAGTCAGGTGTTGAGTCTTTGCATTGAGTTATCAATTAATGCAAAAAAAATTAGGTTTGTAATCAGAAATAGCCATAACCTAGCAAGTAATAATGACTAAAAAAGGCAAGAATCAAAAGTTCATTCATTACTTTTATGATGAAGTATTTACAGGTTAATGTCCTTAAGGAGAACAGGAATACACTGTAGGAAATATAGTCAGTTGTCCAGAGAAGAAAGTGAGAGAACCAAATTTATAGGTCTTTAGAAAAAAAAAATCATCAATGTGCTTTATACCTTTAAACAGTGACCTTATTAAAAGGTATTTGCTTAATAGGCTGTCTTCTTTCATTTTAAAGATATCCTTGTTTTTAAAAAATGGAAGAAGAAGGGGCGGCTAGGTGGCACAGTGAGTAGAGAGTCGGCCCTAGAGTCAGAAGGACCTGAGTTCGGATCCGGACTCAGACACTTAACACACGCACAAACAAAAAAAAACTATCCGTGTGACCTTGGGCAAGTTACTTAACCCCAATTGCCCTCCAAAAGGCAAAAAAAAAAAAAAAATGGAAGAAGAGGCAAGAATGAAAGTAGTTTATTTTCTGTATCTCACTAAAGACATCAAAGTTGGGTTTGTCCTTTATAAATTAACAGAACCCGACCCTCTTTATCTTTCCCAGTCCTTTTGTCCCTTGATAAACTGCCCAAGATATTCTGAAAAAGGGATTTATTACTAAAAGTATGTCAATTTAAGCTCAGGTTTATTTTTGTCCTCCGACAATGAAAAAACACTTCCAAAATGTGATATGTATATATCAGAGAGATAGAAATATATTCAAAACATGTTCATGTCCAAACATTAAGCCAAATGTTTGTGGAAGTTAACTGTAAGTTAAAACATGGGAAATTTCTCATTTGACATGTGGCTTTACCTTCAATTTCATAATTGTATATTCCATGATAGATATGCTACATTAAATTAGTTGTGCCAATATGGGGGAAATTTTGAGGACAAGATATTGTTTTTATATCCAATTATAAAAAAATAGTATTTTGGGTAATCTTAAACAAGAGCCAATGAATATTAAACATCAACCATTTAACTTCAGGTACCAACCTACAGTTGAACATTATTAACCTATGCACCAAAATAAAATTAATCAACTAAATTTTCAATCACACTTCAGTAAAATGTGTGTTGCATAAACCTTCCTTATATATGCTACCTTCTACTTAGTAAAACATTGGCTGTCTATCACCTCTTGGATCAAATGCAAAATCCTTTTTGTTACTCAAAACTCTTCATAATGTGCCCTGCCTCCTACGTTTCTGGACACACACACACACACACACACACACACACACACACACACACACTCTATAATCCAGAGACAGTAGATTCCTCATTTTTCTTTGCACAGGTGTTCTATTTCCCAACTCTGGATATTTTCACTGGTTGTCCCCCATGTCCACATTGCTCTCTTTCCTTATCTTGGTTTCCTGGCTTCCTTCAAGCCCAAGCTAAAATGCAACCTTCCACAAGAAACCTTAATGCTAATGACTTTCCTCTGTTGATTACCTCCACTTTAACCTTCATGTATCTTGTTTGTACAAAGTCATTTACACGTTGTCTCCCCTACTAGACTGTGAGGTCCTTGAGATCAGGAACCATTGGGGGGTAGCTTTTTCATTGTGTCTTCAGTGCTTTGCATGGTGTTTGTCCCATAATAGGATAACAAATGTAAATACATTGAATCACTGTCTAATAAAGTATAATAGTATATATACATGTATGTATACATATATGCACACATGTGCACGTGTGTATGTGTGTTTTTTTAATAATCTCATCAATGGGAAAAAAGCAAAGTTTCTCTGAAACCAACAAATGAGATAAGATATATAAAGTGCTTTCCAAACTTGAAAGCACTGTCTATATAAATGTCAGCTGTTATTATTGGTATTATTATTGCTATTGTTTAATCTCCAACTCAGCCTCTTCCAAAATACATAAGAGTAGAAGACCTTTGTCCCCGTTGATTAAGGACAGAGCCAAGCAAGATAAATTACTATGAACATATTTGTTAAATGTCTCAGAAACTTTAAGTTTTCTTGGAAAATTAGCCCTTGTGGCATTTCTTGAGAATCTGGTGCCTATAAAAGCCAATGCCCAAATTAAGTCTCGTGTGTGTGTGTGTGTGTGTGTGTGTGTGTGTGTGTGTGTGTGTGTGAGTTTAGTATACAGGAACATTTCTTTACATTTGTGGTAACAAAAGATTGTCCAAAATATACTTGAATTCTCTAAAGGATAGAAATTGTTAGTATTTTACTAAAATATAACACTGGTAGTTGAACTTATTCAAAGTTATATGTTTTTACCTTGTTAGAGAAGTTTAGAAAAAGATCATCACTACTTTCTATATTCAAAATTCTTTTGGACCTGTCTGGAAGTTTTATATATGAAACTGATATGGAGGTCTTGAGGGAGTAGATGAAAATCTGTTCTGATATACATAGGCATTCACATTCTCCTCAGTTCTCTACACAGAATACTGATCAGTCAGATATACACTGAGAAAACCCCAGAGCAAATCACTGGTTAATGGAGAGCTCCTAGTCTTTGGAATGAGACAATCATTTTTCAAAATGACATATGGAAGAATCCATCTGTCACACAAATAAATAATCTTCTCTCAAAATTCTAGCTATTTTTCTACCATTATCAATATATTGTCTACTCCTCTCTCCAGTCCTTTCCCTAGTCTTAAGTTGAGTTTATGAGGTGATTTTTCCCCATCATGCAATCTAATTAAAGTTTCTTTTAAAAGAAGTGGGAGATGGTTATCTGATCTTTTTTTTTTTTTTTGCCATCTCTCTACCTATCAGTTCTGCTGGCTTCACTCAGGGACAGAAGTTTTGATACCAGAGACTGAAAGTCAATAAATGACAGCTAGAAATACTCTGTGTCATTGATCATTACATTAGGTTTTGGAAGCAAGACAATGCAGTGGGAAGACCTAAAGAAATTCAACACTACATTCGCTTCATATGGTTTAGAATATAGGAAACAAAAAAAAAAGAAAGAAAGAAAGAAAGAAAGGGAATATGGTCATTATCAATCATCAATCTGGAAGGGAATTAGAGGCCATTCAATCTAACTTCCTGTGTTTATGCAAAACTATCTACAAAGACAAGACAATGACTTCCTAAAATTCTCTACAAATTAGAAAAAAAAGAGCACAGAACATGATTGTCTCACCTTCGGGATGGAAGAGATCTCCCATAATCCTAGCAGTGAAATCCTTCCACAGATTTGTGGATAGGATGTTGTTATCTTCAGTGTTCCATTTATGCAACGGAATGAAATAGCAGCCCACACACAATGCTATACGCTGACTTTAAAGTGTAGCCAAGGTGAAAAATTAGGAAAATTTGAGGAAATGCTAGCAATGCTTCTCTGCAGAACTTGGTAGTACAATGTCAGGGTGCTTTGTAAATTAAGAGAGAATCATTAGGCTCATTGTTTCTTCTTTTAGAAAAGCAAAACTGGAAGGAATTTTCTTCTCTTCCTCCCCCACTTCCCCACCCATGTAAAGATAGGCAATACTGGTCAGTCAAATCACTACATTACATTTAAAGTGTGTCAACATGCTAGGCCAAATACATTTATCAGGTAAGAACACATCACAGTTGTTTATCAGGTGTAAAGGCCTTGAGTCCAAGATACTTCAATTAAGTGTGACAGGAAGTCTGCTCTAGTTGGGTAAGGAAGTTGGTCTTGCCTTGATAAGTTTGTCTAAAGGAAAGAGGGAATTGAGAACTGGGCAGAGATTTCAAGTGTCCTACAATGCAGAGGAAGGAGTGGGGCTCTCAAGAACTAAAAAAGAGTTCATACCTAGAGGCCATGGCTTTATCCCATCTCCTTGAGATGTTTTCCTCCTTGATCCCACCCCAACTCCTTAAAAATGGAAAGGTGGTAAACTGGTGTGAGTTTGCCTGATAATAGTGATCTTGTAAGGGAAACAGTCTTTCTCCTTTTTGTTGAAGTTCCTCTTTTCCTTTTACCCCATCTTGATTCCAGTTTTTTTTTTAATTCTTTCTTCTTTTCCTTTAAAACCCCATTATTTTAGTCTATTTTAGTTATGACTATTTCACTACCTAATATGCCCTTCCTCTTAGACTTTTCTCTGTCCCTCTTTTCCCCCATCTTCATATTTTTGTTTTTAGTTTAATGTATTTCTATACTGGAATCTCTGTGTGTGTGCGTGTGTGTGTGTGTATGTGTGTGTGTGTGTGTGTATAGAAAGTACCATATTTCTATTCAGTTTCCTTTATCAGACTGAAACTGAGGTTCATAAGATACTATTCTCCCCAACTCTTCCTCCACAACTATAGCTTTAGATAGACAGAGACACAGATATAGACAAACAGGACAAACAGATAGTTATGCTCTTTATCTCAAGTACCTCTATTATGTAAAGGTAATTTCCCTTCTCTTTTTCCGTTTTTGTCTTCTACTAGGACCACTGAAACAAAACCACTTACTCTCTGTCATGTTTACACTTTCCTATGACCTTAAAAATTATTAGTGTCATTCTCCTATTAACATGTGGATAATTCATTCCCACATATGCTCAATCAATTAAATAAATATATGAACCTTTCTATATTTCTCTTGGTACCTGTTTATACTTCAAACTATTTATAACATACTGGTCTTTTCATCAGGAATGCTTGAAAAAATCTCTAATCTATTAAAGTTCGATTTTTCTGCTGTAGAATTATATCTAGTTTTTCATTTAGTATATTTTTGGTGGCAAGCATTTTTCACTTGGCTTTTAAAATATCATATTCCAATCAATCTTAGTAGTGACGGCTACTAAATCTTCTGTGATCTTTATTATTGCACATTGAAGCTAAAAGTCCTTTTTAACTATTTCTAATATTATTTCTTTGACCTGGAAGCTCTGAATTCTCACTTTGACTTTCCTGGAAGTTTTCATTTGAAAGTTTCTTTTTTTTAATATTTTTTTAAAAACTTTCATCTTTAGGTATAACAACTTTCTAGTGTTTCTGTTTAAAATTTAAACAGCCACTTTAGGTAGCAATAGAACATTTAACTCCTCATCCTTAATTGGATAAATATATGCATTTAATAATAATAAGCCACATTTATAGAAACACTTTGTGGTTTATAAAACATCCCTCTTGTTGTCTATAATGACTTTGCTCACAGAATATTAACACTTAATTTATGAAAGTTAATTAACTAAAATCCCTTATATCTTCCCTTTCAAAACATAGTAAACTGAAAATCTCTTTCCAAATCATATTTTTTTATTTTTAGTTTACGTCATTCATTTCCACAAGATTTCGTTATGTTTTCTCCCCATTTTCCCCTACCCGCCACCCCAAAACAGTGATCCCACTGAATATCCCCTCCCCCAATTTTCTCTCTCCCATAACTTCTCCCATCCCCCCTCTGACTTTCCAGTAGGGCACAGTGGCTCTCTATGCCCCAGTGCCTATATATCTTATTTCCCCGTTATATGTAAAATAACAATAACAATAACAATAATAATAACAACAACAACAACAACAATATATTTTAAAACATTTGATTTTAAACCTTTGAATTCCAGATTCTTTCCCTACCTCCCTTGTCGCCTACCCTTACTGGGAAGATAAGCAATTAAATACAGGTTGTACATGTGTAGATATACAAAACATTTCCATAATGGATATATTATGAAAGACTGACTTTATTTCCCTCCATCCTATCCCACCCCCCACTAGTTCTATTCTCTACTTTGATCCTGTCCCTTTTCAAAAGTGGGTGCTTCCAACTTTCCTCTCCCCCAGCCTGCCCTCCCTTCCA
Source organism: Gymnobelideus leadbeateri (assembly GCA_011680675.1). Taxonomy (NCBI): domain Eukaryota; kingdom Metazoa; phylum Chordata; class Mammalia; order Diprotodontia; family Petauridae; genus Gymnobelideus; species Gymnobelideus leadbeateri. The sequence goes on along the minus strand of WOXC01008706.1, from coordinate 143,842 downwards.
TCATCCCCACTCTCATCCCTTTCCCCCCTACTCTTCTGTAGGGTGAGATACCCTATTTTGTGTGTATGCCATTCCCTCCCTAAGCGAAATTCAATGAGAATAAGGTTGACTCATTCCCTTTTACTTTCTTGTTCTTCCCCTCAATTGTAACAGTTTTCCCTTGCTTCTTCTATATGAGATAATTTACCCCATTCTATCTCTCCCCATCTCCTCTCATTATATTCCTCTCTCATCTCTTAATTTCACCTTTTAAGTATTATCCCTTCCTATTAAATTGGTCCTGTGCACTCTGTCTATGTATACCTATGTAAATTGGTCCTGTGCACTCTATGTACACACACACACACACACACACACACACATACACATATACACACATATACACACATATACACACATATACATTTCTACTCCCTTCAACTATTCTCATACTGAGAAAAGTTTCATGTTACAATTATCATTTTTACATGTAGGAATATAAGTAGTTTGACTTTGATAAGTTCCTTATGATTTCTTCTCCCTTTTTACTTTCTCATGCTTCTCTTCCTTCATGTATTTGAATGTCAACTTTTCTATTCAACTCTAGTTTTTTCATCAAGAATGCTTAAAAGTCCTCTATTCCATTGAATGACCATATTTTCCCCTGAAACATGATACTCAATTTTGCTGGGTAGGTGATCCTTGATTTTAATCCCAGCTCCTTTGACCTCTGGAATATCATATTCCAAGCCCTTTGATCCCTTAGCATAAAAACTGCCAGATTCTGTGTTATCCTGATTGTGTCTCCACAGTATTAAAATTTTTTCTTCCTGTAATATTTTCTCCTTGATCTTGGGACTCCAGAATCTGGCTATAATATTCCTAGGAGTTTTCTTTTGGGGATCTTTTTCAGGAGGTGACCTGTGGATTCTTTTAATCTTTATTTTGCCCTCTGGTTCTAAAACATCAGGGAAATTTTCCTTGGGAATTTCTTGAAGGATGATTTCTAGGTTCTTTTTTTGATCATGGCTTTCAGGTAGTACAATAATTTTTAATCCTAGATCTATTTTCCAGGTCAGTGGGTTTTCCAATGAGATATTTCACATTGCTTTCTATTTTTTTTTATTTCTTTGGATCTATTTAATAGTATCTTGATTTCTCATAAAGTCACTAGCTTCCATTTGCTCCAGTCTAATTCTGAAGGAATGATTCTCCTCAGTGAGCTTTTGAGATTCTTTTTCCATCTGGCAAATTTGGCTTTTTAAGGCATTGGCTAAAGTAAGAGTGCTTACCCCTCAGACTGGTCACTTAGTCCCCCTACAATATGCAGGCCCAGAGCTCTGAAGCAGCCACATGGCAGTGGCTGGATGGCCGGCATACCTCAGCTGCTTCGTGCCCTGGGGGCAAAGGCCAGACCACATTCCTGAACTCCCAGATTCCAAAGTCCACACTGCATTGACCTCTCACTTTGTCCTTAGCATGTATGGGTTGATAATTCTGGAAACCACCACAGATGCTGGTGATCTGAAGTCCCTCCAACTGGCAGCTGGTTGTGGCTGACCTGAGGCTAAAACTTTGGGCTCCTGCAGGGCTGTGCTTAGCTCCCAGAGTACTACACTGGCCCCCTTCCTACTGACCTGCCAGACTGTCTTCAGTGGGAGGTTAGCTTCTCTGTCTCATTTTGTGGGTTCTGTAGCTCCAATATTTGTTTAGAGTAATTTTTTACATGAATTGGAGGGGGTGGGAGCAGGAGCCCCACAGAAATCCTATTTCTGCTCTGCCATCTTGACTCCACCCCCAAGAGTTACTTTTCAAAGGAACAGAGAAATCTTTCTCTTTTCACTTTACCCTCTGTTTCTGAGAGTTCTGGGCAATTTTCTTTTATAATTACTGAAATATGGTAACCAGAATTTTGTTATGGTTTTTTAATATTTCAATAATCATTAAATTATTCCCCTTGACCTATTTTCTAGGTCAATTATTTTTGATATAATATTTATTAATTTCTTTCTTTCTTTTAGTCTTTTGAATATTTCTGTTTATATATATATAAACAATATATCATTGTTTCTGTCTGGCCAATTCTAATTTTTAGAACATTCATTTCTTAAGTGAAGATTTCACAATTTGTTCTAAGGTATGAATTTTCCTTGCCATTCTTTTGGCCCTAGTTCCACCCCCACCCACCCATGTAGCTCCTTTTTCAGTTCTTCCTGGTAGCCCTGCAATCCTTATGTCTAGAACATTTTTTTCTCCAAGATTTAGCAGGACTTGTGGGGTTGCTGTCTTCCCCCTGGGTTTATAACCTGAGTTATTCTCAAGTCAATGTATCTCTGCTTGGTATTCAGAGTTTTCCTTAGTTTGGTCATCTTATCTGCTTCAGTACCTAGTTAGAGAGGCCTGCAGTTGAGTCAGTCTGCCAATTGAATGCTGAAAGCAAGACCTATCTAGTCCTGGATATGTAGCCTAAACTAGGCCCCACAGAAGTATTTGATGAGAGAGAGAGGAGGTAGGAAGAGACAGAGAGAGATTGGCAGACAGAGACAGAGAAAGAGAGGGAGAGAGGGAAATATCACCTCTATAGGCATCTTAGAACAGAAGACATAGAAGGGTGGGGAAGCTGCAGCCTCAAGGTCACCTCAAAGCTGCAGGTTCCCCACTCCTGAAATCTTAGATGAATGCCAGGAGCTCATTCAGCCAATCTCCTCAAGGCCTGAGGGAAAGTCCAAGGATGAAATGCTACTTCCTCAAATTCCCCTCCAGGTTCCTGTCCATTAACAGACACTACAGCACATTCTGATGCTTCCTTTCCCAAATGTTTCCAGTAAGCTGAATGTTTCCTGAACCTCAAAGAGACCAGCAGTTATAAAGAGATACATACAAAAGTAAATTAGGTTAGAGAATAAATAACATCAATGAAAGAATGAATGATGTGCAAAACACTGTGCTAAATACTAGAGTTACAAGAAGAAAAATAAGATGGACCCTACTCTCAAGGAGTTCACACACTAGTGGGGAAGTTTTCAGCTGTGAGCTAACTCCTTAAATGTTAGGAATTATGGTGGTATCCCTAACTTTTCACTAAATATAAATGCCCTAACATATCAGAGGAGGAAAGCAAATGAACCTGAAGTGTCATTATCTGGCCCTTGACTTAAAATGAACTAATTACCAAGACAGGGTCGTATAATAATATGACAATTTGCAAGAATTGACAACATCTAAACGACAACTGTGAAATAAGCCTAGTGTGGGTCCTGAAACCAATTTGGAGAGGGAGGGAGAGAAAGAGGAAAATAGAAACAGAGATAGAAAGAGAAACACACAGGCAGTCAGACAGAAAGACAGAGTAAAAGAAAGAATGAGAGGGAGAGGAGATATTAAAGCAATGTGCCAATGTATTCAATCAAACAACCTAAGAACCTTCAGGTTTTTCTCCACAGTTCCAAATAACCAGGTTGACTTACTTTTTTTTTTTTTACTTTTCAATCACTTGTTCTGGTGTTCTGTGATCACAGACAAAACTCGAGTTATTTTTTTAATTTCCTTTTGTCCACCTGAGCAAACATTAAGGAAGAAAGAAGGAAAAAAATGAAGGAATAAAGAAGACATTAGTAGAAAAGTGGGGCAATTTCTAAACACTATAGTTAATTCTGGGCATAAAGCAAAAGGTAATGAAAGAAACTGCTCTGTGTCAGGAAATGGAGTTTCTAGAAAATCAGACTTTCCTATTGATCTCTAGGAAGGTTGCTGACCTGTTTTTCTTCCTGTTGTTCAATTTTCCAAGTCTTTTAATTTACACTGGTTTTTAAAAATATGGAAAATTCAAAAGCTCAATTGCTCCTTCCCTCAAATGTGGCCATTCATCAAACAAATTAAAAGATAAATTTAAAACATGTTTTAGACAAGTGAACTATGAATATAGAGAATAATCAGTCAAAAGTCATTAATATGAATGAAAAGGATTATGAGGGTCTCTTACTTCTAGGTCACTGATTCAAAATTGACTTTGATCAATCATGATGAAAATGTATTATTACTTAATGGCAACACTGATTTGAGGGGCTAGCAAACACAGTCTTGGTCCAGTTTGCATTTAATGAGGGTCATGATAAAATACACCCATCCTACAATTTTTATTTGACAGCCCAGAGAAAGCATTTCAACCAAGGAATGAATGGATCTTCATATATGAACATTAAGGAAGTCATAAGTTGCAAGGAAAAGCTCATTGTCCAGTCCATTAGTAAAGAACTTCACAATGTCAATCCTCCCATTGACAGTTTCCTGAGGCCATCCTGGGACGATACTCAGACCTAAAACTAAACAGCCACAGTTATTAATAAATATCCAGTTTCTTAGAGTCGTTTTCACTGACTTCCAAAAATAAGGGACATGCTGAATTCAACTGTACTATATTTTACATAATTTGTACTCCTGAAAAATTGTATGTAAATCAAACTTGGTCAACTGCATCATGTTTTAAAGGAACTATGGGAGCCTCCCTATACCCATGATGAATCCTTTTGTAAAACAAATAGATAGGTATAGATTGATCAGTCCTAAGTGGGATAGACAGATCCTACCCAAAGTCATAACTAGGGCACTATAACCATGGGCTTTTACACAGAGGTACTGAAAGTGGTAACAAACAACACTTGTAGTCTTCTAGCAATAGAGAAAAAACTGAACTCAATTCAGTTTCAGCTCATTGTTATCCTGAATAACTAGTTAAAATAGAAACCTAACAGATTGTACACACACACACACACACACACACACACACACACACACACACACACCTGCCTCACCAGCAGTTTTTGGAGATGTTTCCTGTCACCCTGAGCTAGTTGTGACTCTGAGTACATGATTTTAAGGTGATACCCTAACACTAACAATATCTTCTCCTTCCCATTGGCTAATATGTAAAATTCATCAAGCAGAGACTTATCCCTTTGTCTTAATATATTAATAGTGCGAATACTTCTAGCAGTAACACTTTAAGCAATCAGTCATCTGCTCCTTACAGTGAATAAATTGTTAATAGTGGGCCAGTTTTCAAAGGGAAGAAGGAGCAAGGGCATGAAGACACGGTGTGCTTTATTACAAGAGTATCAATCAATAAGTTAGTAAGCATTTATAAAATACCTACTATGTGCTAGTTACTAGAAACTGTCACTGAGACAGAAATGATACAGAATGAGGAGATTGAGACCAGGAAAGACATAATTCACCAAGTCTTGTAAAGAATCTTCCTCAAAATGGGTAAAAAAAAAAAGACTGCAAAGACAAAGGCTCTAGAATCCTATTACTGTGAGCAGGAGGAACCAAATTCAGGAGACAGTACTGACTCCACACCCACAGCCAAAGCCTCGACAGGGAATATGAACTAGTCTCAAGCACAGAAAGCATCCTTAGATGAGCTCAAAAAAAACTTTGAAAACCAAATTAGAGAGGCAGAAGATAAAATGAATAATTTTTTTTAAATCAAAATTGTGAAATTAGAAAAACATTACAATGAAGAAAAGAGCTCCTTAAAAAGAAAAATGTGTGAACTAAAAATGAAATCTGAACATATGGAAAAGGAGCTTCAAAAACTAAATGAGGAAAATAATTTGCTAAAAATTAGAATCAACCAAATTGAAGCTAATGACTCCATAAGACACCAAGAATCAGTCAAACAAAATATCAAAGATGAAAAATTAGGAGGCGGAGCCAAGATGGCGGAGTAGAAACAGCTCATCCAAGCCACTCTGCCCCAGATTCCCCCCAAACTATGTAAAAGGGGACTCTGAACAACTTCTGGAGCCCCAGCACCCACAGAACGACACAGAGAAGCTAACCTCCCGCTGAGGACAGCCCAGCAGCCCTGCAGGAAGGACCAGCGCAGCAGTCTGGGACTTGGCAGCGCAGCGCGCAGAGCACAGGGAGCGGAGCTGAGTGGAGCCCAGGTCCACATGAGCCAAAGTTTTAGCCCAAGGGCAGCAGGGCCAGCAGCTGGCTGGAGGAACCCCAGAACACCAGCAGCTGTGGCAATTCCAGAATTATCAACATAGACATGCCTAGGACAAAGTAATAAGTTAGTGTCCTATGGACTTTGGGACCTATATTTGGGGAATGCGTCGGCTCCCTCCCCCGGCGGCTATAAGCCACTGAGGAGACACTCCATTTTGTAGTTTTCAGAGGCAGCTCCACGTCCTGGCCTGCAATTAATTGTAGGGAGATCCAGCAATCAGTCTTGGAGGGTAATCGCTCTTGCTTTAACCTCCCTGGATCTGGATTGTGATCTAGGGTGGAAGTCGTGGGTGGGTTTACAGCTTGCCAGAAACGGAAGTTGCCCCCACACATTCGGGACGAAAATTCCTTTATCTGGGCTTAAAGCCATAGTGTGGCAACAAGCCCAAAAGTCAGGTAATCAAGTGGCAACATGCCAAGGCAAAGGAAACAGAAAAATGCAACCCTAGACTCCTATTTTGGGGGCATAGAGCGGGAAAAGGACTGTGAGGTCAGAAGTCCTGCTCCAAAAGACCCAGGGGAAAACATGAGCGGGTTGCAGGCCATAGAGGACCTTAAGAAGGACTTGAAAAATCAAATAAGAGAAGTGGAGGAAAAATTAGAAAGAGAAATGAGAAGGATGCAGGAGAAGTATGAAATGAGGGTCAACAGCCTGACTGAGGAAAACAACACCTTAAAAAATAGACTAACTCAAATGGCAAAGGAGGCCCAAAAGGGCAATGAGGAGAAGAATGCCTTAAAAAGTCAGATTTGCCAGATGGAAAAAGAATCTCAAAAGTTCACTGAGGAGATTCATTCCTTCAGAGTTAGACTGGAGCAAATGGAAGCTAGTGACTTTATGAGAAATCAAGATGCTGTAAAGCAGATCCAAACAAACAAAAGATTAGAAGGCAATGTGAAATATCTCATAGGAAAAACCACTGACCTGGAAAATAGATCCAGGAGAGACAATTTAAAAAGTATTGGACTACCTGAAAGCCATGATCAAAGAAAGAACCTAGAAATCACCCTTCAAGAAATTCTCAAGGAAAATTGCCCTGATGTTTTAGATCCAGAGGGCAAAATCGAGGTTGAAAGAATCCACAGATCACCTCCTGAAAAAAGATCCCAAAAAGAAAACTCCCAGGAATATTATAGCCAGGTTCCAGAATCCCCAGATCAAGGAGAAAATACTACAAGCAGCCAGGAAGAAACAATTTCAATATTGTGGAAACACAAATCAGAATAGCCCAGGACCTGGCAGCTTCTACACTGAGGGATCAAAGGGCATGGAATATGATATTCCAGAGGGCAAAAGAACTGGGAATGAACCCAAGGGTCACCTACCCAGCAAAACTGAGTATTTTGTTTCAGGGGAAAATATGGTCATTCAGTGGAATAGAGGACTTTCAAGCATTCTTGAGAAAAAACCAGAGTTGAATAGAAAATTTGACATCCAGACACAAGAAGGAAGAGATGCCTGAGAAGGTAATCAGGGAAAAGAAATCAAAAGGAACTTATCAAAGTTGAACTATTTACATTCCTATACGGAAAAGCAATAACTGTGACTGATGATGTCTTTCTCACTATGAAAATAATGGAAGAAGGGTGTGTGGTCATATAAACACTTATGTGAATGTGTGTGTATATGGTTACAGTTATATATGGATAGAGGGCATAGGTTGAATCTGTTGGGAAGGGAGAATACTCAAGGGATGAAATTATGAGGTGACAGAGGAAAGTGGCAAGAGGAGATGGGAAGAGACATGGTAGGGTAAACTATCTCATGTAGAAGAAGCAAGGGGAAGTGGTTACAAGGGAGAGGGGGAATAGGAAGGAAGGAAAAAAAAAGGCAAAACCACATTCTCATTGAATTTGGTTCACGGAGAGAATGACATACATACTAAATGGGTTATCTCAACCTGCAGCAGGATAGGGGGAAGGGGGATGAGAGGAGGGATGATGGATGGGAGGGCATCCTTGGGGGGAGGGGAGGTTGGAAGTACCCACTATAGAAGAGGGACAGGATCATGTAGGGAATGGACCAGGTCGGGGGTGGGATGAGTGGGAGGGAATTATAAGCAGCCTTGTACAATATATCTACTATGATAATGTTTTGCATAGCTAGACACGTACAACATATACAGACTTACTTATCTCCCCAGTGGGAATGGGTGACAAGGAAGGAAGGAAATGGATCTGAAATTCAAGGTCTTAACATTAAATGTTTCAAATATATATATAAATACTATTATTAATACTCTTTTGCTTATAATTTGGAGATAAGATGTGCAGGCATTGGGAAACAAAGATTCACCTTCCTCTAATGGAAAAGATGAAGGGGGTATGGGAGAAGGTATGGGAGAGAGCAGATTGGAGGAAGCGATATCTTATGGAACTGCTATTCTGGGAGGTTGGGTAGGGGAATAACGGGGAGAAAATGATTGTAACTCAAAATCTGGCGGAAATGAATGATGTAAAACAGAAGTTAATAAAGCATGTGTTAAAAAAAAAAAAGAATGAAAAATTAGGAAAAGAGGTAAAATGTCCCAGTGGAAAAATAACTGACCTGGAAAACACATCTAGGAGAGATAATCTGAGAATTATTGGTCTACCAGAAAATCATGCTGAATAAAAGAGCCTGGACAACTGTAGCAGCAAGCACCCCAGCATCCCTAGAATGGCTTCCAACACAGGTTCTTAGATCTTCTTTTCAAAAGGAAAGCAGCTCAAAATGGGTTAACAAGCTTATTTTAATCAAACAAAAATATATTACCTAGTTCAGGGGGGAAAGGTCAGCACCCCAAACTCCAGAGTATAAAGACAGATCAAACAGTCAGGCTTCCAAACTGTCCAACCATTATATCAATACCAAATCACAGTTACCAGAGAGGAAAGCATCAACATCTGGGTTTTCAAAGCCAGGGGGGCTCTCAACGGCTGCCCAGAGTCTCATCTGGTCAAATCACACAACACTTCTCAAAGTGAGCACAAAAGCAAGGCCTCAAATCAGGAATTATATAGCCTTCTCCTGGGTCAGAGAATGTAACCACCCTCTTGACCCACTGCCCAATCACACAGCATCAAGGTGTGGTCATTCCTGAAAACCAAGCCTCCTACCACAGGCTCCATGTGACCACATTCAGCCTATTGGGGGCTGAGTATATTTTCAAATTAAAGAAGGTTCTCAGAGTCACTTAAGCCAATCAAAGGGCCTAGGGGCAGGGAAGATCTTCAAATCTGCATTTCCATTACAACAACATCTTCCAAGAGCTCATCAAGGAAAACTTCCCTGAGATCCCAGAACCAGGGGATAAAATAGAAATAGAGAGAATCCACCATCCACCTCCTGAAAGAGATCCCAAATTGAAAAGTCTGCTAAATGTTGTGGCCAAATTCCAGAACTGTCAGGTAAAGGAGAAAATACTACAAGCAGTCAGAAAGAAACTATTCAAATATCACAGAACTACAGTGAGGATCACGCAGAATCTGGCAGCTTCTACATTGAAAGATCAGAGGAATTGGAATATGGTTTTTTGCAAGGCAAAAGAGCTCGGGTTACAACCAAAGATCACCTATCCAGCGAAACTGAGGATAATCTTCCAGGCAAGAAGATGGTCATTCAATGATATAATGGACTTCCTGACATTACTGAGGAAAAAGCTGGAGTTCAATGGAAAATTCAACCTCCAATTACAAGAATCAAGGGAGAAATTAAAAGGTAAATAGGGAAAAAACACACAAAGAGACAAACAAACACACACACATAACTTGTTGTTTACATCCCTATACAGGAAGCTGATACCTGTTAATGTTGAGAATTCTATACTTATGGTGACATCTAAAAGGGATATAGATAAATAGAGGGTGTGGGCGTGAATTACAAAAATGATGATAAAAAAAATACTTATTAAAGGCTTGAAAGGGACTACAATGGAAGAAGAGGAAAGAAAGAAGCAGAAAAGGGTAAATTATGTCACACAAAGAGGCATGAAAACATTATAGTAGAGGGAAAGAAGGGAAGGACATGAGCATTATATGAACTTTTCCCTCATTGTTTCTGGTGCAAGGAGGGAATAAAGTAATCAGTTAAGTATAGGATTCTATCGAGAAGAGACATAAAACTTATCATAATAGAGGGAAAGAGGGGAGGGAGAGGAACATTGCATGAGAGACTTCATGACAAAACAAGAGTTAGAGAACATTATAAAATACAAAATGGATAATTTTGATTACATTAAATTCAAAGGCTTCTGTACAAATAAAGCCAATGTTACCAAGATTAAGAGGGAAGTGGAAAATTGCAAAAGAGTTTTTCCAACCAGTGTCTCTGATAAAGGCCTCATTTCTAAAATACGCAAAGAATTGAGTTGAATCTATAAGAATACAAGCCATTGGGGGCAGAGTCAAGATGGTGAAGTAGAAACAGTACTTCCTCAGAGCTCCAGCCCACACCACTTCAAAATTATGTAAAAGGGGGATTATGAATGACCTCTGGAGCTTCAGAACCCACAAAATGACACAGAGAAGCTAACTTCCCACTGAGGATAGCCCGGCAGCCCAGCAGGGAGTGACCAGCACAGCACTCTGGGAAGCTGACAGCACAGTGCTCTGGGAACTGAGCCAAGGTCCACATGACTCTCGGTTTTAGCCCAAGGGTGGCCAGACCAGCAGCTGGCTGGAGGGACCCCAGAACGCCAGCAGCTGTGGAGTTTCCAGAATTATCAACACATAGATGCCTAGTACAAAGTAAGAGGTCAGTGTCCTATGGACTTTGGGACTGCTTGGGAGAATGTGTCAGCTTCTTCCCCTGGGGGCAAAAAGTCACTGAGGGGCCAGCGCAGCTTGTGCCACGTTGCCATGTTGCAGCTTCTGCTCTTGGCCTACAAACTGTAGGGGGATCCCGTAATCAGTCTGGGGGTTAAGTGCTCTTGCTTTACCCTTCTTGGATCTGGATTGAGGACGAGGTCTTGGGGTGTGTGACCAGATTGCCAGAGTGCATAGAGGCTTTACAGAGGCCACCCAACTAATACCTCTGGAAGTTGAGAAAGCCCCAATGTTTGGGACAGAAGTTCCCCTGGCTGGTGGCAAAGTCCTACTGTGGCAACAAGCCCAAAAGTCAAGTAATTGAGTGGCAACATGCCTAGGCAAAGGAAACAAAATAAACAGAAAAATGTAACATTAGACTCCTATTTTGGGGGCAAAGAGAATCAAAGCATGGAACAGGAGGAGGACTATGAGGTCAGAAATCCTGCACTAAAAGCCCCAAATGAAAATATGAGCTGGCTACAGGCCATAGAGGACCTTAAGAAGCAGATAAGAGAAGTGGGGGAAAATTGGGAAGAGAAGTGAGAAAGATGCAAGAAAAGTATGAAATGAGAGTCAACGGCCTGACTGAGGAAAATAACACCTTAAAAAATAGACTAACTCAAATGGCAAAGGAGGCTCAAAGAGGCAAGGAGGAGAAAAATGCCTTAAAAAACCAAATTTGCCAGATGGAAAGAAGAATCTCAAAAGCTCACTAAGGAGAATCATTCCTTCAGAATTAGACTGGAGCAAATGGAAGCTAGTGACTTTATGAGAAATCAAGATGCTGTTAAGCAGATCCAAACAAACGAAAGATTAGAAGGCAAAGTGAAATATCTCATGAGAAAAACCACTGACCTGGAGAATAGATCCAGGAGAGACAATTTAAAAATTATTGGACTACCTGAAAGCCATGATCAAGGAAAGAACCTAGAAATCACCCTTCAAGAAATTCTCAAGGAAAACTGCCCTGATGTTTTAGATCCAGAGGGCAAAATAGAGGTTGAAAGAATCCACAGATCACCTCCTGAAAAAGATCCCAAAAAGAAAACTCCCAGGAATATTATAGCCAGGTTCCAGAATCCCCAGATCAAGGAGAAAATACTACAAGCAGCCAGGAAGAAACAATTTCAATATTGTGGAAACACAATCAGAATAGCCCAGGACCTGGCAGCTTCTACACTGAGGGATCGAAGGGCATGGAATATGATATTCCAGAGGGCAAAAGAACTGGGAATGAACCCAAGGGTCACCTACCCAGCAAAACTGAGTATTTTGTTTCAGGGGAAAATATGGTCATTCAGTGGAATAGAGGACTTTCAAGCATTCTTGAGGAAAAAACCAGAATTGAATAGAAAATTTGACATCCAGACACAAGAAGTAAGAGATGCCTGAGAAGGTAATCAGGGAAAAGAAATCAAAAGGAACTTATCAAAGTTGAACTATTTACATTCCTATATGGAAAAGCAATATCTGTGACTGATGATATCTTTCTCACTATGAAAATAATGGAAGAAGGGGGTGTGGTCATATGAATACATATGTGAATGTGTGTGTATATGTTTACAGTTATAAATGGATAGAGGGCATAGGTTGAATTTGTTGGGAAGGGAAGATACTCAAGGGGTGAAATTATGAGGTGAGAGAGGAAAGTGGCAAGAGGAGATGGGGAAAGACATGGTAGGGTAAACTATCTCATGTAGGGGAAGTGGGTGCAAAGGAGGGGGAGAATAAGGAAGGCTAAAAATGCAGCAGGATAGGGGGAAGGGGGATGAGAAGAGGGATGATGGATGGGAGGGCATCCTTGGGGTGAGGGGAGGTTGGAAGTACCCACTATAGAAGAGGGACAGGACCATGTAGGGAATGGACCAGGTGGGGGGTGGGATGAATGGGAGGGAATTATAAGCAGCCTTGTACAATATATCTACTATGATAATGTTTTGCATAGCTAGACATGTACAACATATACTGAATTACTTATATCCCAAGAAGGAATGGGTGACAAGGGAGGAAGGAAATGGATCTGAAATTCAAGGTCGTAACATTAAATGTTTCAAATATATATATAAATACTATTATTAATACTCTTTTGCCTATAATTGGGAGATAAGATGTGCAGGCATTGGGACACAAAGATTCATCTTCCTCTAATGGAAAAGTCGATGGGGGTATGGGAGAAGGTATGGGAGAGAGCAGATTGGAGGAAGCGATATCTTGTGGGACTGCTATTCTGGGAGGGTGGGTAGGGGAATAATGGGGGGAAAATGATTGTAACTCAAAATCTGGCAGAAATGAATGATGTAAAACAGAAGTTAATAAAGTATTTGTTTAAAAAAAAAAACCAAATTTGCCGGATGGAAAGAAGAATCTCAAAAGCTCACTAAGGAGAATCATTCCTTCAGAATTAGACTGGAGCAAATGGAAGCTAGTGACTTTATGAGAAATCAAGATGCTATCAAGCAGATCCAGACAAATGAAAGAATAGCAGGCAATGTGAAATATCTCATGGGAAAAACCACTGACCTGGAATATAGATCCAGGAGAGACAATCTAAAAATTATTGGACTACCTGAAAACCATGATCAAAGAAAGAATCTAGACACCATCCTTCAAGAAATTCTCAAGGAAAATTGCCCTGATGTTTTAGACCCAGAGGGCAAAATAGAGGTTGAAAGAATCCACAGATCACCTCCTGAAAAAGATCCCAAAAAGAAAACTCCTAGGAATATTGTAGCCAGGTTCCAGAATTCCCAGATCAAGGAGAGAATATTACAAGCAGCCAGGAAGAAATAATTTCAATATTGTGGAAACACAATCAGTATAACACAGGATCTGGCAGCTTCTACACTGAGGGATTGAAGGGCATGGAATATGATATTCCACAGGTCAAAGGACCTGGGATTAAAACCAAGAATCACCTACCCAGCAAAATTGAGTATCATGTTTCAGGGGAAAATTTGGTCATTCAGTGCAATAGAGGACTTGCAAGCATTCTTGAGGAAAAAACCAGAGTTGAATAGAAAATTTGACATTCAGATACAAGAAGCAAGAGATGCTTGAGAAGGTAAACAGGGAAAAGAAATCACTATGAACTTATCAAAGTTGAACTATTTACATTCCTACAGGGAAAAACAATAACTGTAACTGATGAAACTTTTCTTAGTATGAAAATAGTTGAAGAAGAGTATATGGGCATATGAATACATATGTGAATGTGTGTATATATGTTTTCAGGTATACATAGATAGAGGGCACAGGTCGAATTTAATAGGAAGGGATGATACTTAAAAGGTGAGGTTAAGAGGTGAGAGAGTAATGTGGTGAGGGGGAATGGGGAGAGACAATGGGGTGAACTGTCTCATGTAGAGGAGGCAGAGGAAGGTGGTTGCAGGGGAGGGGAGGAACAGGAAGGCAAAAAGGCAAAACCTTATTCTCATTGAATTTGGACCAGGGAGAGAATGACATGCATACTAAATAGGGTGTCCCACCCTACAGGAGTGTGGGGGGGTGAAGGGGGAAGGTGGTGGAGGGGAGCAGGCTGGGGGAGAGGGAAATTGGAAGCACCCACTTTTGAAAAGACAGGATCAAGGTGGGGAGTGGACCAGGTGGAAGGTGGGATTGGAGGGAGGGAAATATAGTCAGTCTTTTACAATATATCTACTATGGTAATGTTTTGCATAGCTACACATGTACAGCATATACTGAGTTGCTTATCTTCCTTTTAAAATCAATTTTAAAAAAAATATATAAACACTATGATTAATACTATTTTGCATATAATTGGGAGATAGATGTGCAGGCAATGGGGCATGGGAATTCACCTCACCCTACTGGAAAAGTCAAAGGGGGTATGGGAGAAGAGATGGGAGAGAGCAGATTGGTTGAGGGGATATCCTGTATGACTGTTATTCTGGGGTGGTGGGTAGGGGGAAAATGTGGAAAAAATTATAACTCAAAATCTGACAGAAATGAATGATGTAAACCAGAATTTAATTAAGCATTTGGGGGAAAAAAAGGAAAAAAAAGAATACAAGCCATTTCCCGATTGATAAATGGTCAAAGAATATGAACAGACAGTTCTCAGAAGATGAAATTAAAGCTATCTATAAACTTATGAAAAAATGTTCTAAATCATGCAAATCAAAACAACCCTGAGGTACCACATCTCACCAGCCAGATTGGCTAAGATGACAAAACAGGAAAACGATAAATGCTGGAAAGGATGTGGAAAAATTGGAACACTAATGCATTATTGGTGAAGTTGTGAACTGATCCAGCCATTCTGGAGAGCAATATGGAACTATGCCCAAAAGGTTATAAATAAGTGCATACCCTTTGACCCAGCAATATCACTTCTAGGGTTATATCCCAAAGAGATCAGAGAAGTGCAAGGAGGACCCATATGCACAAAAATATTTATAGCTGCTCTTTTTGTGGTGGTAAAGAATTGGAAAACAAGAGGATGCCCATCAATTGGGGAATGGCTGAACAAGTTGTGGGATATGAATGTAATGGAATACTATTGTGCTATAAGAAATGAGGAGCAGACAGACTTCATAATAACCTGGAGAGACTTATATAAACTGATGCTGAGCAAGAAGAGCAGAACCAGGATAAATCTGTACACAATCACAGATACAACCTTTGTGTGAAGATTAACTTCAATAGACTGGGCTCCTCTCAGCAATGTAAGGTTATAAGACAGTTCCAAAAGAGTCATGATCAAAAGAGAAATCCACATCCAGACAAAGAGCTGTGGAGTCTGAATGCAGATCAAAACAAACTACTTGCTGTGTTTCTTTTTCTTGTTTTGTTTTGTTTCCTCTTTCCCACTGATCATTCCATCAGTTGTAATCCTTTATAACCTGACTAATGATCAATGTGAAGATATTTGTAGATCCTATATTCAAGTGCATGCCCCCATGATGGGGGGGGAGGAGAAGGAAGGGGAGAAAATTTGAAACTCAAGGGACTGTGGAACTGAATGTTGTAAATTAAAAGTAAATAAAAAGTCAATTTAATAAAAAATAAAATAAAAGAACAGGAAAAGTATCTTTTTGTAAAGAAAAAATTATTATCTAATTTATCTACTTAATTAATTTACAGTTTCACATATCTGCTTTGATTTGGAACAGTGTAATTTCAATGGGAATTTGAAAATCTTCCTTGACCCCTAATGGGCTGAATGTAATCACATTTAGCCTATGGTGGAAGGAGTTTACTGAAGGGTAGAGTAGAAACCACCAGAAACTGGGACTCAGAATAACTAAATGGAGGGAGGAGAGAAGGCACAGGCAATGGGAAAGCTAGGCTTGTGTGTGTTTGTTTGTGGGAAGGTTAAAGGATGGTGTGTCTCCCTGCTGTGCTATGGTATATTAACTTCTTTGTTGCTATGATAGATTTGACTTTCTGGTGTGGGATTTGGCTTTCTGGTGTCTGAATAAGTGTTTTGCTTCTGTCTTCTATATGGAGAGTCTATTATATTTTGGTGAGTCAGAACTGTGCTGTCATATTTACAGTTACCATCAGTGCTATGAATATCTCATTGGAGCTACAGGAAGCTAAGTTGTATACTGGACCTTAAGTCAGGAAGATCTGAATTCAAATGTTACCTCAGACATTTACTAGCTGGCTGTGTGACCCTGAGCAAGTCACTTAACCTCTATTTACCTCACTTTCATCATCTGTAAAGTGAGGATAACAATAGCACCTACTTTGTGAGAATCAAATGAGATCATAATTATAAAGCACTTTGCAGAGTACATGGCACATAGTAAGCTCTATGTAGATGTTGTTTATTATTATCATTGATTTATATAAAAGAACCTTAAAGTTGGAAGGAACTTTGATGGTTATCTAGTCTGAACTATCCATAATTGAACAAGAATTCCCTCTATAACATATCCAACAAGTGATTATGTACAGCTTGTGCCTAAAGGACTCCAATGAGGGAGAACCCACTACCTCTCACGGAACTCCATTCCATTCTTGGATATCTAATAATTAGGAAGTTTGTCTTTTCATCAAGCCTAGATTTGCTTTTTTGCAATCATATATTTCAGGAAGAATTGCTGACTCCTCCTTCTGAGGACAAAAGAGAACAAGTCTTTTCCCACTTCCTACATTGCAGCTACACAAGCACTTTAAGACAACCAAAGCATCTCTTAAAAATCTTCCTCCCACCCCCAAACTAAACACTGCAATTTCCTTTACTCAACTCAAATAGGGTAGGAATTGGAAGCCCCTCTCCAGCCTGGTTGCCCTCTCCAAACATTCACCAGTTTATGGGTGTCCAGCCTGAGAAGTAGTCTCCTAAACTGCAAGTAATATGCATAATGACCATGAAAGAAAGTACACTTTCCAAGTCCTAGATACTGTGCCATTATTCATATAGCACAAGACAGCAGGAACTTTCTCAGTCACCAAATCAGACTGCTGACTTACCCATACTTTGCTGTTCACTAAAGATAGTAATAGCCTACTGTATAGCCACATTCAGGCAACCTACTGTATAGTCACATCTCATACCTAATAAATGTCAGAAATAGGATTTGAATCCAGGTCTGCTATCCATTCTACCTCACTAACTGCTTTTATCTAAGTTCTTGATAAAAATGTTTAAAATCTTGCCACCCCACCTACCCACCCCCTGGCAGAAGGACCAAGAACAGATCCTTGTTCTAGTGAGTTTCTTCACAGTTGGCATTGAACCATTCATAACTACTCCTGACGAAATAATCTGGCTATTTGACCAGTTGGGAATTTGTCTCACTCTTTTAACATCTAGCACATAACTGTTCTACAAGAATTTACTAAAATCTGGATAAACTCTACCTATGGAGTTCTCCTGACCTCCCAGGCTAGTAATCCTGTCAATAAAGAAAATATTATTAATCTGGAAAGATATAATTTTCATAAATCCATGCTAACTCTCCCTGAAAACTGCTTCTTTTCCTAGGTGTTCACTTACTATTTCTTTAATTACATGATCTACATTTTTTTTCTTTTTCAAGAAACCTGTCAAGCTAGTACATTGTTTAAATATATCCAGTTTTCTTCTCTCTCCCCCTTTTTTAAAAATGAGAATAGCATTTACCCTTCCCCAATCCTACATTGTCTCTTCTGTTCTCCACAGGATTTTGAATATCAATGACAGTGACCCAGCAATCATATCTGCCAATATTCTCTATGTCCTGAGACACAGTTCATCTACACCTGATAACTAGAATTCAAGAACAGCTAGTGTTCTCTTAACATCTCCTTGCTCATCTATAAATCAGTATTCCTTCATATTCATCCTACATCACTTGTCCTTGTTATCTTTTGGACATGTCTTTTTAAAAAATCTCTTAGATAAACCCCCATTTTCCTCTTTATCAAAATTATTTATCATTGTGTCTTCAGAATTTTATTTTTGAGCTCCCTATCCCTCTTCAATTGGATTTCCCTATAGAATTTTACACACACACATGCACACACTTTTTATTTGTTTCTTGACCCCTTTAAAATCCATTTTCTCAAACATTACAAAGCATGTCAGACTCTCCCTGACTTTTCTTTCCTACTCTATCATGAATTCTAAGATGAAACAGGTCCTTCTCCCCAAGAATCTCATTGTTCCTACCCCAATAACCACCTCTTCCTTTTTGGTAAGGATCTGACTCAGAACAGAATTTCCTCTTTGCTGGTTCTTCCATCTTTTGCAGGATGAAACTGTCATTAAGGCAAGTCAAGAAATCATTAGCTGCTTTTCTTTTGGCAGAGAAAGTTCTAACAGATGTCCAGATAATTGAAGTCCTTCATCACTACCGTATCACACCTCTCTGCCAGGCTTATGATCTGTTTCCCAAATTCCTCATCAATTTCCTCTTTCTGTCCAGGTGTTCTATAGTAAAATCTGATGACAATATCATTCCTGATTCTGCCTGTTTGATCCTCATCCAAATGTTCTTCCCCATACTTCTTCCCTCTGGTTTCTGGATTTCCTCATGTGAGGATGTTGTCTTAATCAGAGCCATAACTAGTCATAACAGCACCTGGAGCAAATTAATTTGGGGAAGGGGTGCAGCTCACAATGGCTAAACATAGTTGGCCATGGGACAATGAGTGTAATCATTCCAGAAGATATGTAGCTTGGGAGAAGAGGCAGGCTCTAGGAGAAAGATACCAGGTTAAAGGACCTTGGAAGTGGTGACCATGGTGCATGTGTGTGTGTTTAATAAAATACTGAATAAAACTAAAAAAAAATTTTAAAGGAATCTGTAAGGTGAGACAAAGGAATGATTGCTGTGCTCCCCCTCCCCCAGACCATATAGACAATCTAGAGCCAAATCCCATTCAATCCATGCAAATTGCAGCTCTATTCTTACAATGCAAACTTATTCTATCACATAACTACTTTCTTACTTTCATTTTCAGTTGAATGGGTTGGACTCACTGGAATACGTCATGGCATAGTAGGATGGCCTTGAAACCTGCAAGACTTGGATTCAAGTCTCACCTTTGACATACTGGCTGTGTGATTATGGGCATGTCGTATAACCTCTCAGTGCTCTGGGCAATTGTAGAAGCTATAAATGGCAAAGAAAATGACCCACAGTAGTAGTTTCCTCAAATGGGAGTTCCCTATGCCTAACTCATTCAAAAGATTTGTTTTAATAATAAGACATCAGGAGCTCATCTTTATATCTGATGTCAAAGTTGATATCATCCTACCTTATCATTTTTACAAAGTCCCATGTTGATCAGCATTACTAATCTATCAAAAAATATACCATTTTGATGAATTTTAGCAGGAAGAAGACTTGTCGTAGATTTCAACCTCCCAAACAAACCATTCTGAATCAGAACCCAAGACACTGGCATTTTCCCCCCAAATGTTCACTCTTTAGCTTTTATTTGTGAATTAGAGACTGGAATCTATAATTGTTCAAAATTCAAGGTTCCATTTCTCTTCTAACTACTAACCTGGTACCTACAGAAAGCAGTAATGGGGTACATGATAGAGAGAACAATCGGACTTGTCAGATACCATCCTGGTTGGATTCTGCCCATGCTCTTCTCAGGATATAAATGCAGTCTGACAACTTATACATAAGGAGCAGGACTTCAGGTCACACACAGACTCCTAAGTGCCTTTGTATTGTTCTGCACTATGTAGTATTGATTCCAGACACTGTTACCAAGTAAAATTGAAAGCTTGTGCTTCTCTAGCATGTCAGACACTCAGAGCTGTCTTTCACATAGGGTTTTGCACCAGCAGCTTCAAGAACAGTCCCTTTAAAAGCAAAGTGGGGCCCTCTGAGGCTTGTTTCCTCACTCTGAGAGACTTCAATCAATTAAGTAGGGGGCAGGAAGGGACCAGTCAACATTTTCATCATTTTTACAAGAGTACACAGAGCGCTATGACTGAGCAAGACTGGAGTGTGGGGAGGAGGGAAAAAGGTTGGAAAGAACTGAAGGCAATTTAAGTGGCCACAATGAAAATTTGATCAAAATACCCACTTAGGCTTCTGCTTGTATACTGTCTCTTAGGTCTGGACCCTTTTTAGAACAAGAATGGTTTTAATAAGGTACAAGGGAAAACATTTTTGCAATTGGGTAGGTGTTTCAAAAGTGCCTGAATCTTACACATACAGAAGAACAAGCTATCTGACTAAACATTGCTATCACATTTTAAGTCTGGTTGGCACTCATTGCTAGGGATGTTATTTCTATACTTTAAAAGTACAGCTTTGTGCTTTAGGCCAGTAAGCTTTGTATATAGGATTATAAGAAGATAATATATGAAAGTTACTTCTGCTAAAAATATATAGTATATTTTGAATAAAACATGGGGTGGAGTTTGGAGGAGGGGATGTTTTCATTTTGTGTGTGTGTTGTTTTTGTTGTCATTTTGAATTTACACATAAGCCATGAGGGCAGAACAGGTAAACCAGTAAGTAAAACTTCCTGGAATTGTAAGTGACCTTGAGGTTTCTCTGTCTAAGCACAATAAATGATTGAAAGAATGCAGGTGTTTAAAATGCTATCTATTTTTAATCATGTAGGATGTTAGAAACCAAGGAAGGAAGGGCAGGTTTAAAAATAATCACTAGGAATTTAAATAGCACCATATTTCAATAAGCTCAAAAACCTTGATGTCTCTTCTTTACAACATTCCTGAGAACTACTGAATAGACAGGTGCTGCTGTTCTAGTGTTTGAGAGAGAGGCAGATAAAACAAGCGTCAAGAGATGAGATGGAGGAAGGGTGGTGAAGGTCATTCCTTGACTTTGTAAGACCCAAAATAATCCCTAAGAAACTCAGCTTACTTAATAGGACTAGGTCTATGGAGAAACCCCAGATCATTTTTTCTTTCTTTTTCTAGCTATGCCAACCAACCTACTCCAATTTATTTTTAATTTCATACACAGGTCAATTTTACTTTTTTAATGAGAAAGACACAGAAGTATAGGTAATTTATCCAAGGTCCATGGGAGGAACTGAAATTTTTTCTAGCCTGCATATTGTAGTATATGCTGTTAGAAATATGAAGTCAAACCCTATAATCCTTCAAATTTGGTCTAAATCTAGAATGGGACTAGAAATATACAGCCTGTTATGATAGATTTAAAAGGTAGCATGGCAAAGCAAAGAAAGGGGCGACCTAGGAGTCAGGAAGACTCAAGTACATATCCTGCCTCTCACACAGACTAGCTGTGTGTCTGTAGGCAAGTCAGTTAACATATCCATCAATAGGACCCTAAATTATAAATTAAAGGGGACTGGCCAGTCTGTATTGGTTGACATCATTTCCACACTGGGAATTCCCTATACCAATGAAATCACAGGTCTGGAAATTTTTTTAATACATACCTATAAAATTGTAATTAAAGCTCAAATCTTATTGATAAACTACCCTGCAACAAAGTCTCTTGAACATTTTGTAACTTTAGTCCCCAGGATGGAACAAATTATGTTCTAAGACTCATAGTGTTAGAGTAAGATTCAAGTAAATTTCAAAGAATCATTTTGTGTACATGAATATATTTGGAGAGAGAGGGAGGTAAAGCTTTCTCTATGTGACAGAAACAATCTGGAAGTTACCATCTCTTCTGTCAGTCTGGAATGACCTTTGAATTTTTTCATTAAAACTATAATTGGGAAGGAAAACAAACACATTTATGTTGAAAAAAAAAATCATGAGCATACGACAGTCCATTATCTGAGCTGCTATTTGTTGATGTCCGCATTCAACTCCTGTATGTAATTACCCATTATGTCTTGAATGAAAAATTGCTGCTCTCTACAGTTAGACATGTCCCATATCCAAATATTTTAATAACTTTAAAAAATGGGCAATCTTCTGAATATACAAAAGGGGTTGGAGAATTTATAAATGTATAAATCCCTCACTTCTATGATTCTGTGAATACTACTGAATTCTGTGAATACTCACTGAAAGAGATAGACAGACAGACAGACAGAGACACAGAGAGAGATAGGCAGAGACAGAAACAGAGATGTAACCCCTATCTCAAAGCCTCTCCTGGAGGGAACCATTAGAACTTGGATAAAATAGTAGCTTTAGGAATATCCATTTAGTGACCTTGTTAAAGATGAATTGGAGAAGGGAGAGAATGAAGGCAGGGAGACCAAATAGGTGGCTATTACTATATATATAATTTGTAATAATGTTACATATTATATATTATAATACTATTTACATTATAATAATACATTGTATATAAATATCTGAATTAAGGTGGAGGCTATATGAGTAGAGAGAAGGATGAATGCATGATATTGGCAAGGCTTGTCAACCAATTGGATAAAGGGAATTAGAGAGAGAGAAGAATTAAGGATGGCTCTAGAGTGGTGAAATTGTGTGACTGGAACAGAAATAAGATGGGTAAATATTTTGTATTTATCTGTGTACATGTTTTCCCCCTACTTTCCTCCCACAACAGTAGAACATAAAATTTCTTTAGAGCTGAAATTATTTCTGTTATATCTATTACCAAAGTTCCTAGAACAGAACTTGGTATATAGTAGGTGCTTAATCAGCACTGGATGAATTAAATTGACTTTTTTACCATGCCTTACAAAGTCCAAAGGCTTGCTGGGAGGATCAAATGGGAAGGTGTATGAAGCTCTCCCTCAATTTGCCATGCATTCTAGTAACATGGCTCTCTCATCTGACACACTGAGAGCTATATAAGACACTTGGCCCAAACATGAGGGAACATGTTGTCCAAATATTCTGAAGTGTCCACAGCACGTTGAACTTCTTGAACAGGAATGGAGGAAACAGTGTTGGCATTCTCCACATTGGCCTGGACCACATGGACTTGAAGCAGTTTATACCTAACACAAAAACTACCTCAGGCCTTTTGTGAATGTGTATGTGCGTGTGTGTGTGTGTGTGTACATAGGCATGTGTTCTGCTGTATAAGTTCCATGTCCTGACTTTTACAGCCCTGCTACAGTACTTACTTTTTAAAGGTCAAGATTTACATGTTTATTTTGACTGGTGCCTGGCCTAATCCAGAAAAAAAAAAGGTACAAATAGATGAATAGCTTGCAAGTGAAATATACAGCTCATTTTAGGAAATCTCCCAACAGAGAACTGCTTTATTGCATTTGAAAAAAAGGTTAAGATTTGGGTTCAGTTCAGGGCGGCCAGAGGGCCAAGAACCAAGTCCCACAGAAGAACATCTGGTTGGCGAACACAATGGAACACAGCACCTGCAAACATGCCACGTGTTTGCCTTGTAACTATTTGTCCATTATCCACATGAAAATATGTTTTTAGGTTGAAAAGAGGCCCTCTATGCCAAGAAAGTTCGGTGTGATAAGGCTGCTTGTTTGTCTTGGAATACAGGATGGACTTTCCTGTGCCAGATCACACCTCTGGGGCTTTTCTCTGCTCCCTTCTCTCAGATGAGTTTCTTACACGTTTAAAGCTAGATCCTGGGAAGGAGCCATAGGTTTAGGGACATTGAGTGTGGGCTGGGATAGGCAAAGGATTTCAGATTGTAGTTATGATATTATTTATTCCTCTGTGCTATTTTCTGGCTGAGCTTTTCATTTCTGAAAAGGCTTATAAGTATCAGAGACACCACTAAAACGAGTCATTTTAAACACCCACACTCATAGGAAAGTTTATCACAGCTGCTAAGAGTGTTAAAGGGGAAAAGCAAGATGGCCAGGAGCATTCTAGAGATAGTAATCGTGACTACAAAATGGGGGCAGGATTTTCAGCTCTGAAAGGAGGCCACATAGAGTGATAAAAGTAGGGCTGGCATTGGTGTCTCAAAATCTGGGTTCAAAGCCTGGCTCTGCTACTTATTATTGACCTGTCTGACTATAAGCAAATAACTCCAAGTTTAGTGTTGGGAGGAACCTTGGGGTTATATAGTTTAATACCTCACTGTGTGTGTAGCACCAGGGGTGCCCTATTGTGGCGTCCTATTAGTCCATTAGTTCTCAAATGGTGATCATGATTTTAAACAAATGGTTCGTAAACCCTCATTTCCACTTAAACTCTGCCAACTTAGCCAGAATAAATCACATGATTCCATAGTGAGATAAAGAATATTTAATTCAATTCAAAGTAAATAACAAGGAATTAAATGAACCAGTGAACACCTTCACCAATTTTTCCCAAGCTACCATCTCCCTGTGGAGTGTTGGTCCTATGTAGAGGGGCTGATCTTAGCTCTCCTATTGAGTTATTGTGGGCAAACCTTGTGGTTTCCACTATAGCTTAGGAGCAGCATAGACCAAGTCATTTACCACAGGCTGGTAAATTAGTGCCCACAGTAGTAGCATTAGGTGTGCTGGGTCTCTCAATGTGGCACTACAAGTTAAAAGCATTCATGACAAAGTGTCAACCCAAGAACTGGGGATTGCTATAGGACTTATTATTGTTTCCTCCTTGGCATGGGAACTTTGAAGTTACAGGACATCCTAAGATTGCTACCCAGTACAACTAGCTAGACAGGATTTAAGAGCCAAGTCCTGGATGCCACTTTATTGGGTATCAATCAGTCAGTCAGCTAACAAACATGTCTTAAGCATCTACTATGTACTAGGCACTGTGCTAAGCACTGAGAACATAAAGAAAGACAAAAACAATCTGTGTCCTCAAGAATCTACCTTCTGGTAGGATGGGGCTAGATTCTCTACCTTCGTGCTAGTTATGAGGAAAAAATCTTGTATTTTACTAGTTTCTATCTCCAAGATTTTCTGAAATCTTTTCCTTTCAAACCTAAAGTGCTCCAAGCAAAATGGGCAAAGTCTCATACCATAGAACAGAATTATTGATAGGTGGATTTTGATGACAAAGAAAACCAACTCAACCCATGGGGGGAAAAATTAGAACCAGCAGAAAGATAACCATAAGCTTCGATGCTGATTCTGGTACAAAGACTTTGAAAATTTGTACCATGGGAGTAATATAAATTCTACAGGTAGATAGTAAGTCAACAAGCATTTAATAAGTCCTTTATTTATCTCAGGTTCTCTGCTACAGGCTGGAGATATGAATAAAAGGGAAACAAGTGCCTGTTCTTGAAGTATTCACATTCTAAAGAGGGATATAATATGGTTGGTTGGTTGTTGTCCTTTGTACTTGAAGAGGACCAAAATGACATCATTATGTCTGGGTCAAAGTACAGTGTACCTGACTGGGACAGATCAGACCAATATGAGGGCACAAATAGTCTATATAAACATATGGAATGGAGATGCCCTAAATTTGTGCATCTTACATTTCTTTTATGTGATTGCAATTCTGTTTTGCTCATATAACACAGTGCCTGCTTTGATGCAGGCACACCATGTTTTCTTGGTGTTAATTGTCAGACCAAAATTAGCACAAATGTTAGAAAATCATTCCATACTCTTTTACACTCCAGCTTCTGAGGCTGCATTGAGTACACAATCATGTGCATGGAGGAAAAAGCCATTCACCAACTCTCCCTCTACTTTTTTCTTGGGTGGTAGCCCTTTCAAGTTAAATATTTTACCATCAGTGTGGTAACTGACCATGATGCCATTTTCTTCCTCATTGAAGACATCTGACAACATCACTGAAAAATCTTGATTAAATGCATGAGAGCAAGCACACAGCCCTGCTTCACTCCACTGGTAACTGGGCAAGTGGGAGAACATGGTCTATTATCCAGAACCAGTGCAAGCATGCCACTGTGAAACTGACATACAATACTGATAAACTTCTCTGAGTCACCAAATTTGACCACAATTTTCCACAACCTCTCACTTCTGACAGACTCAAAGGCCTTGGTCAGATTGATAAACACTGTGTGCAGACCTCTGTTCTGCTCCTGGAGTTCCTTCTGGAGTTGTCAGGAAGCAAACACTATATCAACTGCTCCTTGGTCCTTTCTGACCTTGGGTAGATGACCATCTTCCAGATGGAAGTGAACCTTTTAAGGAGGACTCTGGCAAGAATTTTGTTGGACCCTCTCTGTGGTTGTCACAGGACAACCTTATTTCCCTTTCCTTTATAGAGATGAACTATGGAGACCTCCTTCAACTCCTAGGGAATAATCCCATCTTGCCATATAACCTAGAAGATTTCAGTTGGTTTTTGCAGGAACAGTGAACCCTCTGCCTTGTAAATCATAACCAGGATAGAATCAGCACCAGGTGCTTTGCCACAAAAGAGGAGCCTAATTCCATTCAAAACCTCTTTTTCAGTTGGAAGTTCAGTTAGAAAGGGATTGACTTCAACCTGAGGTAAATGGCCTCACTGGTTGATGATGGTCAGTAGAGAATGCTAGAAAGCATTCAGCTATTCTCTTCAGGATCATGTCCTTATCACTAACCAATGTGGCTCCATCAGTGCTAACTAGTTGAGATATACCATAGATCTTAGGCCCATAAATAGCCTTTAGGTCATCATAAAAGCACTTTGGATTTTTACTATCAGCATAAAATTGAATTTCATCTGCCTTCTTACTGAGCCAAGAATCCTGCTCTAATCTTTGATGGCACTTTCCTTTTGATGGCATTAAATGCTTCCCTCTTAGAGAAAGATGAAGTACTTGCTGGTAATTCCTGTGGAGTTCTTGTTTTTCATTTAGCAGCTTCTGAATTTCCCTATCATTTTAATCAGATCAATCATGATGTTTGTGAGTGTTTTGACCCAGATGAGTAAGTGCAGTGCTGTACACCAAATCTCTGAAAGCTACCCACTTCTTTTCTGCTCCACTATTGCCAGCCATGTGTTGGCTCAACTTTCTGTCCATGATAGCAACAAACTATTCATGCACAGAGAAGCACTCTAATCTGCTGACATTAACTTTTCTGGTAGTCATCTTGCCTTGGGGCCACTCCTTTTGTTGAATGTGAATGTTTAGCTTGAAGAGGATAAGTCCATGATCAGTCCAGCACTCTGTGCCACTACTCTAGGCACCACCCATAAACCTCATCAATCTCACATTCTCTCTTCTCCTTACAATGAGCATAGTGTATTAAATTCCAAGGTTGGCTGCAAGTGTGCATACACAAAGTTTTACTGTATTTAGGTAAATGGAAGACAGTGTTCGTGATGAGAAACAGAAGTCTTCAGTAATAAGGGACCATTGCCATTGCTGTTTCCAAAACTACATTCCTCCCTTGGACTCCCTGACATGTCTGATAATCTATGCCTGCTCTGCCATTATCATTACCCAGAATTACAAGCTTGTCCTCTTTCAGGACCTTG
This sequence comes from Gymnobelideus leadbeateri, assembly GCA_011680675.1. Classification (NCBI taxonomy): domain Eukaryota; kingdom Metazoa; phylum Chordata; class Mammalia; order Diprotodontia; family Petauridae; genus Gymnobelideus; species Gymnobelideus leadbeateri. The sequence goes on along the minus strand of WOXC01008706.1, from coordinate 116,346 downwards.
ATGATGAAGGTCTCCAGGCCTTCATAAAATTTTTCTTTGACCTCATCAGAATTTATCATGGTGGGAGCACAATTCAGCATTGTGCTTTCTTGCAAGTGGCAATCACATTGTCATTAGCCAGTTGTTCTCTCCTTTTGGGAATCATTCAAGCTTGTTGACTAGATTTGTTTTGATTGCAAAACCTGTCAGCTTCACAGTGCTCCCTATCACTGCAGCCACCCCATAAAAATGTATATCCAATTCCGACTTTAGTAATCTGGCCTTCATTTACTAGCTTTGGTTCACTCAGGGCTGCTATTTGGATGTGATACTTGCTGAGTTATCTTGCAATAAGAGTTGTTTGTTTTTCAGGTGTACTGAATTTCATGTTGTCCAGAAACATGCACACCTCCCATGTACCAATAGTGAGTGAAATCACCTTTACAAAAGTTTTTGTACTTTTTAAAAAATTCAACCACAGGGTAGGATCCTCACCAGCTGTGGTAAGCAGGCCAGAGTTGGGTTAAACAGACAATTTTAGGGCATTTTTTCTGACCCCTTCCTTACACCCGGAGGTAAGCACATAAGTCCTTTAAAAATGCTGCTTAGGGGCGGCTAGGTGGCACAGTGAGTAGAGAGTCGGCCCTGGAGTCAGGAAGACCTGAGTTTGGATCCAGCCTCAGACACTTAACGCACACACAAACAAAATCCTAGCCGTGTGACCTTGAGCAAGTTACTTAACCCCAATTGACCTTTAAAAAAATGCTGCTTAGATGCCCAGAGGACTGCTGAATCCCACTGCTGCTTCAATCCAGCGAGAAGATGATCCTATGGACTGAGCCACCTATGAGCAGGGCTGTGACTACAGCTCCCAGTGTATCCACACCTGCTGCTTCACCACTTGCCTATTGCCACAGGACTTTGAGGTAGGCAAAACTGGTAAAATGGTATGGGTGATGTCTTTTTGGAGGGGAAGGCAATCAGGGCCAAGTGATTTACCTAACTCACATACTTGTAGGTAATATCTTTTGACTTAAGCATACATTGAATTTAAGTGAGGTTGAGTTATGCAAAGTCATCAGTCTCACTCTCTTCAAGAGTCATAGAAGTCTAGTGGCAAGACAAGTCAAGATAACTGGCAATGGCTCAGGAGGAAGAGGATGTCCTTTGATGATGGACCAAGCCCTAAGCACTCCACAGTGCTTGTTTCAGCCATTTCCATGGCTTTTGGAACAAATTATTCTCATCTACCCATTCCACCAGGGGAAGTCTTCACAGGCTTGGGGTAGATACCTCCCTAACTCACCAAGGGTTTTGAGGTCCCTCAGTTACTTTCAACCTCATTTAATCCCTCTGCCAAAATGGTTTTCTAGGGTGTAACCACTGTACATGCTACAGCTTCTTAAAGGCACAGAGAATTGGAAACTGGGGGCACATGGACACCAAAGGTGAATGAGCAGCCTGCTCATACACCCCAGGGAGGCAATATATAGTTAGGTATATCTAAGAAATCTGCAAAGCAGAGGAAAGGTAGCCTGAGAGGGAAAGGCACTACTATCTGAGAGAAACAGAAAAGGCTTCTTGAGCTGTCTTGAAAAATACCCAAGGAAACCAAGAAATGTAGGTGAGGAGGTAGAACATTCTAGGCATGGTAACAACCAAGGCAAAGGAGGAGGAATATGATGTTTGAGTGACTATAAACAGTTCAACACAGCTGGGTTATAAAGTACATGGAAAAAAATTAAGTTTAAGGAGACTAAAAAGGCAGGAAGAATCCAAATAATGATAAACTTTAAATATCAGGATGTAGTAAAGAGCCATTGGAGTTCATTATGGAGGGAAACTTGGGGGAATAGGGGTGAATTGGTTAGACCTATACTTCAGAAAAATCATTTTCTGACAAATGCTGAAGGGGATGTGGGAAAAATAAGTATACCAATGTACCATTGGTAGAACTGTGAACTAGTCCAACCATTTTCAAGAACAGTTTGGAACGATGCCCAAAGAACTATACAACTGTGTACACCCTTTGGCCCAACAATACTACTGGTTATTAGACTAAGTGTTAGCAATACTTCTCTCTATACCCCAAAAAGTTCAAAGAAAAAGGAAAATAATCCATATGTACAAAAAATATCTCTAGCAATTCTTTTTGTGGTGGCAAAGAATTGGAAATTGAGGGGATGCCCACCAGTTGAGGACTACCTAACATGTTATGATAGATGAATGTGATTTTAGAAAAAAAATATTATGCTAAAAGATGTGATGATAAGAGAGATGACAAATCTGACAAGACTTACATGAACTGGAATAAAGTGAAATGAACAGAATTAGGAGAATGACATACACAGTAATAGCAATATTGTAATGATGCTTAACTGTGAAAGCCTTAATTACTCTAAAAAAGACAATGATCAAGCCAATTCCAAATGACTCAAGATGAAAAGGTATCTATCTCCAGATAGAGAACTGATAGACCATGAGGGCAGATTGAAACACATTTTTTCTTTTTATTTTGTTTGATGCTTTTTTTTTCACAACATGGCTAATGTGGAGATATGTTTTGCATGATTCCATATGTATAATGTATAACATAAATTTGGAACCAAAGATAAAATTAATAATTAAATTTTTAAAAATAAAAAAAATCATTTTGTCACTGAGTGAAGGATGGATTGGAAGAAGCAGAGACTTGAGGCAAGGAGATGTCTTAGAATGTTATTGAAATAGTCAAAGCAAGAGGTTACAAGGACCTGAACTAGGGTTGTGGCCTCATGAATGGTCATCTATGTACATGGGAGTCAATTCACCAGCAAAAATAATAAAGTCCAATAGAACTACTCCTACTATCATATGGTGACTCATCAGTGGCCTCACTTTCCCCACTCTCCCCATTATCACTCTAGATAAGCCATTTGGCAAAACTGGTTTCTTTAATAAGTTATTTTCTTTTTTAGCACTTGGTTTGTGGCTCCACAGCAACCAACAGCTATTACTACCAGCCCTAATTGACTACTGCCAGGCTTCCCCTAAGCCACAGGACACTGGCACAACATTATTGGTGCTCTTTGGGATATTTTAGAGTAAAGAATGAAAAAGATCAAATTGGCTTAATTAAATCCACATACAGAATTTTACCCTTCTTGCAAATGACTAACACAAAAACAAACCTACCAGGAACAACTTGGTATTTTAGGCAATGTTTATTATAAGGGAAATAGCACTCAGGTTTTTCCTTTGCTAGAGCTTTTTTCCCCAACTTATGAGCAGAGGCATCCTGCTTGAAATTGTTCCTCTCTCCTCCCCTTTTCTTTCTCTATCCTATTTTTCCTTTCCCTTTTTTATACTCCACCTTTCATCCCTTCTATGACATTGGTCTAGGGTAAGGACTTTAACCTTTTTGTTAATGGTCATAAACCTTTTTGGTAGTCTTGTAAAGATCACAGAACCTTTCTTAGAATAATATTTTAATGCACAAAATAAAAGTATAGAATTGCAAAGGCAACCTGTTATATTGAAATATAGGTGAGCATAAAAATAAGCATATTTTATTAAGAAGGGATATCTGATTTTAGCACCATACCACAGTGAAATCATTCAATGAATAGCACCATATGTACATCTACTTTATGCGGTCTTGTATCTGGTAATTAAAAAATGAATGTGATTAGCATTACATGTGTAACAGCTGCAGATGTCCCAACAAATTTGCAATAAAATAATTTTTAACTTTGTTTTCAACTTTGGATTTCATGTTCTGGCTGAACTTCTTACTCACTGTGTGGCCTTAGGCAAGTCAGTTGAACCTCCCTGTGTCTTAATAAGTCAATCCAGCTGGAAAATTGAGTAAGAAGCAAGAACGTCACAGCAAACCAGATGCTGCACTGAGCTCTTTTCTTATTAAATAAATGGGGGTGGCTAGGGATAAGGAGACTTGGAAAGTTGTTTTTAATATTTAAGAAAAACTCTAAAAATCAGAGCCTACTCTGTTTATTTTAAATTTCTTCCCATTTGGCTAAAGGGAACATCCCCTGAGTCTCACCTGGCCACAATTCTGCTGGTAAATCACAAAACAATCAGGTCAGACCTCAGTTGTACTTTTGTGTTCATTCATGAATCTGGATCAAATGAACTGACATTGAACTGGACACAATCTGTCCTTGGAAGAGCTTAACTCCTTTAGATCCAATCCAGTCTATTTATTTCAAACTGGACATCTGGGAATCTGTGTCAGGATTCAAGGAGAAGATGTCTTTCGGTAATCTAATCATAGACCTTGGTTCTGCTGGTCCACTTAAGTAAGTAGAGCACTCCCAACCACAGGACTTTACTTCTCAAGGAGAATCATTAGGAAATACAACAGATGTCTTAAGTTATAACAAAAAAAATTTTAGAAAGCAAGGAAAATACCATTTCTCAGACTGAGTATAGTGATATCCATAATCCCTGTTACCAGGGAATATGAGGCTGGTGGATCACCTGAGCTCAGGAGTTCAGAGCTTCAGAAGGTCTATAGCCAATCAGTTGTTCAATAATGTATTACCAAGAAAAGATGCTAGAAAGTAGAGTGATTATTATTTTGACATTTAGTTTGGCTACACAGAGAGTTATTTTTGCTATGACTCCCATATCAGTAAATAGTCATTTCTTATCTCTTAAGATATATGGATAGTATATGTAATATGTAATATGCTCAGGTGAAGCAACTGGCACTATTTAGAACTGTCTCCTTCAAGCCCTATAGGGTGTAAGATTTCACACATTCAGCTGCTGTCCCCTGGGACTTAATAAGTCTTATAAATATCTGCATGGCTCTTCATTACTCCATGTTGTTTTGCCTGAAAGTGTACATATTTCTGTAAACTACAAAAATATGTTTCTTTGTTAAGTTGGATAACAGGGTGGAGAGAGGGGAGGGAAAAAACATGAACAAAAAAATGAATTTTCTTGGACGTGAAAGACCAAAAGTCTAAATTTCATGTGGAAAGCCTATTTTCCACATGAAATATTCCCAAAAAACATCCTCTACTCATTCCTTCTGATCTTCAGGGCTAGTTTATGCTTTTCTCACTCTCAGGGAGAATTCTCAACAGAAACACCATCATTGATATTCAAAACCTGTCCCTCTCTTAAGGAAGTTCACCTTTGACAGGAGCTCTACTATATTCCATCCTAGGAAGACTAGAAATGTCAGTGTATTGATTCAGAAGATTATTCAGGCTATAAGACTAGGACTTTAGACTATTTCCTGTCACTTCTCTAAAGCACCCATTCCTTTCTCTTCACCTGATTTCTGCTTAGAGATACTTTTGATTCTTTTCTTGTTCCCAGTCTGAGATCTATATTTGTATATATTTGAATATATCTCTGCTTGTATATCATTAACTTGAAAAAGGGGTATGGTTGCTTCAGCCATGGGTCTCAATGGCATCCATAACTTTGTGACTGATAAGCTCTAAAATGCAATTAGTTTGCTTCTAATTCTTTTTTTCTCATTTTCAAGCCAGGAAAACAGCAACCAGTGTAAATGTCCCAGTGTAAACTCTCAAAAAATGCTTTTATAACAGTTATATTCTAGTCAATTATGGAAAATAATAAACTTCATAACAGATAAAGCAAGATAGGGAAAACACCCATATTGAGTTCAACAAACCCCCTAGATCAGGTTTATTCTAAAAATCCTTGGGCTAGGTTAGGAGGGCTAGAAGATTATCACCTTAGTCATTCATATGATTCAAAATAGAACTCTTTTGAAGGGCAGTTCTTTACTACCAGGGTCCCCTAGAGATGTCATCTCCTAATTTTTAAGAAATCAATACTCACAACTAATCCAATTTCCCTCCTCCCTTTTGACATAAGTCTTGATTCACTCCAAAATGAACTCTTTTCTTAGACCTTATATTAAGAAATTCAATTTTTAAAAAATATTCTATAGCCAGAATATTCTTCTGTAAACATGGGAAACATCATGGTATATTAAAAAAGAACCCTGGATTTAAAGTCCAAGGACCTGGGTTAAAGTTCCCACTTACTAGCTCGCGACCCTGAGAAGGTCACTAACATTTCAATATCTTCACCTTTAAAATCAGGACATTTGATTGCATGACCTCTAAAGTCCCTTCCCATTCTAAACCCTATAAATCAACGATTTACTACATTCAAAAAGCCAAGGTTGGAACCTCTCTGCAAAGCAGGCTGGGTAAATTCTTAGGCTGTCTGGCTATCTTGTTTGCAGTGGTAGCAGAATGTAGCTATTCCCCCAAATCCCACTTCTTTTCAGTTAAACTCCTTCTTAGCCTTTTTATTCAGAACTTGGCTGAACAATGACCTCAGCTCTGCTCATTGTCTTCCTCTCTGGCTTCAACCAGAGGTGGACCTAAGGTCAGGCTTATCACCTTAAAATGAAGTGGAGTTTGAAATTATCTGGCAGAATCAGATCAAAGATGACTTTCCCTTTAGAAGACTGAGCCTGAATTAGCATCAGACATAGCCATGTGAATGTGATGTTGACTGAATTACCTGGGTAATTGCAACAGTGATTATTTGGCTTTGGACATGGAAAAGTAAAGCTTTTCTGGCAAGGTTTGTTGTATTACCAGCTGGGTGCTTTTCCCCGAGAGTACAGACATGGGATTCACAAACTCATTTTTTCCATGGCTTCCCTTAATGCTGACCACATTAAAAACAAATGGACAATGAGTCGAGGAACACCAGGGAACTCAGTATGTACAGATAGATAGGGACAGATAGAAGAAATCTACTTGAAATGTCATTAGTGAGGAAGCTATGCACCTTTTTAAAAAAAGATGACTGTGGGAGCACAGAATCAATTACAATATGAAAACTGTATCTTTCACCCCTCTTCCAAACTTCCCTATTACCTGTAGAGAGCACCACTATCATTTCAATGATCCAGGTTCACAGTTTTAGCATTACCTTCATCTCCTTATTCACATGAAGTCTGTTTCCAATCAGTTGCAAATCTTAACATTTCTGTATCTGGAACACCGCTCTCACATATCCCCTTCTCTCTATACACAGTCACATCCTGATTCAGGCTCTCTTCACCTTTCACATAAATTATTTCAATAGCCTTCTATTTGTTCTCCCTACCTTAAACCTCTCCCGACTCCAATCTGCTCTCTTTACTGCTACCAAAGTGGTTTTCTTATTCACTAAACTCCATTGGCTCCTTACTGCCACAAAGGTAGATTATAAATTGTGTCATTTGGCATTTCAAGCCCCTCACAATCTAAAACCATCCTATTTCTTGCTGTCTCACTCATTACTCTCCTATACCTACACTTCTGTTCAGTTATTCTGCCTCTGATGTTCCTCACACATATCACTGCCTCCTGTATCTATTGGTTTTTTTCCCCTATTTGGAACATGTTCACATTTTTCCTCTGCCTCCTAGAATCAATAATTCCCTTCAATACTTGGTTTATGCACCATTTTTACATGAAGCTTTTTCTGATCTCTTTAGTGGTTATGAACTTTTTCCTGGAAACTACCATGTATTCATTTTGCTTATATTCACATTATAAATATAAGTATCTTGAGGATAGTGATGATTTCACTTTTATTTTCACATCACCAGTGCTTAGCAAAGTCCTTCCCACACAGAAGGCACTTAATAAATGCTTAATGCTTAAAAAACAGTGATGGAAAAGAATCTCCAAGAAATCCAAATAATCCTGATTTATGCATAGTCAACTACCCAAAACTGTAGGGATGATGGCACCATGACTCCATCATCCAGTGGGCACTGTATTTTAATTAACAATTATGTTAACAAAGGACAAGAGAGAGAAAAATGAATTCTTTTAAAAGATACATAGACTTCAGCTTCAAAGACTGAGTGCTGGAATCAGAGATCATATGGTCCAATCTTTTCATTTCACAGATAAAGAAACTGAGGTCTATTATTTCTATAGTAGTAGGTTTCAGACCAATTATTGCCGTTATTGTTCATTCTTCATTTTCAAAGAGAACCAATGACATCATGGGATGATGTCTTGACTTACTGGATTTAAGTGAGACAGAATTGTACAAAATCATCAGTCTCACTCTTCCTGAGTCATTAGAGTCCAATGGCAAGACAAAAGTCAAGATGATTGAGATGGTCCCAGATGCAATGGATGACCTTCATGGCTTTGATGTTTGCTCAACTCTAAGTACTCCAGAGTGCCTGCTTCAGCTGCTGTTATGGCCATTGTAACAAATTCTCCTCAACTGCCCCTCCCAACAGGGGAAGTCTTCACATGCTTGGGGTAGATATCCCCTGGACTCACTGATAGATTTGAGGCCTGTTGATTCCCCTTAACCTGGTTTAGCCAATCTACCAAGACCATTTTACCAGGGTGTGGCCATTGTGAATATTACAGCTTCTTGGAGCCACAGGTGAGAGCTGAGTGGCAGGTGAACACCAAAGGTGGATGAGCAGCCCTAGCAAGGACTCAGCAAGCCCTCAAACCAGAGGTGCTAATTTTCCCTGAACACCTCATGTACCCCAGGTTTCAGACCAATATACCACTGCCAAAACAAGTACCATTCTAATTAGTTGCATTACTACAGGCAAGTTATTTAGTATGTCTTGACTTGGTTTCCTTCTTGAATAAAATGGAGAAGTTGAACTAGTCAATTCCTAAAATTCCTTCAAGTTCTAATATGCTAGGATTCAAAGCCAGGGAGCACTGGTGGAGGAAGAAGAGAAACAGACTCTTAGGTAAATAAGACAGACAGCTCTGTTGGGTCATAAACATGTGAGAAGACAAAACATAAAGGAGTCATGAGGCTGAGAGCAGGCAGTAAGGTAACCCATAAGCCCCAATTGGAGAATATCTGCTTTTTTGTCTATAGTTCTGGTGTTCTTGAGTGCTAATATGAAGCTTTCGCTGACTCTTGCCTGTGTACCCTAAGATCCTATTAAGAAGCAAATTAGTTGAGGAACACACCAACTGACCTGAATTCCAATGTGTGAACACATACAAATGCTAGTGCTTAAACTGCCAAATATTTCTTGAAAGTCCTTCCCTTACAGCAATGGAACAATGGAGTTTATCCAGTGTACAAGAAAGAATTAACCTGCTTGCTGATAATAAGAACTCACATTCACATGGTGTTTTAAGGTTTCAGAGCCACTGATGAGGTGGAATCCAAACCATGGCCTTCTTGACCCCAAGTCTAGCACTCATGGACAAACACTGGTGCATCTGTATACAAGATGACAAAATTCCAAGAATCTGTGGTTTTATAAATGACAGGGCGCCCGTCCCTGAGGATCATATACGCTTTAGGACTTAGAAGAAAGTTTTTACTGAATATTTTGAAGTCACATGGAACTCATTCCTTTGCCCCACCTCCTCAAAAACAAAACAAAACACACCTGACTTACCACCAAATAAATATCCTTATTTTTCTTTAGGGACCACCTTACCTCAAAGTTACCCAAACTTACAATGTTAAAGTCACTCTCCATTGTTTCCCTCTACCTTCACACCTCCCATTTAAAATTAATTGCGGGACAGAGCCAAGAAGGCAGAGTAGAAACACCTCATCCAAGCCACTCTGCCCCCAGATTCCCCCCAAACTATGTAAAAGGGAACTCTGAACAACTTCTGGAGCCCCAGCACCCACAGAATGACAGAGAGAAGCTAACCTCCCGCTGAGGACAGCCCAGCAGCCCTGGAGGAAGGACCAGTGCAGCTGTCTGGGAGCCGGCAGTATGCAGAGTGTGGGGAGCCGAGCCGAGCGGAGCCCAAGTCCCCGAGAGCCGAGGTTTTAGCCCCAGGGCAGCAGGGCCAGCAGCCTGCTGGAGGAACCCCAGAACACCAGCAGCTGTGGTGATTCCAGAATTATCAACATAGACATGCCTAGGACAAAGTAAGAGGTTAGTGTCCTATGGACTTTGGGACCAGTATTTGGGGAATGCGTCGGCTCCCTCCCCTGGGGGCTAGAAGCCACTGAGGAGACACGCCATTTTGTAGTTTTCAGAGGCAGCTCCAGCTCCTGGCCTGGAACTGTAGGGAGATCCAGCAATCAGTCTTGGGGGGGTAATCGCTCTTGCTTTAACCTCCCTGGATCTGGATTGTGATCTAGGGTGGAAGTCGTGGGTGGGTTTACAGCTTGCCAGAAATGGAAGTTATCCCCCACACGTTCAGGACAAAAATTCCTCTATCTGGCCTTAAAGCCATAGTGTGGCAACAAGCCCAAAAGTCAAGTAATTAAGTGGCAACATGCCAAGGCAAAGGAAACAGAAAAATGCAACCCTAGACTCCTATTCTGGGGGCACAGAGCGGGAAAAGGACTGTGAGGTCAGAAATCCTGCACCAAAAGCCCCAAATGAAAATGCGAGTGGGTTACAAGCCATAGAGGACCTTAAGAAGGATTTTAAAAATTAAATAAGAGAAGTGGAGGAAAAATTGGAAAGAGAAATGAGAAGGATGCAGGAAAAGTATGAAATGAGGGTCAACAGCCTGACTGAGGAAAATAACACCTTAAAAAATAGACTGACTCAAATGGCAAAGGAGGCCCAGAAGGACAATGAGGAGAAGAATGCCTTAAAAAGTCAAATTTACCAGATGGAAAAAGAATCTCAAAAGCTCATTGAGGAGATTCATTCCTTCAGAGTTAGACTGGAGCAAATGGAAGCTAATGACTTTATGAGAAATCAAGATGCTGTTAAACAGATCCAAATAAATGAAAGAATAGAAGGCAATGTGAAATATCTCATGGGAAAAACCACTGACCTGGAAAATAGATCCAGGAGAGACAATTTAAAAATTATTGGACTACCTGAAAGCCATGATCAAAGAAAGAACCTAGAAATCACCCTTCAAGAAATTCTCAAGGAAAATTGCCCTGAGGTTTTAGATCCAGAGGGCAAAATAGAGGTTGAAAGAATATAGAGATCACCTCCTGAAAAAGATCCCAAAAAGAAAACTCCCAGGAATATTACAGCCAGGTTCCAGAATCCCCAGATCAAGGAGAAAATACTCCAAGCAGCCAGGAAGAAACAATTTCAATATTGTGGAAACACAATCAGAATAGCCCAGGACCTGGCAGCTTCTACTCTGAGGGATCGAAGGGCATGGAACATGATACTCCAGAGGGCAAAAGAGCTGGGACTGAACCCAAGGGTCACCTACCCAGCAAAACTGAGTATTTTGTTTCAGGGGAAAATATGGCCATTCAGTGGAATAGAGGACTTTCAAGCATTCTTGAGGAAAAAACCAGAGTTGAATAGAAAATTTGACATCCAGACACAAGAAGGAAGAGATGCCTGAGAAGGTAATCAGGGAAAAGAAATCAAAAGGAACTTATCAAAGTTGACCTATTTACATTCCTACATGGAAAAACAATAACTGTGACTAATTAAACCTCTCTCAGTATGAAAATAATGGGAGAAGGGTGTGTGGTCATATGAATACATATGTGAATGTGTGTGTATATGGTTACAGTTATATATGGATAGAGGGCATAGGTTGAATTTGTTGGGAAGGGAGAATACTCAAGGAATGAAATTATGCGGTGAGAGAAGAAAGTGGCAAGAGGAGATGGGGAGAGAGAGGGTAGGGTAAACTATCCCATGTAGAAGAAGCAAGGGGAAGTGGTTGCAAGGGAGGAGGAGAATAGGAAGGCAAAAAAGGCAAAACCACATTCTCATTGAATTTGGTTCAGGGAGAGAATGACATACATACTAAATGGGATATCTCAACCTGCAGCAGAATAGGGGGAAGGGGGATGAGAGGAGGGATAATGGATGGGAGGGCATTCTTGGGGGGAGGGGAGGTTGGAAGTACCCACTATAGAAGAGGGACAGCATAATGTAGGGAATGGACCAGGTTGGGGGTGGGATGAGTGGGAGGGAATTATAAGCAGCCTTGTACAATATATCTACTATGATAATGTTTTGCATAGCTAGATGTGTACAACATATACTGAATTACTTATTTCCCCAATGGAAATGGGTGACAAGGGAGGAAGGGAATGAATCTGAAATTCAAGGTCTTAAAATTAAATGTTTCAAATATATATAAATACTATTATTAATACTCTTTTTCTTGTAATTGGGAGATAAGATGCAGGCATTGGGGCACAGAGATTCACCTTCCTCTAATGGAAAAGTCGAAGGGGATATGGGAGAAGATATGGGAGAGAGCAGATTGGAGGAAGCAATATCTTGTGGGACTGCTATTCTGGGAGGTTGGGTAGGGGAATAACGGGGGTGGGGAAACAATTGTAACTCAAAATCTGGCAGAAATGAATGATGTAAAACAGAAGTTAATAAAGCATTTGTTTAAAATAAATAAATAAATAAAATTAATTGCTAAGGTGGAGCAAAGATGGCGGAGTAGAAACACTGTGTCCAAGGCACTCTCCCCCCAGATCACCTCCAAACTATGTAAAAGGGGACTCTGAACAATTTCTGGAGCCCCAGCACCCACAGTACTACACAGAGAAGCAAACCTCCCACTGAGGACAGACCAGCAGCCCTGCAGGAAGGACCAGCGTAGCACTCTGGGAGCTGGGAGCGCAGCGAATGGAGAGCCGAGGCAGGTCCACCTGAGCCATGGTTTTAGCCCCAGGGCAACAGGGCCAGCAGCTAGCTGGAGGGACCCCAGAACACCAGCAGCTGTGGAGATTCCATAATTATCAACATAGACATGCCTAGGACAAAGTGAGAGGTTAGTACCCTATGGACTTTGGGACCAGTATTTGGGGAATGCATTAGCTTCCTCCCCTGGGGGCTAGAAGGCACTCAGGAGACACACCATTTTGTAGTTTTCAGTGGCAGCTCCATCTCCTGCCCTGGAACTGTAGGGAGATCCAGCGATCAGTCTTGGGGGGTAATTACTCTTGCTTTAACCTCCCTGTATCTGGATTGTGGTCTGGGGTATCTGGACTGTGGTCTGGGGTGGAGGTCGTGGGGTGGATATCCATCTTGCCAGAAACAAAAGTTGTCCCCCCACACATTTGGGATGGAACCCCCCCTGTCTGGTGGCAGAGTCCTACTGTAGCAACAAGCCCAAAAGTCAAGTAATTAAGTGGCAACATGCCTAGTCAAAGGAAATAAACAGAAAAATGCAACATTAGACCCCTATTTTGGGGGCAAAGAGGATTGAAGCATAGAACAGGGGAGGACTGTAAAGTCAGAAATCCTGCTCCAAAAGCCCCAAAGGAAAATATGAGCGGGTTACAGGTCATAGAGGACCTTAAGAAGGACTTTAAAAATCAAATAAGAGAAGTGGAGGAAAAACTGGGAAGAGAAATGAGAAGGATCCAGGAAAAGTATGAAATGAGGGTCAATAGCCTGACTGAGGAAAATAACACCTTAAAAAATAGACTGACTCAAATGGCAAAGGAGGCCCAGAAGGACAATGAGGAGAAGAATGCCTTAAAAAGCCGAATTTGCCAGATGGAAAAAGAATTTCAAAAGCTCACTGAGGAGATTCATTCCTTCAGAGTTAGACTGGAGCAAATGGAAGCTAATGACTTTACGAGAAATCAAGATGCTGTTAAGCAGATCCAAACAAACGAAAGATTAGAAGGCAATGTGAAATATCTCATGGGAAAAACCACTGACCTGGAAAATAGATCCAGGAGAGACAATTTAAAAATTATTGGACTACCTGAAAGCCATGATCAAAGAAAGAACCTAGAAATCACCCTTCAAGAAATTCTCAAGGAAAATTGCCCTGATGTTTTAGATCCAGAGGGCAAAATAGAGGTTGAAAGAATCCACCAATCACCTCCTGAAAAAGATCCCAAAAAGAAAACTCCCAGGAATATTACAGCCAGGTTCCAGAATCCCCAGATCAAGGAGAAAATACTACAAGCAGCCAGGAAGAAACAATTTCAATATTGTGGAAACACAATCAGAATAGCCCAGGACCTGGCAGCTTCTACACTGAGGGATCGAAGGGCATGGAATATGATATTCCAGAGGGCAAAAGAACTGGGAATGAACCCAAGGGTCACCTACCCAGCAAAACTGAGTATTTTGTTTCAGGGGAAAATATGGCCATTCAGTGGAATAGAGGACTTTCAAGCATTCTTGAGGAAAAAACCAGAGTTGAATAGAAAATTTGACATCCAGACACAAGAAGGAAGAGATGCCTGAGAAGGTAATCAGGGAAAAGAAATCAAAAGGAACTTATCAAAGTTGACCTATTTACATTCCTACATGGAAAAACAACAACTGTGACTAATTAAACCTCTCTCAGTATGAAAATAATGGAAGAAGGGTGTATGGCCATTTGAGTACATATGTGAATGTGTGTATATATGTTTACAGTTATAAATGGATAGAGGGCATAGGTTGAATTTGTTGGGAAGGGAAGATACTCAAGGGGTGAAATTATGAGGTGAAAGAGGAAAGTGGCAAGAGGAGATGGGGAGAGACAGGGTAGGGTAAACTATCCCATGTAGAAGAAGCAAGGGGAAGTGGCTGCAGGGGAGGGGAAGAATAGGAAGGCAAAAAGGCAAAACCACATTCTCATTGAATTTGGTTCAGGGAGAGAATGATATCCATACTAAATGGAATATCTCAACCTGCAGCAGAATAGGGGGAAAGGGGATGAGAGGAGGGATGATGGATGGGAGGGCATTCTTGGGGGGAGGGGAGGTTGGAAGTACCCACTATAGAAGAGGGACATGATCAAGTAGGGAATGGACCAGGTGGGGGGTGGAATGGATGGGAGGGAATTATAAGCAGCCTTGTACAATATATCTACTATGGTAATGTTTTGCATAGCTAGACATGTGCAACATATACTGAATAACCTACCTTCCCATAGGGAATGGGTGACAAGGGAGGAAGGGAATGAATCTGAAATTCGAGGTCTTAAAATTAAATGTTTCAAATATATATAAATACTATTATTAATACTCTTTTTCTTGTAATTGGGAGATAAGATGCAGGCATTGGGGCACAGAGATTCACCTTCCTCTAATGGAAAAGTCGAAGGGGATATGGGAGAAGATATGGGAGAGAGCAGATTGGAGGAAGCAATATCTTGTGGGACTGCTATTCTGGGAGGGTGGGTAGGGGAAAAATGGAGAAAAAATTGTAACTCAAAATCTGGCAGAAATGAATGATGTAAAGCAGAAGTTAAAGCATTTGTTTAAAAAAAATAAAATAAAATTAATTGCTAAGTCTTACCAATTCTGCCCAAAGAGTATCACTCAATTTCATCCCTTCCCCCACCATGATCATAACCCAAACCCATGTCACCTTTCAGTCAGACTGCTATTATTACCTCTTAATTGGTTTTCCTGCTCCTAGTTACTTCCCTCTCAAATCTATCCTCCCCCTAAGTGCTAAATCTTCCTGAAGCACAGATCTATGTAAGTCACTCCTTTGCTCACTGAGTAGAAGAAGTGAAAACTTCTCAGACCGTACTGTAAAGTCTAGTCTAGTAAAGCTTTTCGTGGGAAACAGGCCTAAGGTGCCCTTCACTGGAAATCATATGATTTACAAGTACTCAAAACTCCAAGTGGTGGGGAGTCACCCCTTTGTTCAGTGGCACTTCAGCATAAGATATGCCAAATAAGGACAGAAGTGCTTTCTCAAATGTACATTGGGTGGTCTACTGTTTCCTTGTTCTGGTATTTGGGGTAGATTGTTGTGCTTAGATTGTGCAACTGACTTCTAGCCAATGGAAGAAAAGGGTCAGAAAGGAGGTGGGGGAGAATTCCACGTTAGGGCTTTATAACTTCGCCATGTCTTTTTGTAAATTGCTTCTCCTCCCTGACCATTTGTCAGGAGGGTGGCAAGATCATAATAAACCATTCTTTTCTGCTTCCTACCTTGAGAAACCTCTGAGTACTCTTTGGGTAAGGATCTCTATTGCACACAGTTTTGGGTCGCACACACTCACTAAGCTCCTATGTCTCCCTGCCTCCTCTAGGATAGTATGCAAACTCTTGTTTTAGGCACAAAGTCTTTTAGAATCTGGCTCCAGCTACCTTTCCAGCCTTGTACTACTTCACTCCTCTTAAGCACACTATGATCTACATGCTGCTATCCAAAATCTCTTGCTTTTGCACAGACTCTCCTCCATGCCTATAATATATAACCTCTTAACCTCCCTCTCTTTAAATCCCAAACTTCCTTTGAGGTTCATCTAAAGTCCCACAACCTATGAAAAGTCACCCCTTTATCTTAGTTGTTAATGTCCTCTTCCTCCTTAAATTATTTCTGGAGCATCTGTAGGCATACATACTCCTGTAATCCCTGCTATGAGGAGGCTGAGACTGGCCCACCTCTGGAGTTCAAGAGCTCTGAATTGCAGTAGGCCAAGTTGAACAGGGTTGAACTAGACTTGGCATTAATAGGGTAAGCATAGCAGTGGGGCACAAGGTTGCCTAAGGAGGGGCAAACAGAAGTCAAAACTAAAGCAGGACAAAACTCCCATGCTAGTTATAAGGATAACAGGCCTATGAGAAGCCCCTGCCTCTACAGCTTGAGTGGCAGAGGGCAGCCCAATCTAACAGCAACACCAATCATAAGAACAGTAATAATAAGATAATGATAAAGATAAACTATCACATCACCTCTTAGCATGTAATTTGCTTACGGTCAGCGATTGATTTTCATTTTTTTCAGCACTTAGTACAGTGCATTATAGACAGTAAACACACCTTAAAAGTTTGTTAGATTGAATTAAATGTGAAAGTTTTCTGACCAGGTACTCAAGGTGTTCATATTTGATTCAATAAATAACATACACACCAATCTAATGGAAACAATGAAAAGTTGGAACACAGATCAGAGAGGCAGAAAAAACTCTGAATTACTCCCCTTTGCCAGAATGTTTGGATGCGGAGAATTTTAACTTAAAAGTTGGCAAAAAAAAAAAAAAAGCTTTCTCTACTACCAACAGTAACAGGCTAGTACTTGAAAAAAGTCATTTTCTGCAGAAAGTTCTTCTGGGGGAAAAGGTGTGGGTTTTTTGTTTGTTTTGTTTACTTGTTTGTTTTCCAAACAATGAGAACCTTTACTCAGGGAAAAGCTAGATTTGCAGGAAGAAAGATTTTCTATTTTATCCTTACCTAGCCCTGCATTTCAACCTGCTTAGGCAGAGAATTATGGGAAGGCAATTCTTAGCCATAGCACAAGATGTTGGTGGGTGTCCAGGAGCAGTCTGAAGTGGTCTCTGCAGTTCCGCATACATTACTCAAATATCCATAGCTAGAGGCTTTATTGGCATTCCTTCTCTTTGGAAGTATTTACCACTGCAAAATCTGAAGTGTTGTTTTGTCACTGGCTCAATTCAAACCATTGAATACAAATAAGCATCCAGTCTTTCCTCCGGCCAGAGGTGAGGCCCCTCCCCCACTGATAGAGAGGGAGTCACAGGCAGGGTTGAAGTTTTGATGCCAGGCTTTGATTGATGGCTTGAGATTCAGGAAAATGGAATGACCTAAGTAAGCATCCTTTTCCCCAATGCCAAATGCAGCCAGAAGTAACAGCAGTCAGAACTGACCATCCATCCCCTCCTCCCACTAGCCTTAACAAAGTTCAGCTTTTTCTTCATGGGTCAAACCAAGACCATGGCCACCATTATTTTCTCATCAGAGCCTATGTCTAAGACTAGCCTCATAGCTAAACAAAAACAGCAGGGCAATTACATTTCAAATGTCTTTTGGAATCTGACTGCTTCGTAACCCTACACCTCCCACCATTGACCTCCTGGAGAGAAAATTGATGTACTCCTGCTTACTTGAGGAAGTGTATTATGCCCAAGAGGCACTGGGTTGCAATCTGACATTCCATTCTGCTTGTGTGCAAAATGGTTCCTTCTCTACTCCTCCCCCACCCCCGACTTTTGGTTATTGACACCAGTGGGCACGGGATTCATTAACCTAAGAGAGAAGTTACCTGAGTTGTCTCTCTAAAAGGAGAGGATTATTAAAAACACATTTTAGTTATGAGGAATAAATCGACACCTCAGCCTAGTAGTAACTAATCCATAACTTTTTTGCAGCCTGTGGCTATAAATGCCCATTAAGATTTCACTGAGATTCCAGTCAGAAGATATTTTGCACATTCTTCATGCAAAGAGGATAATATTATTAACAATTCACAATTTAAAAACATTTCAAATTTTATAAACCCCTTTCCTCAAAACAACACTGTCATACAGGTAGATGCTACATGTATTTAATACATGTTCATTTAAGAATGGGTAAGTTGGGTATCTAAGTGGTGGAGTAGATAGAGTTTGGAAGATCTGAGCTCAGATATGACTTCAGACAGTTACTAGTTATGTAACCCTGGGTAAGTCACTTAACCACAATTGCCTCCCCGCTCCCCAGAAAAAAAAAGAATGGGTAAACTGAGTATTAAGGGGCCTTAAGGGCTTGCCCAAGGTCACATAACAGAGATAGCCCTAGAACCCAGACCACTTGACTCTAAGTTTTCAATTCTAAGACGCCATACAAACAAAAGCTATTATTACTCCGTATTGCTTCACATATGGTTATTTGTGAAAATTTATGTTTGAAATAAAAGTTTTAGGACACAATAGTAATATGATTATAGTTTTTATGAGTTAGATGATATAAACACTCTCATAATATTAGCTCAGGCTCAGGAAAAAAAAAACATTTTAATAGATAGCAATTTGTCTCTCCCGGCAATACTAACCAATCTCCAAAAATGCTCCCAATAGATGGAGATTAAATCTTCTATAGAAAAAGAGCAGCATGCCATTTTATTATTAATGATTTTATGAGTTTGATTTTCTTTCTTGAGGCAAATAGAATAGTCATTTTTATATTCACAGTGAAAAAATTACTCTCTACGGGTAACACAGGGAAGTCAATTCCCAGACTTTTTCAGTCCTTAACATATCTGTGAACACCATCATTTGGGCACCACGGAAATTCACCTGCCAATACTGTCTTCATTAATATCATATCCAATGTATAAGAACAGGATAATTACCCTAGATTAGTTAATACACCACCCACTGCACCTAATGTTCCCAAGTAATCCTACACCAGTAGGAATCACAAATACAAATGGACATCACGGAATGGAATGACATTAGAGGTGCATAGCATCTAAGAATAGGGTGGTGACAATCTTACTATACTCTATCCAGGCCATTTCCCATCTGAAGTATATTGTTCAGTTCTGTGCATCACTTTTTAGGAAGGACCTTGATACATTTCAGGGCAACCAGAATATTTAAGGACCTCAAATTTGTGCCAGGACTCATTGAAGGAACTAGGTACGATTAACTTGAAAAAGAGAAGATTGGGGGGGTCTGAGTGGTAAGGGGAGGAGGAGGACATGATATCTATCTTCAAGCATTTAAAGTTGCCTTTAAAAAGAATTTATGTCACTGTCAAAAAGAATTAAACGTCTTTCTGGCCCCAACAAATCCCCCAAGAACTAGGAGTAATTGCTAGGAGTTGCAAAGCTTGAGATTTAGGTTTGATATGAGAAAAACTCGCTAAAAACTGAAGCTATCCAATGGTGAAATGTGTTACTGAGAAAGTAGTGAATTTTCTTTCATTTAAGGTCTTTGTTTAAAGGGTAACACTTTGTTATAATAATCAATCAATCAATAAACACTTATTAGGTACATACTGTATTCAAGGTACTGTGCTTTAAATAGCTCATTGTCTAGGGGGCAATATAATGGTCTCTAAGGTCCACGAAGTCAACTTCAGCGTTAGGAAATTTATTTTAGACAAATATTTCTGAGTTCACTCATAATCACTGAGACCTCAGTTAAGAAAATTCCTAATGTTTAGGCAAAGGTTGAAGGTCTCTGCAAAACTTTATAATTACCTGGCCTTACTGTGATTGAGATGAAATTTAGTTTACTGCAAAGGTTTGGGAAATGAAACAGCAAATTACAATATTATGTCTGTAGATAGATAGATGATAGAAAGAAGAGCTAGATAAATTCTTGGGAATTCCCTTAACCTGGGTCCTCTGCTCTGAGACACCTTTAGAGTCAATAACCCTTTGTGATATCTCCTCTCCCTGTGACAGGTCAGTCTTACTTTTTTCCTCAAAGGTTTGCCTGGAAGTCATAGGTTCCAATTTCTAAAATTCTTCCTAATTCTAGCTAACTCACTGCATGTATACAGGACCCAGAAGGCATAAGGAAATCTCCCACACAAATTAAATCTGTTATCTAGTATCATTACATTTCAAAGACTTTGCTCATTATAAATAAGATCCTTTGATTGAATGAGATGTGTTCTCACCCAGTTAGGATAACACAGCTAAAATGGAACTGGAGTGGTTTTGGCCCCATACTTTGCAAAAGACTAGATGGGGTGGGAAACCTGATCTTAAGGCCACATGTGGCCCTCTAGGTCCTCAACTGAGGTTCTTTGACTGAATCCAATCTTGATAGAGCAAAGTCAATTCATAAAAGGATTTGTTCTGTAAAACTTGGACTCAGTCAAAAGGACCTAGAAGGCCACATATAGCCTTGAGGCCACAGGTTCCCCACCCCTGAACTAGATGATCATCTATCTGCTAAGTGTGTTGGAAAGATTCTTTTTTCCAACAGGAGTTAGACAAGACGACCAATGAATTCCTTTCCAACTCTGAAATTCTATGTACTTTTCACAAACTGTAAAGAGAAACCTGTACAATGATAGAATCAAACAAGCCACATGAGTAGTGTTTTGCATTGCCATGATTCATTCTTTTACATCCAGTTCCAGGAAAAAGGATTTAAATTATTTTCCTTTGGAGTTGCTATTGAAGCCATTTGCACTCTAGGAAAATGAAGAAATGGACACAATGGAGGCATCTCTCTCCATTTGTCTTGGTATCCTTGTTCTCAGTTTAACCCTGAACTAGTCTGCTTTCCCTTTGTTCCAATCAAAATTTCTTCTCCAAGCCCAGAGGAGTGTGATTCAGAATTCATAGCATCTCCAAAAGCAGAGAATGTGATTTATCAGCCCATGAGCCTGTGGTGCAGAAGTAATTGCATTAATACTGCTACTGATAAATAGGGCTTTCTTCAGCCTTACAAGCCACTGTGGGCTAATTATTCTTGAGATTCTGTTTGGCTTTAATCACAGGGTGAATTGTTTCTTTCCAAATGTGGCAGGTATTAATGGCAGAGCATTTGTCCTAATTAATTTTCCAGGGAAAAGAGCCTTTCCATCTTTAATTAAAGACATAAAAATGACCAAAGTGTGTGAACCTTGGTAAGAAAGGGAACCACTCATCTCCAAGAAATCTACTCAGGCTTCTTTCATCTGGGAAATAATATTATGTTCTTTTTTCCTCCAGATGGCCTGTAACCAAGTTACCTTACCTCTCCTCAACTGTGGTAGACGTCACATGAGTGTGGATAAGATCCAATACTACAAAGCATATTTTGGTCCTAATTCTAGCATTCTATTTGATCAATTGTATTTGTCCAGAAGGTTCACTTGATGCCTTGACCAACCAGAACCAATTAGGAATTCTGTTTGACACCCATCCCCTAGTGAAGGAAAAACAAAATATAAATACAGCATATTGATAGATGGATGGATAGATGAATAAATAAATAGATGGAGAAATGTACAAATATTTATTTCCCATTAAGAAATAAAAATAATTACAAAAGTATAAACAAAAGAAACAGAAAGATTTGAGTAGAGTTGCTATTTAGAGACAGCTAGTATAAGGATATAATCGCTACTAATTAATGTTCATTGAATATTTGCTGAATGGGTTTGATCCTTTATGGAATACACTTTTTCCTCAAAGACCTGACATTCTTTACTATGCTTCCAATGAAATTGGTCATGTGACATACTGGGATATCACATCAGGAAAGCAAGACAAAAGTTAATATATAGTTATCACCACTTTAATCCTGCTACAGAACTTGAACAAGAAAGTGCCAGGCATTAGACCTTTGTGCTACTGACAAGGTCTGAACAGCGACAAGGACAAGTTACTGTCCTGATAAGTTGTTTGCATGGTGCCAGTTTGAGCTTTGTGCCAAGTTGTTGGCCAAAAAATAGAGAGGTACACAAATCCAGGACACACTGGCTCCCAGGACTCCAGCTATCAGAGGGCCAATTGTAGCCGCCAAATATACATTAAAAGAAACCTGTCCTTATCTGTTTGTACCCTAGAGTGGCTCCTGTACTGTGCAAAGAATGGGTGTATTTGGTGAACTCTACAGAGTGACCTCTGTGTTTAGTTATTCTGACGGCAATTGTTTTAATGTGCCTACTTGTATTTCCTTCCATTGGTGTGGTAGGAAGTACAAGTATATGTCTTGTTAGCTAAGGGAATTTGTATGACAGCTGATAGATATCACTTACATAACACCTTAGAGTTCACAGTTGCTTCCATGTGTTATCTAATTTGAATTGATCCCCCCAACAACACAATGGGGTAGGAACTAAAATTACCCCCATTTTAAATATGATGAAACTGAGGCTGAGAGACATTGGATGACTTGTTAGAGTCAACTAAGAATCCTCAGAAGAACAGGCCAATAAACTTTGAAGGGAGAATTCAAAATTCAGGTTTTTCTAATCCTCAGAAGAACAGGCCCAAAAACTTTGAAGGGAGAATTCAAAATTCAGGTTTTTCTAAAGAGAAGACAAATTTTCATCTGGAACCACAAAGAGAACAGACACAGGGTACTGTAATGGTAAGGGAGTTTGAAGATCTTCCCTGTCCTTTAATAGGCCTTTGTGATCAAATGGAGCCCATGGTGGGAAGAGCTTGCTGAATGGGTGGAGCAGGAAGTGAGAGTGAGACAGAACTGGAAGAGAGAGGCAGCAGCCAGACCAGAGCAGAGCAGCTAGCTCCACTGAGAGAGGGAGGATTTTTGCCTCAGAGAACTTGTTTTGTGGGGAGGCCTAATAGAGGGAAGGCTTGGGATGTTTATGTTCTAATGTATATAGACTTCTTCGTTATTATGATGGATTTGGCTTACTGGTGTTTGAATAAATGTCTTGCTTTCATCTTCAACGAAGAGAGTCTGTTATATCTTGCAATTCAAACCTGGTAATATGCCTGAATATTCATAGCAGCAGTCTTCAGGTGTACTGCCATGATTGATGTCACATTTTGGTGACAAGGATGGGATTGCAGAGTAGAATGCTTCTATTTGTTCCAGAATTTGTGGCCATAACAATCTCTTGTTGAGATTGTGGAGGCCAGGATCCTGGAGGAGTGGAATGTAATAGCAAGTAAAGTGGGATTTTTTTGTGCTGTTTTTCTGTGTGTGTTATTCAATTTTCCAGTCTCAGTCTTACATGCCTCTGTGCTGAGTTAATCAGAAACGTGCAAGTGGGTTCTAACCAATCAGATGCTAAGTAAACTGTATGTAAAGAGAGCTGGTATTAAGAAAGCAGGCATTAAGGGAGCCAGCTTGAGTGACACAGTATTCAAAGAGAGCGGGCAGAGAGAGGAGACCTCTGAGAGCATAGAGGAGACCTTTGATGGCAGAAACTTGCCTCCTTAGGGAGGCTCTGAACTTTGAAAGCAAATAGAACTATGAGGCAGAGAGGGAGGGAGGCTTACCTTGAACCCCTTTTAAGAGTTGTTAAAGTGAACTGAGCCATTAATACAGAGCCTCTGGACTTTGGAGGTGAATTGAGATGATGGTGCAAGTGGTGTGTGCCAGTATTGTTGTTGCCCTGTTACGCTTTGTTTTCTCAAAGACAGAAACTGCAGGCAGGAGCCCCTCGAGTCTGCTGTCAGGCAGGAGCTTGGAGTGAAGCAGTCCCCATGAGCTGACATGGAGCAGGAGCTGCCTACAGGTGAATCCAGGTAAGAGTTAGGAGTAGTCAGCTCACAGAGGAAGAGCCATGGGACTTGGAAGTCAACCTCAAGTTAAGATGAAAGAGGACTTTACTTGAACACTTGGTGTTGATTAAGGAGTTTGTTCTTACGTGTTAAGATGAAAGAGGACTTTACTTCGACACTTGGTGTTGATTAAGGAGTTTATTCTTATATGACTTAGGGGTGGATGGTGCAGTATTTTCTGCTACCCTTTAAGGAAGACCTTAGCCTGGGACCACCTGATTTGGGGGATGCAATGATATTCATTGTGCAATGTTTTGTACTAGGGAAGACCCTAGCCTGGGAGCCCCTGATTGTGTAAACAAGTATTTTGGAGAATACTACTGAATGCAGTGATATATGTATGCTATTTGCCACATGACATGTTGAGTGTTATATATATACATAGATATATACATGTATTGAATATATTTTTCTTAAGGTTGTTGCTATGGATGTTATGCTTTACTTTATTGAACAATGTTTAGTTGAATAGAGAGTTTATTATACTATGCAATTAGACCCTTAAAATTATTCAGAGCAGTAGTCCTCAGGTGTGCTGCCATGATTGGCAGCATAGGTCCAACCAAGAGGAAAATCAAGGAGGACAAAGTAGGCCTAGAGAAACATTAATAGAGAATAGCTTTGAAAATTGAATACTACCTAGTCTTACTACAAGTTAAATTTCTTTTTGTTTGTTTCTAATTATCTTGCCCTGTTTTATTATTTCTGAATTAGTACATATATTTTCCCTCCTTAAAAAACTGTAGAAAACATACTCATAGTCAGGAGGATGTAGAAATAGGAAGTGGAAAAAAGGGGGTGGAAGCCACTGAGATGGAAGTAATGACAGAAGTAATTAGAATTCAGGTAGAGTAGCTAGTCCCTGAATTAGGGATGCAGAAGGTCAAAGGACCATGAAACTCCAGGAGGCTTGGTCCTTGAGTTGGGGTCTAATGATAAGGGATATTGAATGAGTACCAGTTTTAAGAGTCCCATAGAGAGACTTAATGGGTTAGTGAGGCCCATATCTCTCCTCCCTTTTGTTGTCAAACTCTTTGATAAGACTGTCTACAGCAAGTTTTTATACCTATCTCTACTCTCTTGTAAACTCTCTACAGTCGGACTTCTGACCTCATCATTAAACCAAAACTGCTCTCTCCAGGGTGGATAAAGAACCAGGTCAGGAGTCAGGAAGACCTGAGTTCAAATCTGGCCTCAGACACTTAATAGCTGTGTAACCCTAGCTGAGTCATTTAACTCTGTTTACTTTAGTTCCTCATCTGCAAAATAAGCTGGAGAAGGAAATGGTCCCCAAATGGGGTCATGGAGAAGCAGATAGGACTAAGACAACTGAATAACAAATCTCTCTCCAGAGTTATGAATGAACTTTTGGTTGCTTTAATTGACCTCCTAAATCTAGTACCTTCCCCTGTTGATTATCTCCAGTTTGTCCTGTATATACATTCTTCCTGCATATTTGTTCACATGTGTCTCTTCCATCAGACTATGAGCTTTTTGAGATCAGGGACTGCCTTTGGCCTTTATTTGTATTCCCAGTGCTGAGTACTATGCCTGGGACATAGTAGGTACTTAACAAATGCATATTTGCAGACTGATTGACTAAAGGGTGTACATCCTAGCAATACCTTACAATACTAGTGAAGTGTACTGAAGTTGGAATTCTGTCCCAAATTCCCTTTCCCAGATCTTTGTTCATTGATTGTGTAACTCAAAAGAAACCCAAAAGGATTATTTCTCTCATAATTAAAATATTTTAAAATTAGTTGCTTTAGTAGGGATGCCCTATTAACATAAGTTTGGGGCAACCAAGTTAGGGTTGTTTTTTTTTTAATTTATGGAACAAAATGAGTATTTCCATAACATACTATAATAATAATTTTTCAAAAGATGATTACATCTTGAACTGCTAGTCTATTATGTATGATTTGATAGAGAATAGAAAGATTAGTAAGAAAGGAAAGGAGAAAAAGGAGTAGATTATCTGGTTCTACAGAAGTCAGAGATCCTGGAAAAAGGTTTGACTCACCTAAGAACACCTCTTTGTTAGACTTTTGTTGGTAGGTAGAGGAGTAGAGGCTTTAAAGTTGGAGGATAATTTCATGGTCATCTTCATGTCACAGATGAGGAAAGAGAGTATTATACAGGTCACATGACTTGCAGAAGGTCATTCAGATATTAAGTAGCTAAGATGAACTTAAGGCAAGTTCAGAGTTATCTAATTTTAAATCCAGTGAATTTCATAATACACCATGTTGCCTAGTAGTCTGAGTTATAAAGCTACCATTAGACTTTTTAAGGAGGGAAAAATTCACTCTCTCAACATCAAATAGCTCTCAGAGAGAATTTGAGGTTGTTGCCATCACTGCAACTCATCATTTTTAAATGTTCTACACATTAATTGGTAGAAAAAAATTCTTACTTATTTGTCCATGTGATTTCCCTTTGTCTCATTCCCTGCTCCCCCCACCAAAAAAATATTATAGGTGATTTTAGAATGAGAAAAGGTATGCTCTTAAAGTCTGGTGGCCTTTGATATCCAAAGTTTCATAAGAGGATATTCCCAAATCCTATTCTTTTCTTAGTATGAGTGTTACTATAAAAGTGAAGTGACTTGTCCCCGGTCATACATCCACATACTGGTAAGTAGTGAAGCTAGGATTCCAAACAGGTTCACTAATTAAAAATCTAGTGTTCTTTTCATTGTACCACACTGCCTTTTCATGTCAAACGAATGCTGTCTTCCTCTCCCTAATGCTAGTCTTATCCCGGTATGTTGCTTTTCACTGCCCAGATTCTTTTCAAATTTATTTCCTCTGTTGAACCTTCCTTATCTTTTGATTCTTTCCCTCCTTAACATCTATGGGGTATTAAAACCATCTAAGCTTTAGCATGTCTTTTAGCCAAGGTGGGATTCTGAAGTATGTAAATAGCTACAATAAATAAGCAGGTATAGTATTCGCAGGCTACTTACAACCACAGTCTTCCTATAACTACACACAGTATTGCCCATTGAATGCATCACCTAAATGTCTCATAGGGCCAGACCAGTTCTACTACAAAGGTAATGTCCATAGCAGCTTCAACCTTAGGAAAACAAAGCATTAGCAAGACATAGTTAAAAGTTCATTTAAGCAGGCTTGATCGCATATGATATATGTATGCAGCACTAGATGTGTTAGTAATATTCTACAACTATAGCACCAGCTGGTACCAAAAGTATATATCAAGTACATACTTAAAAAAATAATCAAGTACATACTTTTTAAGAAAAGCATCTATTATTCGAAAAGAGACAAAAAGAATTGATGACAACATAAGCAATAAATTCTCTTTTGTCAAATATATAGGACTTGCATTTTTTTTTCACTGAAAAAGAGTGCGGGGGGGAGGGACTAAACACCACTACCATTTCCCCTCTCCAAGCTTCTGGGATCATGACAGTACTCTTCCTCAGAAGCTCCCCTCCAAAAAAAAAGTCACTTGGACTTGAGTTGACACATACGCCAACTTGAAAAGTGGTGCTGATTGGTTAAGGAGTAAAACCAGTGTTTTGGCCAGATAGCAGTAACCTGTGTCATTATCTGCTAGTGGGGATGTCATCTCTCAGGGTGATGGAGAGCCCTCCATCCTGACAGCTGAGCTCTTTTCTAACCTTCCAGGAAGTGATTAATCTGTCAGCAATGTCACTCAACCCCCAGTGTTCAGATTTCAGCACAAATTCAGACAGGGACACTGAGAACCAAGTGGAGAACAGTACATTTTACACAAAAATGAAGTAAAAACAGGCAGAGGAATAGAGCTGAACTAGTGGTTTTAAAGAAAAGGGATGATTTACAATCCCTTTAAGTCATTTTATTCATCTCAATGACCCTGTATGCAAGGTCAGGATTGTTCCTCTCATTTCCAGAGCTAAGCTGTGAGGAGATTTTAAATGGCTGAGGTATATGCTCTCCTCACCACTAAGGTCAGAATTGTTTGCCCATGAATTGAAGTTATCTAGGTTATTATAGGCAGAAAGAGTTGACATCTTTTTCTCACCCTAATACAAGTTCAATCCCTATATCTTTGTTCTTTGTTTGCAACTGCAAATCTCTCATGCCTGTCAGTGACCTCCATGCCCTTATCTCTGTGCCTCCATGATTTCAGACCTGCTGAAAATGAAATCAAAGACTAGGAAAGTTCAAGAGACTTGCTTATTATCCAACCAAAAATCATTATCAGGCCTAGGATTTAAACCCATGGCTGCCTATTTCACTTGTGACCTCCTTAGTCTAGAGAACCAAAACTTGGAATTCTAGCCAGCACACTGGCAACAGGATCAAAACACTTCCTTTCTTCTTCTTCATCATAGTACCTGTTGTTGAAGCAAAAGGCTACCGTTAGAAATGCGGCTCTGAATGAAATATTTAAAGGTCCAGGGGACCTTTGAAATTATTTAATGTCACTTCATAGAATCAGAGTTTTAGACCTCTCCAAGTTCAACTTCCATATATAATCAATGAGAAAATGATGACCCAGAGAAGGTAAATGATATAGTGGAAAAAGCTTTCTGCTTGGAATCCCATATCCTTGGTTTGAATCATAGCTCTGACACTTGCTGGTTTTGTTACCTTGAGCAAGCTCAGTAGTTCATGGGATCATAGATTAAGGGCTGAAAGGAATCTTAGAGGTGCAGTTCAATCTTTTTATTTTTTTAATAGATGAGGAAACTAAGGCTAACAAAAGCTAAACAACTTGCTAATGATTACACAATGAGTGAGTGGCATTAGCAGAATGTAAATCCGGCAAAATTAGTGTGACATCATTGCTTCTGAATCTTAGTTTCATCATCCTTAAAATGGGAACAAAAATCATTGCACAACTTAACTCATTGAGTTAAAAAGATAATGCAAGTAAATTATCATAATTCTGAAAGTGCTACATAAATTGTAACTTTGATCATTCTTATTATGGGACTTTGAAATATAGAATTTAGAGTAGGGAAGGGACCTTACAGATGCTTGAAGTCAAATCTTTTATTTTAAAGGTGAAGACACTGATGATCAGAAAAATGAAGTGACTTTTATAGGCTCATCCAGCTAATTAATGACAGGGCATGAACTAAAATCCAGGTCTCTTGACTTTCAAGTTGAGAGCACTTTCTCCTATTACATTCTTCCTACTATTTTTGTCTGTGCTTTTCATGAGGCAAACAAACTCTCACTAGGAACTGAATGAAGGATTACACAGGGACTTCTCCAAAAAGCTGTCACCTAGTAAGAAGCTGCAATTATCACCTGCCTGGTCTTATTCTAGAAGTAAAAAGCTTAGTAATAAACAGATGAATAGCTGAAACCAGCAACCCTCCTTCCAGACAAGAGGCCTTTAAAAGTCCACCAGAAGGATGAAGACAATGAGGTAAACTTGTGTAAATGGATTTCTGTTTAGAGCTAATGGAAGGCCCTGAGGGTAAAAAAATTCCCCCATCAGCATGGTAGCTTGTCCTACTCTGAGTTTACTGCTACCTGTTAAGGATATCCTGACCTGGAAGAAGAAAGCTATGGAGAGTGAGAAATACACACACCATGTGTATGGATTTTGGAGATGGCTTTTCAGGACACAACTTATCCTGATCACACAAGCGCAATTTGTTCAGTGCCTCTAAAAGCCCTGTTAAGTTGTTGCTCGGTCTCAGAGAGAATTAAGTATGCACGGGATGGAAAGGAGTGGAAGGAGACAGAACAGGTTTCTCTTAGCCTCTGGGGGAAAGGGATATGAAATGAAATCAATCTGCAGGCAAGGTATCACCACCTGTGTGCAGCCCACCATCAGACAGGCAGGCTGAGCTGGCACTGTGTCAAAGACCCATTTACCATACACTCTAGGGCCCTTTAAGTGGAATTTCAATTGAGAGGCCTACGAACACCTTTCCAAAAATATTACAGGACTTGACGAATTGCCCAGCGGTACCTCACACTGGGGCAATGCGTCCATGGTAAGCTAGACGGCAGTAGATAGATCTAAAGTGCTTGTTTGTGCTGCGGCAGCCTCGCTCAACTGATAAACTGCCTTGCCTCTAGTTCTTCTTAATTTAGAATTCATTACGTCTCTCTTTCCATGAAAGATAAACCAATAGCTGCCCTTGACAGCTGTTTTCTCCGGGGTCATTCTCTCTATCCGCCCATCTACTCTCTTCAGGGGGTTTGTGCACTGTAATGTTAGCTCTATCAATTTCATTCAATTCTTCCATTGTAATCTACAGGGAACAGGGAGGACAGCAAAGCCAAATGTCCTTAACCATTTATACACTGCAACCCAAAGAAGGGGAATTGTTAAGAAGGTAGGGAGCAGTATGCAGCATTATAAAAAATGCTAATACAGAGAATTCTGGCTGACCAAGGAGCACAAGATATCCAGGGAATTATCGTTCTGACTAAAATTAACTTAGCCTAGTGCACAGGGACCCTTTTGGCAGCTGGATGCCCTCCCACCCCAGTTTTCTCTCCTTGGAGTGATATGGCCATTTATTGTTTATCTATCCATATGACTCACCCTCAGGATTCACGGAGAAATACATTCAAACCGCTATGGAAGGAGCTATACATTGATACATGGACTCCACTGGTGTGGTGTAGTTCAGGTTACCAAAGAAAAAGATCAGGGGCCACAGGCCACAGGCTTTGGGGGAAGTACATTCCCATTCTAGAATAAGGAAGGATCATTGCTACATGTGGCAGAGGTGTTGGGGGAGAAAGGAAGAATGAGAGAGAGTTGGGGGGGGAGGGAGAGAAAGAGAGAAAGGAAGGTGGAAGGGAGGGAGGGAGACAGAGAGAGAGAGAGAGAGAGAGAGAGAGAGAGAGAGAGAGAGAGAGAGAGAAGGTTTAAGAGAAATTATCCCCTAAACCCCACAAAGTGCTTCGAAAATGTCAGAGGCTGAGCAGATCCTCTAAATTTGGCACACTTGCCTGGCTTACATAGAGAGAAGAAATTTCCAAGGGGGTCTGCATAGGATTTGGTTGCACGATTAGAATGGCTGCTATAAAGGGAGACATGTGGGCAAATCCCCAAGCACCACTTGGAGATTTTATCCTGGGATGCTCCATGTACAGTAACTTGAGGTGGAATTTCTGACCACGTTAAAATTGGAAGTTTAAAAATAAATGATCTGGTAAATGAAAAGAAAGACAGGAATCTGGAAGAGAAATGAAGCACAGTTTAAATATGGTTGGATTAAACTCATCTATAACATTTGAGAAAAGTTTAGAAAACATCTGCCCTATATCTGGACCCTGGGGGGTATAACCACAACCTGATGTTCAACTGAACTACATTATTTTTTAGACTCAGATTATCTAAAGTTTGGCATCATAGAGCTACTAAAATATTTTTTCCTAAAATACCTGAGCTACTTCCAAAAGAATAGATCTGAAAAACTTACTGGTAATTAATCCCTAATCTTATAAGACCAATAAAGAGGTTTAGTTATTTCAGCAATTGGAGGAGATAGAGGCTGTTTCCTGGAAGTTGACCATTAACATATGGGTTAAATTCACTGACAACTTCCCTGGTTCCTGATTGATAAAATCAAACCATAAATTAAGGTTGAGTAGTAACACATAGGAACTCTAAAATCAGAATTCTGAAAAGGGTATCAATAAACAGGCTTTAATTTTAAATTTAATGAAAAAAAAAACAAGTAGAAGCCAACAAAAGATCCTTTCATCATCTCAATTAAATACTTGAAAAAATGGCATATTGTTATTAATATATACGAGCAAACCCTATTGATGATTGTAATTTTACATCATTTCAGCAGTAGTCACAATGAACATACAGTCATACATCCACACTTTGGACAAATTCTTACAACCAATGGTTCAAATGCTTCCAACACAAAAATTAGCGATATAGTCTGAAACCATGAAACAGAGAAAAACTAGCTGCTTTATACCTGGGTCAAACTCTTGACCTTGGCCTCATTAGTTCTGTGCTCTAACCAACTGAGCTCACCAGTCACATGTAACCTCAGTTGTGGCTCCAGGTCAGCTATACCAAACAGTGATGCCAATAGGCGTAGCAGCATTCAATCCAAGCTACCCCTCCTCTACTAGCATCTGAGGCTATGTTTATATCCAAATTACTCACCCACAGCCTGGTGTTTTTAAGATCTGGCCAATTTTCTTTCTACCCAGAGAAAACCTGCACTAGCCAAATGGCAGTGGTTAGGAGGGGTGGGTGGCACAGATACTGGCATACTCCTTTGAAAGAAATCTGATTTTAATGAGTTTACCCATGCTCAGCCACTAACAATTTTCCCTGAGAAATTGCACTGAGTCTTCCCTCTGTAGATTAAAAAGGGGCAAGAGTTAGTTTCAGACAAAATGATATCTTGCTTACTGCTTTTCTGTGATACCATACTTTCCTGAGAATTCCTAGAGCTTTGGTCTACCATTCTCTCCCTTCCCCAAGGCTCTGGCCTCACCTAACTCCCTCCCTCTTTTGATATCTCTTCCATTCCCACTTGCCTCCCCACCTCACCCCCATCATACCCCTTCCCCTTTCCTTTTCCCTTTCCAGGATTCTCCTTCACCTCCTTCTCCCTTTCCTTACTGGTTTCTCATTAAAGGTTCAAAGCCTGCCGAGGCAGTAAAATGTAATTAGACTCTTGCTGCGGGTGATGGTATCAGCTTGCCCTGTTGACTGGCACTTGACTAAAAGCCTGCTTTTTCCTCCAGCACTGTGATTGAGTTTCTCTCCTTTGGCCATCAAAGCTCTCTCTGCCCAGCTCCAAAGTCCTAAGCAGTCACAAATCTGCAGCACAGCCAGAAGCACCTGCTAAATACAAACCAGCAACCTTAATTAGAAAAACATTCATTCCCAGTGTGACAGGTAGCTTACTTAACCCCTTGTGTGCCCTGCAGAAGTGGGAGAAGGATACTCACCTCAAGTTACCTCCCTAGCAGAGACAGTCAGCTCTGCCTGCCCATTGGTTATAACATTTCATGAAAGCTAGCCCCTGGCATATTGGAGATGAAATGTCAGGGGATTGCAAGGATAGAAGTTACACAGGCTTCTTCCCTTCTACTTTAGATGTCGAAGATGTTAAGAATGTACCCTGTGTGCTGCAGATACTGATGAAGGCAGCAGGCTCAAGGAAT
This sequence comes from Gymnobelideus leadbeateri, assembly GCA_011680675.1. Taxonomy (NCBI): domain Eukaryota; kingdom Metazoa; phylum Chordata; class Mammalia; order Diprotodontia; family Petauridae; genus Gymnobelideus; species Gymnobelideus leadbeateri. The sequence continues at coordinate 83,421 of WOXC01008706.1, read as the reverse complement.
ACAAAATACTTTTGAAGCTCCAGTTGAATGAAAATGAGTTTAGTTGAGGAAAGGAACTACTATAATCACTTAAGAGGGAAAAAATGAATTAAATCAGTCTCCCTAGTCAGAAAAACTGGAATATGGCAATTAAGATAGCACCAGAAGGTTTGTGATAAGCAAACAGAATATATAAAGTTAATCTCAACTAATGTAAAGGTTCTATGTTGCCATGTCCACTTTCTCAGCAAATAACCCATGATTTCCTGGCTCCATCATAATTCTGTGCAAATCTGGAGCCAGTGTTGAAGCTGTGTTTTCTAAATAAAAAAATTAGAGCCATTGTCCATCATTTCCAACTTAATCAGAAAAGTGTAATAGAGTAGTTTGGATTTAATTGTATGACAATTCTGTTAGAAATGTCCTCATCTTACACAGCCATATCACATCAGGATGTATGTTTCTAATCTAAGAAAAAATCTGTTAGAATACACTGATTAATCCAGGATTTCAGTATCATTCGATTCCATTTATTTCAATTTTAAATATTACATTTATTCAAGATATTGCTAGGCCCTAGTTACACAAAGAGAAATGAAATAGACTCTGCCCTCAGGGAGTTTATATTCTGCTAAAAGAGAACTCCTTCAACATGTATATAGATAAGTAATGTAATGCATACATAAAGGAAATATGAAGTAATCAGGGTTGGGGGTTTGAGGGTTAGCACTGACTAATGGGAAGTATCTGGAAAGATTTTCTGCACTTTGGTCATACCCAACAGGTAAAGAAATAATCAAAAAAAGAAACAATCAGGACAAGACATACTGGTTATCACCTACATAATGAAATTTGCAAGGCATTTCAAAAACCCAGAACCCTCAAATATCTCCAGATCCAAGTGTCTGAAATTTCATCATTAAAGAGTTATTTCTTTCTATTAAGTAGTCCTTTCTGAGGCACTCTTAAAATACAAATATCCCTGGATTAACCTATGCCTTGAACTTCTATCAGTCTCTAATACTTCAGTATAAAGTAGTTTAGCAGGTCCCTCTTCCTAGAACCAGAGAATACAGAGAAGCATGAAGGAAGACATTGGGGTTAAGGAAATGCCTTGGGGAGAAGATGAGGTTCAAATGCCCCCACACTCTTGCCCAAGTCAAGACCCAGAAGGACAGAAATATATGAAGAATTTATAATCATGCTCCTAAATGGCTCCAAACTTGTAAATTCTCTGAAATTTATAGTGTCCATTAAGCAATGATGTCAGCAGAGGGAACTGGGTAGTGATAAGCTCTCAACAAAGGCTATCTTTTGTTGTATGACTATAGACAATGTTGTTCCATTATCACTAGAAGGTGGAGAGTATGAAATCTCCATTAAGAATGGCAAATTTGTGGGAATAAAAAAAGTGAAGCCACACATCAGTTCTTTTGCCAGCCCTAATTCCACCTTACTTCCCAGTGAGAGTAAATCTCTCCCTTGTACTTTTCCTGCTTGCCACTCCATCTTTTTTGTCTCCCTCTTTTAAGCTCCCTCTTCAGACTTAAGTTCTAGTCTCAATGTGACCACAAATTATTGGTGTGACCTTGAAAAAAAAATCCCTTAACCTCTCAATGATCAAAACCAATGGTGTCAAATTCAAATAGAAACAGGGTCACTAAACTATACATAAGGATCCCTCTGGACCATATATTGAATTTAAAAACCACATTTTAACATTGTCTGCATTCTATCATACTTTTATGGGTTCAGTTTTATTAAATGCTTCCCAATTACATTATAATGTGGCTCTATTGCACTCAGGAGTCCATGTGTTTAACACCTCTGTAATACTCAAAGTTGCAGAGAAAGTAAAAAGCTACATTGGTAGAAGGAGTTCCCTTACATGGAAGTTCTTTATACCCTGGAAGTCACAAGTCCAGTCCCTGTTCTTTGAAAATACATAAATTTAAACCAATAGTTATGTTTTGAATATTATGTTTTTATTATGAAAAATAAATGATAGTGGAAATTAATTTATTCACACCATCCCTGCAAACAAGCATTAATTTGGCAATTTTTATGTACCTTATCCATTTTCATTCATTCATTCAACATACATTTATTAGTTACCTAGCAGGCACAAAGCTTGTAAGGCAGCTAAGTAGCTCAGTAGATGCTGGACCTGGAGGCAGGAAGACGAGTTCAAATCCAGCCTCAGACACTTACTAGCTGTGTGACCCCTGGGGCAGGTCATTTAACCTCTGTCTGCCATAATCCACTGTAATGGCAAACCACTCCAGTGTCTTTGTCAAGAAATCCCCATGGACAGTAAAAGCATGCTATGGTCCACAGAGTCATGAAATGTCACACATGATTAAACAACAAACATCAGACACAAAGCATTGTGCTAGATGCTAGAAATAACTCTATTGAGATTTATAGATACATGTATACGTAGGTATAAATACATATGTAACACATTCCCTGCTCTCAAGAAGTCATCAAGGAATTTATAACAAAATAAAGATGAAAGCCATGAAACACATTCCTGCTCATGTTTCACTTTTCTCTTTAGGAGTACTTTGTGGAACATATATGGGGCATGGTGCTCCATTTTGAGATTTGCATTAATAAGCTGGAGTTTTCCTACCCTTCCAGTCTTCTTACTCCCTTACTTCTCCTACATTACTACACCCAACTCCATATACTGTGCAATCCAATGACACTGGCCTCCTGCTGCTCACCAAACACAATACTCTTATTTCTCACCTCCAGGAATTCTCATTGATTGTCTCCAAATCAGCAATACTCTCCTGCTTCATCTCCACCTTCTCTCTTCCCTGATTTCCTTCAAAGTCTCAGCTAAAAGTCTACCTTCTATATGAAATTTTTCTAGCCCTCCTTGATCTTACTGCCTTCCTTCTGAGATTATGTCCATTTTACCTCGTATATATTGAATATATCTTGTTTAGACAAAGTTATTTGTATGTTGCTTTCCCTCTTAGACTGTGAGCTTCTAGAGAAGTAACTGTTTTTCTTTCTTTTTTGTTTTTATTTTTTCTAATTTAGACACACACAAACTATACATATACATGTATATACATATATATTTATACACACACATATATATGTATATATATACATATATATACTTTTCTCTGTGGCTGGCACATTTTAAGATTGACAGACGCAGAATTGGTCAACTTGGACAGTAAGGAACTAAAAACTTGACTATATGAAGACCCCTTATGGAGCTAAAGATTTGTACCTTGAAGAAAAGGTGAAAAAAGAATAGAATTCTTCCCTCCAAATATTCACAGGCATTGACATGTGTGATTTTTCAGCTTATTCTCAAAGAAATGAATAAGAATTAATGGTTTAAACTTAAAGGGTAGCAACATTTGAAAAACTCAATAATTAGAGTTGCTCACCACATTGTGTGTGTATATATATACATATACATACATACATATGTATATACATATGCGTATGCATAAATATGGATTTATGTACATACACACACACACACACACACACACACACACACACATATATATATATCACTGCAAACAAAAGTCTGTTACACAGGTTTCTGTATGAAGCTAGAAATCTCCTTTCATTCAGATCGTTAGACTGATCATTCTACTTACTATGTATATATATATATATATATATATATATATATATATATATACACACACACACACACACACATATGTATACACACATATACATATATTTTTCTAACACTCCCCACATACACTTCTTTTTTTATGTGCAGTGACTTTTTCAGAACATACAAGTCTATAAAAGTCAAACAGAGGATCAAATACCTCCAGCTTCCAGTAATTCTACCTAAAATGGAACTTCTTTCCCTCTCATGTTCAGTGACTTTTAACGTAGCATTTAAAATGCCCTGGAGTAAGGAATACATCTTTCCCACTGAACCATGGCCAGCAGAGAGCTGGCCTTTCCTTGGATTCAACCATCTTGCTGACTGATCGGAGAAGAAAAATTTACACAAGAAAAATCAATGACAATCTCTAATCATGAACCATGGTGACTACAGAATTCAAGGAGGCTAGTTTTCCTAACCATATTTGAGTCCCATATTTGAAAGTATATTTGAAACTATTATGTCAGTAGCTTCCTCCTTAACAGAAATATATTTTTCTTCCAAAGAAAAGTGTTTAAACTAGGATCTGGTCATTTAGCTAGCAATTACTGGTCAGTTTAAAATGCTGTTCGATTTTTAAATTTATTTTATTATCTATAGGGGCTCTACCTCCTTCCCACTCCAATACAATCTCTTTCTGTTCTAACAACCATGCCCACCAGAACCTATTTCCCTTTTTTACATGTGTGTTCAGGCATAGCAACACAGACTGAATTGGGAACCATGCCCCCTGCCTGGTAAACAACACAAAAAGGACCCAGTCCATCCATAAAAAGACAGTGAAAACAGGCTATTATTTTTCTGAAGATCCCAGAGTAATTAGGATTATTCAAGGGGGAAAATACCAAACATCTAATTTGCTTAACAAATGTGTCAGGTTTACCATCTGTGCCACAACAAAACTGTTTTCCCAATTCTTTACCTCTTAGCTCTGGGACCTAACAGAAGAAAAGAGAATGGAGAACATTATGCTGTATTCATTGAACAGAGCCTTTTAGAGAAGATAGTTGCTCAACATGTTCAGTGGCACCCTAGGGTATTGGCAATTTTGTCAGTATCTCACCTACGGAAAGACTAAATGCAAGATAACTTTAACAACTAAAACTAAAGTACTACTATTGAATTATTTCAATATTTTCATGCAGAATGATTCAGATTCAGCTGCCCCTCACTGGCTCTTAGATTAGCTCTATTCTTTCATGATTGGTGCTGATGTTCTTTATCTAGTTATGGTATTGGTTGGTGTTTATACAAGCTAAGAACCCACTAAGATAGACTCTGCCCCCTTCCCTCTCTGACATGTTTTTGTTAAAGTTCTTATAAAGACATATTTATACAATCTTTAACTAAATATTAAGGATAATCACAGCAAGTTAATATCAGTGAACCTCATTAGTCAGCAAGCATTTGTCAAGCTTATTATTTGTCACTGTGTTAAACACTGAACATATTTAAAAAGGCAAAAGCAATTTCTGCCACAAAAAGCATCCATTCTAATGAAGGAGACAAGATGTAAATAACTCAGTGCATATAAAATATAAACAGAGTGGATGGGATATAATCTGAGAGGAGAAGTTACTAGTACATGAGGGAAGAAGCTGGAAATATCTGTTTCAGGGGTGAGAGTTGAGCTGAGTCTTAAAGGAAGCCAGGAAAATCAAGAGATGGAAGTGAAAGTGAATGATCATTCCAGACACCTAGAATAACCACTGTGAGGGCACAGAGATGGGATATGAAGCATTGTATTCAAGGAAAGGCTACAATGCTAGAATTAAATTGTAGACTATGGTGTGTATTGGGAAATATGAGAAGGCTAGAAAAATGGGAAGAAGCCAAGTTGTGATGAGTTTAAATTACAAACAACTTACTTTATTTTTTATTCTGGAGATAATAGGGACCCACTGATTGTTACTGAGTAGAGTATAAGAGGTGATATAGTTTAATCGATGCTTTAGAAAAATTGCCTTGGCAGTTGAATGGAGGATGAATCAGAGTGGAGAAAGATGAAGTAAGGAAATGAGTTAGAAGGCTATTGCAATAGTTCAAGTAAAAGATGAGGAGAGTCTGATCTGTAGTAAGTGGAAAGAAGGGGACAAATACAAGGCATGTTGTGAAGGCAGAAAAGAATGTGTGATTAAAGATTGTTTAGGTATATGGAGCATGTGAGAAGAAGAGGTGAGGATAACAATGAGGTTGAAGACCAGTGTGTCTGGAAGGCTGGTGGTGACCCCAATAAAAATAGGGAAGTTGGGAAGAGGGGAGGAAAAAGGATAATTTTCTGTGGGGCTTCTAGTTAAAAATGTCTAGAAGAGAGTTGTAAGACCAGAGCTTAGGAAAGAGACGAAGGCTGGATAGATACATTTGGGAATTATCTGCAGTGGAATGATAATTGAACCAATAGAGGTGATGAGATCACCAAATGAGACACTACGAATGGAGAAAAGAAAGGGAACCAAGACAGAATTATGGAGGACACTCAAGGTGGGCATGGATGAAGAACCAGGAAAGAAGACAAAGAAGGAATGGTGGCACAGATGGGAAGAGCAGCAGATGAGAGCAGAACCATGAGAACCCAGACATAAGAGAGAATCTAGGTGGAACAACTCAGCATGGACATTTTCTAGTGTCATCAATTCACCCTTAGTCCCCTCCACAAAAACATGAAGCAGGCTCCAAACCTAGAAATTCCATTTTCCCCAAGCATTCTCAGAAGGAAACTGGAGAGGACATTTTCCTAGGACTTTTTGCTGATGATAAACTGTGATAAGTCAAACCTATTGATAAAATGAAGAAACTCAGGGTACTTTGCTGTTTTCTCCCAAAGAATATATATGGTTTACGAGTTGGTTATGACAGCAGGACTCTGTTAGCAGGGTGTATTACATATGAAATATTTTTTACATGACGCTCCAGACGTTACAGTTCTCCAGCACTAAAAGTGATGGTGGAAATTACATTTATCTTCCTTTATCAAAAAGTAATTTTTAACCACTTTTAAGTAACTATGCTAGAATGCAGCTCTTTGGTTATTTTGCCTAAAATCCATTTCACTGGTCTGGAAAGAATCATATTTTAATATTTTAAAGATCTTCTATTTCATCCATATGGATTTTACCTCTACCAATGCACATCAGAAACTTTGTATACCTTAATAGAAAGTCTTCAAGAAACACAAGGGACAAATACAGTATCACCTTGAAGCCAACCTGGTACTGAGTCTTCTCAAATTTAATTAAGCTTGTCCTTGGATGAAATTCATTTACAGACTGTTACTGGATCCATACCTGCAGTGTTTCCAGCTAAGTGGGACCTGCCAATGTTTGTATTCTGTTGGCTCAGCCCTTAAGAACCATGGGGTCAGTGCCACACCACAGCAAGCCATTGGAAGAATCCTCGAGCAGAAGAAAGGCAGCTGTATTCCACTTATTAAGACTCCCTTGGGCCCCTTCAGGAATAGCACCAGGGTCTGGCACTTACTGAAGGAGTAAAGTAACTAGAATTCAGATTATTTTCTAAATGACAACAAACGTCTCCAAACCGCACTTCTCTAGACCTAGAACATGAGGTTTCTAACACTGCTTTATCTCTTTTTATTATGCTGCTTTAGTGAACACCCAACTGTCCTGTTAACACTTTGCTGTAATGTTCTTTGATTTTAAATTCATACCAAGAAAGGCAGCAAAAGCCAGGCCATTTGGCAGAATAATGGAGGGGAAATTATTTAGGTTGTTCAACACACGGAGAGCTCTGTGGGTCACTAATTACTGTAAGCTATGTTATTTTTTCGTATTTCAACATCCAGTGCAAAGTCAAATTCTCCCCATGTACATACTCCCCAAGAGTCCATTGGAGCCTTTTAGAAACTTTCTTCACTCTTCCAGAGTTAACCCTTCATAAAGGTCTACTTCAGCAGGGTCTATTATGAAGTGACACTGATTTCAGGACAGTCTATACCAACAAGGCAGAATTTTCTAGTTATTAGGTACCAATACTGACCTGGCAAAGTCTGTAGAAACAAACACACACACACACACACACACACACACACACACACACACTTTGTCATACACTTGGTCAGAGAAGTTAGGAACTATTTTCCACTATAACTTTTATCACTAGAGACTAGACCTATTTGGAAGCCTCCTAAAGTGATCTTGTACCTGGCTCTTCAGCTACTTTTGGTCTTCAAGACTTTGCAATAGGATAATACAACTTATTTGTGGGGAAAGTAGCAAAATTGGGCCTCCAAGGTAGTGTCTGCATTTCTTTACATTTTCCCTATATGTATGGAAGGGATGAACAGTAGATTCTGTGTATTTTCATATAATTAATTTCACCATAAACAATAACAAATATGGGCATTGTGAACTTACTGGTGTGTGTAAGTATGTGTGCACATGTGTGATATGTTTGTGTACACATACATTTGGGTAGTCTTTCCTGCTAGGTGGTATAGTATATAGAACTCCAGGCCTGTAGTCCAGAAGACTTATCTTCCTGAGTTCAAACCTGGCCTTGGACACTTACTAGTTGTGTTACCCTGGGCAAGTCACTTAACCCTGTTTGCCACAGTTCCTCATCTATAAAGCAAGCTGGAGAAGAAATGGAAAACCACCCCAGTATATTTGCCAAGAGAACCCCAAATGGGGTCACAGAGAGTTAAACATGACTAAAATGACTAAACAAAAATGAAAAGTCTTTCCTAAATATGAATTATTACCATGATTAGAACCTAGGATCATAAAAACATAAAATACCAGTACTTTTATGTGCCTTAGTATGACCCCTTAATTTATAGAAGAAGAAATGGAAAAATGAGTCATTTGCAAAGGCCTAACTTCCAAATCTATAGATGATGGATTGGTATAGTGGAAAGTGCCCTGGATTTGGAGTCAGAAGACCTCAGTCTGAATTCCAACCTTATTACTTACTACTACCTATGTGACCCCTGACAAGTCACTTAACCCTTCTGGACTTCAGTTTCTTCAAGTGTTAAGTGAGGGGTGTTGGAATAAATGCTTTCTAAGATCCTTTCCAGTTCCAAATCCTATGAGCCTATGATTCAGAATGTCCCAAGAACATCGCAAAAGGAAAAAATTTCTGACTGAAAAAGCTGCTTCTCCCAAGATTATTAGTAAGTGTGAAAGAATTGAAAAGTGAAAGTTGAGCCTGGGGGTGGGGAGGGACAGAAAGGGTATTTATATGGGTGCAGACATTTTCTTGGCTCACTTTTAAAAGTGTAACTTCTATTTAAGGTTTTCAATTCAAATTATGAAAAAAATAGCAGCCCAACCATCAGCTAAGAGTGCTGAGAAGTCACTGAACTGACTGCAAGTCAGGCCTTAAAGGCCAACTTCTCAGAACTCTCCAGTTAACTCCCAATGTGACTGTTAATCTTTTTTTTTTTTTAGGGTGGGAGGCATTCTTACAGAAAAATTCATTCAATTTGTTATTTCTGAAGCTATATGAAAGAGGTCGTGATTATAAAGTAATTGGATAGGACTTCTAATAAAGAAAGCCTGCAGAGATAGCTCCCCAAAACCCTTCACTGATTAAGAAAAACCACCCAGGGGTGGCTAGGTGGCGCAGTAAGAGCGCCTGCCTGGGAGTCAGGAGGACAGGGATCGGTTCCTGCCTCAGATACTTAACACCCACACAAAAATAACTAGCCGTGTAGCCTTGGGCAAGTTACTTAACCCCAATTGCTTTAGAAAGAAAGAAAGAAAGAAAGAAAGAAAGAAAGAAAGAAAGAAAGAAAGACCACCCAAAGCTCTACTCATCCCATCTAGAATACTAAGGGAAGAAGTAAGAGTGAAAATACAAAAAAGTAAAGTCTAGAGGCCTACCTTGGAGCAATGATAAGGACACAGCATCAGGTGCTTCACTGATCTATAACCCTGTAACTTAGAAGCCACTGCTGAGCTAGAACTGACATGCTATTTTCCTCTTCACTTTCATCTATCCCTTACATTTTCCCCCAGATATTGGGTTAGAGAGATAAGGAACACTAGGAACCTTTTTTCACCTCATTCTCTCACCTTCCCTCCTACCAATCAGAGCCCTTGAGTCCCATGCACACTTTAGGAATGCCCTACACTCTGCCAGAGAATACAGGCCTGAGCAGAGGAAGGGGAAGTCCCTATCTTTATTTTCTCTTTGCTGACCAAAGCATGATGAATTTTCTAGGCTGATTTGTCCTAATTAAGCCAAGGCTACCTGAGATGTTCATTCCTCAATCTCTCTCCTCTACAATCAAGCTACAGCTGGGGGATGAAAGTCATCTAGACTCTGTGTTGTACTGCTGAACCCCACCTCAGTCAGAGATAGGCCTTTCTTGCTCTGCCACCCCCATCTCCATCTTCTAGAAAATTCTCCCCGTTTTCTTGTCTGACAAAATGGTCAACCTCTCTTCTCCTTCTGCCTTCCAGATGGCAATCAGTGTTATTCCCTTTTCCAAAAATTGTATATCCTAATAACATGACCATATTGCTTGGAGACCCAGAACTGACTTTAAAGAAAAACTATATCAGAAAGAATTTATCATCAAAAATCAACAAATAAAGGAATCTTTATAAGAAGAGAAAGAAGAAATATGAACTAACCAAACAATAAAAACTACCCAAAATAACAATATATTTTGTCTACAGTTACCTTTAGCTAATATTTAAGACAAATGTAGCTAGGACAGGATTGATATTATAATCAATATAATATAATATAAAGGAATGATAAAATTGATATTTGCCAATTTGTAAAATAAAAAATATATATTTTAAAGATTATCACAAAAAGGTGAAAAACATTCCAAACATTCATATTGACCAGTAAAAAGGTATTTGATGATACCATTTCTAGGGCTGTATCTCAAAGAGATCAGAGAAGTGGGAAAAGGACCCATATGTACAAAAATATTTATAGCAGTTCTTTTTGTAGTGGCAAAGAATTGGAAATCAAGGGGATGCCCATCAATTGGTGAATGGCTAAACAAGTTGTGATATATTAATGTAATGGAATACTATTGTGCTATAAGAAATGAGGAGCAGATGAACTTTATAATAACCTGGAGAGATTTATATAAACTGATGCTGAGTGAGGAGACCAGAACCAGGAGAACTTTGTACACAATTATAGACACATCATATCTGTGACAACTAACATCGATGGACTGGGCTCCTCTCAGCAAATGCAAAGTTAGAAGACAACTACAAAAGATTCACGGTGGAAAGGAATATCCACATCCAAAGAAATAACTACAGAGTCTGAGTGAAGATTGAAAAACCTACTTGTTCTCTCTCTTTTGTGTTTTGCTTTGTTCCATTTCTTCTTTTTGCTGTTCATTCCAGTGGTTATAATCCTTCTTTACACCTTGACTAATGTTTAATGTGAAGGTATTTGTAGAACCTATATTGGATTGCATGCCGTTATGGGGGAGGAGGGGAAGAAAGTTTGGAACTCAAGGGATTGTGGAACTGAATGTTGTAAGCTAAAAGTAAATAAATAATTTTTTTAAAAAGGTATTCAGCAGTGGAGCAATAACAAAAAGAAAGAAAAATGGAAAAGGGAATGATAATTCTAAGGGCAGCACTTCTATTTAAAAAATTTTTAAGGGAATAGAATCACAGTAAATTTAAAAAATTAACTTTTAAAAATTAAAAAAATAACAGCTTATAAAATCCAGTATAACCTATTTCATTTACTAGTTTTACTAATTGAAACAGTACCAAAAGATTATGATAGACTGATGCCCTTTAGATAGCACCAGGGAAAATAGGAAAATAGTTAAGGAAGGAAGGAAGGAAGGAAAGAAAGAAGGAAGGAAAGAAGGAAGGAAATAAGGAAGGAAGGAAGGAAGAAGGAAGGAAGGAAGGAAGGAAGGAAGGAAGGAAGGAAGGAAGGGAGGGAGGGAGGGAGGAATGTTTTACTTATAAAGGGAAAAGAATAGCACCTACTATGTACGAGGAACTGTTCAACATACTTTTTTTACAAACATCTCATTTGATCTTAAAACATCAAATGATGAAAAATTCACATTTATAGAGAGACCTACTAGAATATCATAAGACTATTCAGAAACAATAAAATATAAACATCACAGTTGAATACAATTTAGAATTTGTAGTAATAAATATAAATGGTTAGAAATTCATTGAAAGAAAAAAGTTACAGAATAAGGAATAAAACTTTGCGATATGCTGCTTAAACTATATAACTATAGTTTATATATAAATATATCTTATATATAGTTTATATATATGCATATATCTTAAACTATAAACTTTATATCTTATGAAAATATATAATACATATAGAAATTATTTTAAATGCAGAAGTTTTTCTAAAATAGAGAAGAGGGCCTGACCTAAGATCTGATTAGTATAAGGAACTCTCAAATAAGAGAGCTCCCTGTGCAACTGCAGGTTAGCATTTTCTCAGAAACTTGCAGTTCTAAAGTACAGCCTAGATCACTGAGACATTAAATAGTTTACTTAGGATCACATAGCCAGTATGTATTAGAAAGAAAATTTGAACATGTGTCTTTCTGATGCTGAGGCAACACTCTCTTCTCTATGCTATGTTATATCTCATAAAATTATGCATTTAATTTGTTTTACAAAGCAGGAGTTGTAGTAATTGTATCTCATGAAATGGAATTCAAATTAGAAAAAGTTGGAAGAGAAACATAAGGACATTACATAAAAGAGAAAAGGAAAATGAATGATAAATACATAATAATTCTCAATTTATGGACAATTCAACAGCTAATTCATAAAAGACATAGATACAATCTTGAGAAAATTTTCCAAAATCATATTAGTAGGTGACCTAAACATTCCACTTTCAAGACATGAAAATTCAAATACAAATTTTATGACAAAGCATTACCAGAGCGAATGCCAAGTTGATAAGTTGTAATTATTAGACATATGAAGATAATTATATGGAACAAATAAGGGCTAGAAATTAATTTTATGTACACTTGAAATGCATACAAAAATAGAACTTATGTTGCCATAGAAAATCTCAATATGAATTCAAAAAAGTCCAAATTAAATAATACTGTATTTTCCAACCATAATGCAAGAAACATAGAAATAAATAATAATGTGAGACAAAATAACATGAAACAAATTATAAAATTATGCAGAAACTGAAAATAATTAATGTTGACTTTAGAGAAGAAATCAGAAGTACAACAGAATAATTAAATGACAATAATGATATAATTTGTGAAAACTGAAGGGATAAAGGCAAAGATACCTTTTAGGGTTAAATTTATATTAATGTGTGCCTAGTTTACAAGAAAAAGAAACAACAGGCCCCAGAAAAGGAGCAATGAAATAAATCTAGGAAAAGTTTTAACAAAGAAATTCCAAAACCTACTAATTGATAAATTATTCATAAATTTCATCAAAAATGAGGGAAAATTCAAATTAACAAAATTACAAATGAAAAGACACAGATTATAATAAACACTAAAGATATTTTTTTATCTTGAGAAACAAAACAGAACTATATTCAAAGAAACCAGATTTTAAAGTAAACAGATAATTATAAAATTATAAATTTCTAAAATATACAAGAAATAAATAGTACAAATAGACTAATCTTGAATGAAGAAATATGATTTTATCAAAGCATTACCCAAAAAAGTCCAGATTTCATTCAAGCTTTCTAAAAAGAAATAATCTTTACGTTATAAAAAATTCATAAATACAGAAAAATATAAAATGTTTCTCAGTAATTTTATAAGTATTCTGTTAATTTTTAAACTCCTCAAAGATAATCCCAAAAGAGAAATTAGTGACATAATGAATAGAGATGCAAAAATTAAATACTAAATAGATAACAGAATATAAAAAAATATTAAGACAATTTTTCATCATAGCCATTTAGGATTTACATCAGGCATACAAGACTGGTTCAGAATCATAAATCATATAAATTAAAAGGGAGAACCATGAAAATATGTTTATATGAACATATTCAGAAAAAAATGATAAAAAAGAATAAAAATAGAGGGATTTTTTTTCTCAACACAAAAGTTTCTTTGTTAAGTTGAGCCAACAATGTATTGAATAGAAAAAAATATTAGAAGCATTCCAACTAAAAATAGTAAAGCAAGGACCCCCTCTCTATTTTTATTTTATATAGTATTGTGTAAACTATTCTTCATATTCTGATGAATTAAAACTACTTTAAACCAGGGATTGTCTTAATTTTTGTCTTCATACTCATAGTGTCTCTTGTATTAAAGTTCAGTAGTAAATACTTATTGATTGAGAAAATTTTGTAATTCCAAATTAAAAGGCTATTTGGATGAACCCTGGAAATCAAAAGGTTAAATGTCATTTTTCAAAATTATAGTACAGTATATATGTGTACTAAACCTACAAGATACAAGACTAACTCACAAAAATCATCTATATTCTGATTTGATAGCAACAGTGATCAAGAGGAAATAATAAAAAAATTCATTTTTACAACTTCAAAGAAATTATCCAATAGTTGAGTGTTAAACTACCTGGGAATACATAGAACCTTATTAACACCTATGAAACTATAATACTAAAAATAATGGAAAAACTAAATGGCAAGAGGAATAATCAATATTGATATATGACAGCTTAAATTCAATCAAAATGCTTAGGGTTTTATTTCTAGAACTAAATAAAATCATAATTAAATTTATATGAGAATACAAGTGAGAAAGAATAAAAAAAAAACTTAAGACTTGTCAAGATGGAAAGATATATCTTGAGTCATGATACAACTGATATTTATATAGTCTTAGAGGATAAGCAGCAACTTGTTCACTGAATCTCAATATACTAGAATAACAGGAAGCTCTGTTAAACTTGAAACTGATGATTTTAAGACAAATAAGTATGATCTTATGTAATAAGTAGTAAACTACCTATTATAGGAGCTCATTGTTCTCAAGAAATGGTACAGACTACAAATGTGAAGAGGTATGATAATAACAGAAATCCCCTAAAAACCAAAACCATTATCTGCATAGTGATAGGTATGGTATTGGGTAGCAACTGACAATGACAAAATAAGGGAATCTCAGACAGAGTGATATCCAGTAAGGACTGTGTGTGCATTGAGATGGCTACAACAGCTGTGAAGGCCTTTCAGGAGCCATGAAACACTGATCATGTTTCTAATTGTTCCTATGAATCTAAGAAATAAAAATTAGAAGGTGGCAAAACCATATAAGATCCATTTGACTTAAATGCTTCACAGTAGTATATGGATTAATAGCAAGACACTTTGCCAGCTCTCTCAGATATTTTCCTGATGCAACTTTTCTTAATAGAAATCATCATATAACTCTTAGAAAAGTATAAACACCAATAATATTTCTAAATATACACCGATTATATGATTGCATACTTCATACTCACAGCTTGTACCATGAAAATTATCTACGAGCATTGACAAGAACAAATATTGGCCAAGAAGCAAAAAAGGTGTGCCAAGAAGTCTCAAAGGTGTAAAGAGCAATTTAGCATCAATTTGGCCATTATTGAACAAGCTCCTCCAACACGTGGAAGTATATGTATTGAATTTGGGGATTATTGCAAAACCTTTTATACAGTACTGCGTTCTTGGTTTAATCACATACTTAATATACATATTAGACCAAAGTATAATGAGAATACTAGAGGAATTGAGATCCATGTGGAATGTTATTCTCTATTTAAAGCACCCTATTTATGCAATTTATGCAAAATACTATGTTTTTCATGAATTCAGCTTAAACCCATTATCATTCTGCTTAACGTTTTAAGGTTAGCCTTTTAAGGTTTAACCATTAACATCATCTCTTCTCAGTAGAAGAATGGATTCCAAATTGAAGGAGTCAAATTAATCTTTGGAGTACACGGATGACATCAAACTATATAGGTCCACTAGAAAACAAATTGAACAGCTCCTTCATCTTGTGGAATCTTTCTCCAATGGCATATCAAAGTGTCCCTTAGACTCAAATTTTAATTATTTTAATATACCAAAGAGAGACCAAAGGCATTAGCCTTGAATCTGAAGGTCACAGTGAACCAATGGAAGAAAATAATACTTATAAATACCTTGGTCATATCCAGACAAAACATATTGAACTTAAACATATGGATAAATAGGCTAGGACTAAATACACTAAGAGACTTGCTAGCATCTGAAGTCAAAGCTCCATGGGAAGAATACATTTAAAGCAATCAATACCTACCCAATGCCAGCCTTAATTTTCTAATTGTGAAATGAAACCTAACAAATTCAGAAATTACCCAACAAAAATCTATTCAACATCACTTAAAACATAGGGTTCATCACCCTGAAGCAACTGTAGAAAGATTGATTTTCCGTGCTAAAAATCAGGAAAAAATTGACATATTATTAAAGAATTGTTACAGTACATGACAAACAGGTTAAAAAAACCTAGAGAAATAATTTTTGGAATAATCAAATGTAACTTCACTCAGTAAAGTTTGCTAATATGCATGTACCTTTTGATTTGTCAAATGTAAACAAAAGTTGCTTGCCTTCAGATGAAGGAAACCTATAACACAAATTGAATGACTATCTATGAGTGATATGATTTCACACAAGTGACATCCATATAAAATGAGCCAAGAAAATGTCAACAAAAAACATCAATCATATGTTTGAGTCATGAATTATTTTTGGAAACAGGGAGGTTTGTGATAGTAATTCAGGACCAAGTTATTGCTATAAGAAATTAGAGAATAGTTGTTCTTAGGGAGTCTGCATGTAGTAACCAATGTAGATTGATAATAGCTAATAATAATTAAGGTCTATAAGGAAATTAGAGCAACAATGCAACATGAATCTGCAAGCTGAGAAAAAATAGTATTTCTTGAATACCCATTATACATCAGAAACTCATTGTCTTTCTTAGAAAGATAGTAGCAGCAAATGATACAATGGATAGAATATTGAACCTGGAATCAGGAAAATCTGAGTTCAAATCTGGCCTCAGACAGAGGTATGTATGTAGCTATGTAACCTTGGACAAGTCACTTAAGCTCTGTATGCCTCAGTTTCCTCAACTATAAAATGGAAATAATAGGAGCTGTCTCCCAAAGTTGTTGTGTTGAGGGTGGAGGAGAAGAGATAACATTTATAAAGCAACTTGTACTTGTACAAAGACTATATAAATTCTAGCTATTATTTTCATAGTTATTTATTATTATTTTGAATAGCAGATGAAAAGCTACCATTCTACTACAGACCCCATCATATCTTGGAGAATTGAGCTTAAAAGCTGCACTAGAACCAGACTGCTGTCCCAGATCATACTGTTGCCCACAATCACCCTTAGCCTGACATTGATTCATGAAAATTTTTAAATATTTTTAATAGATGGTCATGCTAAATACTCATAATCTCCAAGCTACATGGAACAAAAAGCTTTCAAAAGATAGAGGCCTAAAAAAGGAGATCAAAATGAAGTATGTCACATCCCTATCATCCCATCTACTTCTGGAGCTGTGCAAAGGATGTTTTCAACGAGCTTATATTTTAATATGTTTATACAACTACAAAAAAGCAGTTATTTTATCTTCTTATGTAATCGTTCATAAAACACCAAATTTAGATAATAATAGCAGGATAGTAATGGGTCCTAGAACCATTCTTTCTGAACCCCATCAAAAAAAGATAAGAATAATATGACTAATAATAACAATAATAATGTCTATTTTCATAGCATTCTAAAGTTCACGAAGTGTTTCCCTACATAATTTCACTGGATCTCAACAATACCACTGTGAGGTAGATAATACATGCATTATTTGTTCAGTAGTCTCAATTGCATCCAACTATTCATGACCCCATTTGGGGTTTTCTTGGAAAAGATACTCCAGTGGTTTGCCATTTCTTCCTGTAAAAGGAGCTGGAGAAAGAAATGGCAAATCACTGCAGTGGCTTGAGACAAACAAGGTTAAGTGACTTGTCCAAGTTCACATAACTAATAAGTTTCTGAAGACAGATTTGCATTCATGAAGGTGAGTCTTCCTGATTCCATGCCTAGTGCTCTAAGGTTCAGAAATGTTATGTTAGTCAAATAACACTGAAGAATAAAAGAAAAAAGAAAAGAAAAGGAAGGAAGGAAGGAAGGAAGGAAGGAAGAAAGAAAGAAAGAAAGAAAGAAAGAAAGAAAGAAAGAAAGAAAGAAAGAAAGAAAGAAAGAAAGAAAGAAAGAAAGAAAGAAAGAAAGAAAGAAAGAAAGAAAAAAAAGCCTGGAGACTTGGATTTGTATCCTAACTATTCACTAGCTATGGGAAAATCATTTCCTTTCTCATATTCTCTTTTCTCATTTGTAAAATGGTCATAAAAATATTTGCACTATTTCAAAAAGTTTTTTTACAAAAGCACTTTGAAAACCTTAATATACTTTACAAATAAGATATATAACTTTTATACTTGTAGCAAGTGTCAGAGTCAGACTACAAACTCAGAGAAAGTCTCAAAAGTCCACTCTTTCAATAAATTTGCAGATGATGAATTCACAATGGGTTAAAGGAAGCAAAGGAAAACCTCTTACCTTTTAAACTTACTGTCATGAAGCATAACAATTTCCTTTAAAAACTACTACTCTCAGAGGCCAAATCCTTGCCTAGCTGAAGTACAACTAGACAAATGTTATGTTCTTAAGCTTTCACATGCTTCACTATCCCTATAAAATCACTAACCCTTTGCATGATGGATTTAAAGGAAAATGTGCTTTTCGCTGGCTATTGCTTGTGATTTAACACTTAATTGCAAAGTACTTAGTAATTTTCAATCACAGATATGTTGTAAAGTCATTACATTTACTAATGATTTGAGCTTAGTAAGAATTACTGAAAAGCAGTAACATTTTATTGCAAAATATACATTTAAGCAACTTAATATGAGCAATAAAAATAGTTTAAGGAGAGAGAAATTGCTCTATAATATTACTTTACTCTTGGATTTCATATTACTTAGAGAGCCACAGAAATGTCAAGGAGTCTTAGAGGATATCTAGTCTATCCAACTATATTCAGAAATCCTCTTCATACCATCCCTGAGAAATACTCATTCAGTTCTCCTGAGTACTTCTAGGTACAGTGAACTCACTAGCCAAGTATCCCATCCCATTTTCAATAACTCTAATTTTGGGCAAGTTTTTTCTTCTATTGTGTCCATATCTATCTCTTTGTTACTCTTACTCACTGATCTCAGTTCTGTTGTCTGGAATAATCCAGGAAAGTCAATCCTTCTATGTGATTCCTTTCATATGTTAGTAAACCATGACCACACAGGCAAACCAACAGACAGATGCACACACGCGCGCGCACACACACACACACACACACACACACACACACACTACCTTCTCTTCTCCAAGTTAATTATCTCCATCTCCTTCTACCAATGCGTATAGAAAACAAATTTAATTTTTCTCATCATAATTTCATTTCTCTTCAAACTAAATAGAAACAGACTGACCAATATGGTGGCATTATCATTAATTTCATATTTTCTTCTATAAATGCAGAATAAATATTATATCATTTAAAAGGATATTTTACTTTACCAAAACCATAGAAACCTGAACAGTGACATTTAACTACATAACTATTCATCTCTCACCTGTAATAATAGGAGAACAAGGGCATGAATAATCCAAAATTGGGGCTTGAGAAGGTACGACATACTGTGATTTTTGTCATAGCAAATAAACTTCATTGTGTTTTGCTTTGATTTGCATTAAAGCTAATTGTATTCCCTTGAGTAGATATTACAGGACAGGACAAGAGAAGAAGGTAGGAAAGGAAAGTTAGTCTATCACTTAAAATATTCCATTTATTGACACTCATACTCTTCTCCTGGATATTCTCTCCTCTGTGTTTTTGTGATACTGTTCTTTCTTTGTTCTTCCATCTTTCTCAATTTCATTTGCTGAATTTATCTTTATTATGCCCCTGATCTGTGGGTACATTCCACCTGGGCCCTCTCTTTATACTCAACTAGCTGGTGAACTCATTGGTCCCCATGGGATTAATGATCATCTCTATGTAAATGGCTCCCAGATATTTCTATCTATATGTAGCCCAAGTTTCTCTCCTGATTTCCAGTTCCTATCCTAAACTGTCAATTGAATATTTTAAACTAGATTCCCATAGACATCTCAAACTCAACATATCAGAACCAGAACTCATCTTTCTCCTCATCAGTCATTCTTCTTTATGTCCCTGTGTCTGTTGAAGGGATCTCCAATCTCCCAGGTTCATAATTTCAGTCTTATCTTCTGCTCCTCAATCTCCTTCACATCATATATACAATCAGTTGCCAAATCTTGCCACTTCTATCTCATTAACATTTCTCACATTCATCTTCTCTCCATTTACATGACAATCACCTTGGGTCCAGCTCCTATCACTTTCTACTTATACTGGTGCAATGATCTCCCAATTGTCTGTCTGCTGCAAATCTCTTCCCACTCTAATCTACCCTCCATACAGCTGCCAAAGTGATCATCTTAAAATTCGGGTCTGACCGTATTGCTCTCCTGTTCGCTAAGTTCCATTGATTCCCCAATGCCTTTATTTGGCATTTAAAGTATTTCAAAACCTGAACATCCCTATTTTATTAAATATCATTCTCCTTCATATACTCTGAGGTTAGTCTATCAATCAGCAAGTGTTTATTAAGTGCCTACAATGTTATGGACACTGTGCTAGGTATTTGGAATACAAAGATAAAAAATGAAACATCTCAAGGGTACATACATAACTCTCTCTCTCTCTCTTTCCTATCTTTTCCTTTACACTGGCTGTCCACCATGCCCAGAAGTCATGCTTTCCTCATCTCTGCCTCTTGATATTCTGTTTACTTTCAAACTAAAATCAAGTATTGCCTTCTATAAGAAACCTTTCCTGAGTTCCCAGCTTCCAGGGTCATTTCTCCCATAAATGCCCTTGTATTTATTTGTTATATACCCGTAACATGTACTTGTAATCCTCCACAATAGAATTTCAACTCTCTAAGGGTTCCAGCTGTTTCATTTTTTACTTCATTTCTAGCATCTATTTTCCTGGATCATAGTGGATGCTTAATAAATGCTTAAAGTTTGATTGACCCATAATCATCCCAGTAGAAATTATTTGTATGAGAAATAGAGTTCTCTAATTAGAAATCATTCAAATATTCTGTTCTTTTTTATTATAATATGGCCAGTTTTAGCTATGATTCCAGTACTTGTAAAGGTCAAGATTTCATTTGCTCTGTGATATTCTCACCACAATTTCCACACTCAAAGCAGTAAAACCACTTCTATGGCAGAGAACTGTTTGAACAGCAAAATGTTAGCCTGCAAAGATCCTTAGAGATCACCTAGTCCAACCCTCCCCTTTCAGATGAGGAAACCGAGGAACAATGAAACTAAGTTGTTTGAACAATACTATATAAGATAATGGCAGACCCAAAAATAAAACTTGATCTTTTGGCTCACAAACCAGAGCTATTTTTATCTCTTTAAATATTACTATGTCTCATACAAAGTTTGGGCTGGGCAGCAATGGCTTAGAGGTAGATTTGAATAAGATATTTGGTGTAGTGGTAAGAGCGCTGGATTTGGAAAGAGAACTAACTTCTAATTTTGATTCTGCCCTTTACTGGTTGTGGACAAGTTAACTGACCTCCCTGAGTCTCACTTTCATATTACTAAACTAAGCATAGAAGCATTTGCACCTGACAGAGATGTCAGAGACAAATAAAATAATGTCTGCAAAGTCCTTTGTAAATTGTAAAGTACTATCTGAAGGTGACCTGTTATTTTTCATGAACTCTATGAAAGGCTTAAACAAATTAACAGAGGATGGAACAAGCATACGTTTACCTATTTATATAAATATCAAGCTATCCCAGGATTTCTAACAATATTTACTATACACTTCATGGAGCATATAACAGTAATTTGGGGGGAAATTTTCAAGTTATTTTTTAAAGTCTTCAGTGGCATTTGTGACAGCCCAGATGGCAGAATCTTTGGCAACACACGTATCCAAAATAGAAGATCCATACCAGGCAGAGATTTTCCATAGACATAAAAACTAACAGAAATTTAGAAGAAGAAAAAAACAGAACATCTCTGATACTCTTGGCGAAATATCTTTGAGAATTTACACAACAAAAATCCAAGTAGAATCCTGTCTATAAGTTCAGTCCAAGCTACTGTTTTTATAAACTAGTGACATGGGACAAGAGGGGCACACCTGATCATTCTGGACTGTTGAGTTAAGGAGCAGATGTTGGGAAATTAACTATTTTTCCACATAAGAATTGTAATAAGTCTGGAAAAAGGCAGGGGTGGTGAAAAAAGTGAAAACTGGAGGGCACATTTCAAACACAATTAAGAGTTTGTTTTTTGGACCAGAGCTGTGATTTCATTGGCATATGAAACTGCCTGCGAGTAACCACCCTCTGCAAATACAAGTCAGTATCTGCTCTGCCACTTAGGGGCTCAGAGAGCTCCCTGAGGCACTGAGATGTTGAGTGACCTGTCCAAGGTCACACAGTCACCACTTGTTAGAGGCATGTCTTCCTGACACTGAAACCACCTTACTTTTTACCATACAAACTACTTGTCTGGGAATTAGAGGGTGAAATTACCTTTAAATCAAATTACAGATCTATTATAATATAACTCTAATAGGGACATTGTGACTGGCTATACTCAAGTTTGTGATTTGTCATTAGTAGGATTAAAAGGGAAAAGATAGACAGACAAATGATAGATAGATAGATAGATAGATAGATAGATAGATAGATAGACAGACAGACATGGATATTGATGTGGTTATAGATAGTGGAAGAGGCAGTACAGCCCAGTGGAAAAAGTCAAACAAGGGTTAGAATTCCAGCTCTGCTACTCAATCATGGGCAAATCAATTTACATTTTTGAGCCTTGGGTTTTTTTTTTTTTTTTTCAAGAAAAAATGTGACTTAGACTATAAGGATTCTACACTCTATAATTTGTTATTCAGTCATTTGTCAGTCATGTCTGACTCTTGTTAATCCCATTGGGGTTTTCTTAGCAAAGAAATGGTTTGCCATTTCCTTCTCCAGATCATTTTATAGATGAGGAAGCTGAGATAAATAGGGTTAAGTTATTTGCCCAGGGTCACAGATCATAGCATTTCTTTCTGGCCACCACTTCCCATTTGTGTTGTTTTCCCTTTTGAATATAAGCTCCCTGAAGACAGGGACTGATAATTTCGAAGGATTAACTGTCTTATCTTTGTATCTCAGTTAATTAGTTGATAAGCATTTACTAAATACCTACTATGTACCAGACACTGTGCTAAGTGCTAGGGACACAAAAATAGACAAAAGACAGTCTCTAACATTAAATAATTTACAATCTCATGGTAGATACAACAGTGTTTATCATGGTACCTTGCACAAAATAAGGCCTTATTTAACAAATAATTGTTCATTCATTTATTTTATTACATCACCTTGGGCTTATTTTTATTAAATAAATACTCCTATGAACATATGAAGTGCCTCAACCAGTTATACTGTGTGTCTCTTCTATGTGACACAATTGGTACTCTCTATCCATTAGGACCCT
The DNA here is from genome assembly GCA_011680675.1 of Gymnobelideus leadbeateri. Taxonomy (NCBI): domain Eukaryota; kingdom Metazoa; phylum Chordata; class Mammalia; order Diprotodontia; family Petauridae; genus Gymnobelideus; species Gymnobelideus leadbeateri. The sequence goes on along the minus strand of WOXC01008706.1, from coordinate 60,154 downwards.
TCATTTATTGATGAGTTTCACATGCTGGGAATATATCTAAATGCTTCACAGACATAGTCATATGTGTTTGATATGTGACTTTTTTATATATCACTTTGCCATTTTGAAAATGTGAGTGAGCAAAAGTTTAGTTTTTTTAGACTTAGAAGACATTTTCTTTCAGACCTCTAAATCCATCTGAGTGCATGTCATAGCATCATAGGACTTAATGCTAGATTAGAACTAAGGGAACATCTGGTCTAATTCTCCCCTTTTACAAGAAACTGACATTTAGAGGGGTTCACAGGATTTGAAATTAATCTTCTGACACCAAGTCTACTCCTTCCACCACATCACAACCTCTTAATTAATCCATTCACAACATCGGAATGCTCAAAGAAGGTCTGATGGAGAAAGGTCCTAAATTCCTTGGTGATATGACAGAAAGAGCCATGAATTTAGAGCCAGGAACTCTGGGTTTTAATTCCAGACCTGCTATTGGCTTTGCAGAAATCATTCAAACTCTTTGAACTTCAGCATCCATCTGTAGAATGAAAGGCTTGGATTAGATCAGGGGTAGGGAACCTGTAGCCTCAAGGCCACATGTGGCCTTCTAGGTGCTTGGGTGTGGCCTTTTGACCAAGTCCAAGTTTTACAGAACAAATCCTTTTATTAAGGGGATTTGTTCTGTGAAGTTTGGATTCAAAGAACCACACTTGAGAACCTAGAGGTCCACACATGGCCTTGAGGCCACAGGTTCCCTACCCCTGGATTAGATCAACTCTAAGGCTCCTTCTAGCTATAAATTCTATTTTTAAAATGAACATTTAAAATTGTAGAGCAGAATGAAAAATAGAGTCTGACCACTTATGAACTTCTCCCAATCAATACGATCTAGAGGGCACTTAAACATCAGTGAAAAATTCTCTAGGCACTATGCCCAAAGGGCTATAAATAAGTGCATACCCTTTGACCCAGCAATACCACTTCTAGGGTTATATCCCAAAGAGATTAGAGAAGTGGGAGGAGGACCCTATGTACAAAAATATTTATAGCAGCTCTTTTTGTGGTGGCAAAGAATTGGAAATCAAGGGGATGCCCATCAATTGGGGAATGGCTGAACAAGTTGTGCTCTATGAATGTAATGGAATACTACTGTGCTTTAAGAAATGAGGAGCAGACAGACTTCATAATAACCTGGAGAGACTTATATAAACTGATGCTGAGAGAGAAGAGCAGAACCAGGAGAAATCTCTACGCAATCACAGACACAACGTATATGTGACAACTAACTTCAATAGACTGGGCTCCTCTCAGCAATGTAAGATTATAAGACAACTCCAAAAGACTCATGATCGAAAGAGATATCCACATTCAGAGAAAGAGATGTGGAGTCTGAATGGAGATTGAAACAAACTACTTGCTGTGTTTCTTTTTCATGTTTTGTTTTGTTTCCTCTTTCCCACTGATCATTCCATCAGTTATAATCTTTTTTTACAACCTGACTAATGATTAACATGAAGATATTTGTAGATCCTATATTTGAGTGCATGCCACCATGATAGGGGGGAAGGAGAGGGAGGGGGAGAAAATTTGAAACTCAGGGGACTGTGAAACAAATGTTGTAAACTAAAAGTAAACAAACAAATTAATTTTTAAAAAATTCTCCTGGCAAAGCACACCTAGTAGAGAGATGGGGACCAATGAATCAACAAATAGAGTTCAGTAAAGTGAAAAACTACAAAATTCACACAAAACTCAGCATCTCCCTTGGATCTGTTAAGCACATGATCTACTGTTTGGTGTTTTATTTAAATTATTTATGCCTTTGGGAACCACAAAAGTTAAGAAAAGATGTAAGCTCCAAGAGATGTTTCTATTATCACCAAAGGATAAATCAACCAAAAGTGATTTATTCTTGCCCAAAAAGCCATATGTTATCCTTCAACAGGATAAAATGCTATTCATGTGGCTTTTATTTTCTAAGAATTTGGGTTAGAACGTTAGATTTCCTCTTTTGTAGTTCTCACTCAGCCACTAGCAGTTGACAGCACCCCCCCCAAAAAAAAAATAAAAATAAAAAAATAACTGAGTGTTTATCAGTCTTACTCCCCTGGAGCTTTCAGGCTGAATGGCTCACATAGTTCAGGGCAATGACAGAAATCTCTGCAAGAAAGTGAGAAACCCATTTTCATTAATGGCCAAGTAAAGGAAGGGTCAGGCGACTTCCCTAGGACAAGCAGTACTGTCCAGTGCTAGGGGAATTGAGTCAAGATGCCCACTGCGTAGGGTTTATTGCCACAACTAGGAACCATGAGAGAAAGTTGAAAAGAAGTCAATTTAGACTTGAAGAAAAGAAAAGAATACCAACAGAGTTACCCAAAAGGGGAATGGACCACCATGAGAAATAGTTCATTCACCTCTCTGAAGGTCTTCAAGAAAAAACTGATTGATCCCTTGTTGAATTTGTTGGTAAGTGGTTAAGGTACAGTTTAGAAGAGATGGCCTCTGAAAAGCCTTCCAATTCTGAGATTCCTTGGTTCTGACCTTATGCTATTTTATAAGTGTGTAACCCTCTCATTGGATACTCCCTGTGTACAAAGGCTGTTTTCTTCCTATCTGTTGCTTGTCAAAGCAACAAAGGCAGAGGTTATCACGTGATATAACATATAGAATGCTGAACTTGGAGTCAGGGAAACCAGTTTGAATCCTGCCTCACATTCACTAGCTGTGTGACCCTGAGCAAGTCACTTTGCTTTTCTTAGCTTTAGTTTCTTCATCTGCAAAATGGGCATAATAATAGTATCTGTCTCACAGAGTGTTATGTGGACAAAATAAGATAATATATTAAATCACTTTGTAAATCTTAAAACTCAAGAGCTGTATTAGGTATTTTCAATATGTCAAAAATAAATTTGGGGAATAAGGGAATTTACAATAGAAATTTTTTCACTGACTACTGATGATTTGGAATGACTGAAATAGTTTTAAAACTCCATTTATCCTTTTTTGGTCTTTTTTGGAGGGGGGAAGGCAGGGCGATTGGGGTTAAGTGACTTGCCCAAGGTCACACAGCTAGTAAGTGTTTAGTGTCTGAGGCTAGATTTGAACTCAGGTAGTTGCTCCAAAACTACATTTATTTTGACCATGACAGTCCAAAGTTAATCTTATGCCTTAAAAAACCTAGAGATGATAATGGGCAGGATGATCCAGAGATAAAGATAGAAGTCAAATCCCATCACTTTAATCTTTCTCCTTCATCTTAAATGACTTGACAGGTCACCTGATTTCTATCCCCTGCTTTTCATCTTGGGATAACAGTGTTTAAAAATACAACTCTGGACATTTTGTAGCATGCAGAGGTCTGCTTGGTTTATTATTAAGTAATTCCTGGCTCAAACTCTCTTTGGTACTAACCCTTGGGAATAAAAATGACCTGCAGCAAATCTCAGGCAATCAAACTTTCCATAGCAACCAGAATAGGTAGCACTTTAAGGCTAGTTGTTCATACCAAGTAAGTCAATGCAAGTTGTATTACCAGTAGGTCATCATTTGGTCCATATCATCCATCAAATACAATCCTATCAGCTTCCCACCAGCCTCCAGTGTGCCCAAGGAAGTACAGCATTCTAGCTCCATCGATGGAAATAAATGGTACCCACTCAGTATATTGGCAGCGTGGAGAAATTTACACAGCAAGCTATACTGCTGAAAAATTGGAAATATTTGCTTAACAGAAGCACATTGATTAAAGCAACACCAAGATCAAATTACTTTTCCAACCCAGGCAATTTTACCTCTGAGGGTAGCTTGGAAGTTTATTGGCAGAGCAATGATAAAAAGGTTGTGTGCTCTGCCTCATATGCTGTCCTAGGGGTGTGAGAGATGTGAGAGATTCATAATTTCTTTTCCTGAACCCAGAGTCTTTACTCACTTATTTTGATCCTATCACAAAATGTGATGAGGATGTTAAATTGTTTCCAGAAGGTTTTTCTAATTCTTCCACTTCGGAGGAGACACTTTCATTTCCATGGCCAATTAAAAACTATCTTTAAAAAATTAAAATAAAGCTCATTTGAATTGAAAGGCTTCCAAGGTTACCATGTCTCTCACTCCTTCTGAAGTATATAGCAAATGAAACAAGACACTAATGTCTCTCCTAACTACAAAGGCAAGTACATTCCCCCAAACCATTTAGCAAGTGATAATTATAAACAAAGAAAAATAATTAAACACAAAAAAGATGATAGTTAGATAACCAAACATGGCCCTGCAGGAAGAGCTAGAAACTCTCTGAACTAGCTTTTTTTTCATTCTTTTCCTTTTTGAAATTAGAAATTAAGACATCCCAGGATTCATTAGTCCAACATGAGGTTCTTCATTAATGCCTACAAAATTATTCTATCTTACTTAACACAGGAACTTAAAACACCTTGTAAATGGATAGCTTGCAATTAACTCAAAATACATTAATTGGAAATTATTTTTTAAAACACACAAATTTATGTTTCAGGATTCATAGTCACTAACGGCCTGATATATGCACACCCAGGAGAATAAAATAGAAATGGGATCAAAAAATGATACCAAGAATACCACCGATCATCATCACCCAGCTGTGTTCTTTGCCTAAGACCTAAAACAACTTACAGCACAGCCCAATGAACAAGACATTCCTTAAGAAGACAAGCAATATATGGAAACACAAACAGAGACACACAAGGAAAGCCATACAAACAACCAGATACTTCAGAGCCATATTTCCAGGCCATGAGGGGGGCTCACCTGCTTCCTTTATTCTTCTTAATGTTAACATCCTCGACTCTCTAACCACAATATTAGCATCAGTTTATGGAACACATAAGGAACACACTAGGCCTCAGCAAAGAGGCCTAGTATCTTTTGGCTTTCATAAGCTGCCTATAGACAGCCTCAGAGTAAAGGTCTGGCTCTTTCTTAGGGCTATTGCAAATAGCCCTAATTAATATATAACATATAATTATAATATATTTCTCCATATATAATATATATTTCTATATATAATAGCCCCTCCTATTATGGTAATAACAAAAGAATAATAATAAGTAGCTAACATTTATATACTTTTCTAAGGTTTTGTAGACCACAGGTGCTATTATTATTCCCATTTTACAGATGAGGAAACTGAGGCAGACAGCTTAAATGACTTGCCCAGTCACATAACTAATAAGTATATGATGTAGGATTTGAATTCAGATCTTCTTAAGTCCAGGTCCTACACTCTATGTACTACACCAACTCAATGGTAATGTACTCTATCTTCATGAACCCATTGTTAACTAATTCATTTCCAAGAGGTACAGAATTCAATTGGCTTGTCCCAGGTCACGCAATGCATCAGGGACAGAAATCCCCTCTATGCTGCCATTCACATGTAAGACAACATCTACAAAGAAATAACACAGTCATTTTACAAGATTGATCATACTTCTTTAGTGTTGTAAGGTCCAAGGAAACCCTCTGTTGAGCACAAAAAGCCATTTTACTCATAAATATCCATAAAACAGAGACAGCTCTAGGAGTCACCCTGCTCTTGAAGGGGTTGAGCTCCCATTCAGCATTGGGATTTTTGCCACAAATCAGCAAGTAAAGGAGACCCTAAATTTTAATCGCTCTAATACCTGTAAAGAACAACATTCTGGCCTCTAAACATGTCCATGTGTGTGTGCATGTGTATGTCTGTGTGTCCGGCACGTGCTCACAAGTACACACTGCCCTTTCATCTCTAACCTATCAAAAGCATTCTCTACCTTACTCTGAAACTGTTATCCATTAACATAAGTGGTCACCTAGAGAGACCAGAGTGTTCAGAGTGTTTATGTATATCATTTCTTACTGGAAAATTTCAAAGCGACTTTTTGCTTTCCCAAGTCCTATTCCAAAGACTTATTTAAATCTTTTAAATATATGATTATATATCCTAAAAGATTTAGAGTTTTTCAGATAAGATTATCTTTCCCTTTCCACCAAGGAGCATAACGATCCATACACATATATATGCTAGAGTGCATTCTAGCTCTGATTATGATATACAGAGACATTTGGAAGAGTAGTAAGCAAGGGTAGTATTCTGGCTTAGGAGAAACTGCATGCTCTGTTTCCTGACAATTGCCTTGTGAGGTTTCAATTTAAGTAGGAAATTGCTGTTGTAACCTAATTATTTCATATCTCACACAAGCACTTGGGTAGAAAGCTCAGTGTTCTTCATGACTGGCCAAAGAAGGGTGTCAAGAAGAAAAGTCAGAACTTTGAGTCGTTTCTGTATTCCATTTTTAATGGCATTTTAATCAAGTTTTTCTTTATATTAAACCTAAATGTGCTACCTCAACATGCTTTTCTTAGTTGTGCCTTCTAGGCACAAAAGAGAAAGTCTAATTACATTCCTAAATAACAGTATCAATTTTTTCAGAATAGCTATCCTATACCCCCTAAGTCTTATTTTCCTTCAGCTGCTTATTGTATGGCAAGGTCCCAAATTACACAGTCTTAATGATAACATTTAATTGCTCAAAATCTCTTCGTGGCTTCCCATTGCCTGCAAAATTAAGTACAAACTGCTTCTATCATTCAAGGTCTTAGAAAAAAATGCATCTTTATTTTCACTAGCCTATGACTGAAATTTAGCATTTCTGTCATATAACTTATAAACATTTTTCTAAGAAGGGATCCATAAGGTCCACTGCCAAAGAAGGCTGTGTCACAAAAAATATTAAGAACTTCTCTGGTACAAAGTCTTGTGACATAGCTACGTTTATATCCTCAGTTCCCCATATAGCACCTATAAATAAGAACCCTATTTTTGATGAATGAGGAAATATGTAAACTAGTTATTTTTTAAATTGAAACTTGGGTTGGAGCTCAACTTTTAATAAAATCAGAAATTAAAATGGTAATCACAAAATTGAGGACAGAAAAGACTTGCATTTTTTCTAACATTTCATTCTTATCACGAATATCAACAAGAAATGTGAGAATCCTATTTATTAGAGACTACCAGAGAAGTCTCTTACCACTAATTAAAATGAACATGATTACTGAAGTAGAGAACATGAAATAATTATGAAAAGCAGGAGAGGAGAGGAGGCCAGAGACAAGGAGGTCTAGAAGACTAGGATGAGTGAAATTAAAGTAATCTAGGGCAATGGTGTCAAACTCACTTAGAAATAGGGGTCCCGAGGGGCAGCTAGGTGGTGCAGTGAAGAAGGGTCCTGGAGTCAGGAGGACTTGACTTCAAATCCAACCTCAGATACTTGGTAGGTACTAGCTGTATGACCTTGGGCAAGTCATTTAACCCCAATTGCCTTGCCTTCCTCCCTCAAAAAAAAAAGAAATAGAGGCCCCTAAATCTTCCTGTGGGCTGTATATTGACTTAGAAAACCACATATGAACATCATCTAGATTCTATTGAATTTTTATCTATTTTGTTAAATATTTCTCAATTACATTTTTAATCCAGCAAGTATAGCCCTTGAGAGTGTTGCAGGCCTCATGTGGCCTGTCTTTGACACTTCTGAACTCTAGAGATGAGAAAAGGAATGCGAACATGATCAGTAAAATCATAGGTTTCAGAGCATAGAAACCATCTACTCCAACCACTTTGTTTTTAGAAATGAGGACTTCAAGATCCAAAGAGGATACGTGAGCTTTTTGAAGTTAAACAGATAGTAAGTGGCAAAGCTATATTTTGAACCAATTATCTTCTGACTCCAAATACAATATTTCTTCTACTGTTATAGCACTCCTTACATCACAGCAATCTGTGCTTCTGCATTTAAGTAATTTATTTTACAAACTCTGTCATTAAGTCCCACAAGGACAGGGTCTGTTCTTTATACTTTGCATTTCTCTTAGCATCAAATACAGTGCCTTATATATTGTAGGTGTCCAATAAATAGAAAGTACAGATTAAAGCATATGTTTTTTTCTTTTTCTTTTAACATAGCTTATGTAGAAATTTGATTTGAATGACCATATTTATAATGGATTTTGTATCTCCTGCCTTCTCAATGGGTAGAAGGAAGAGGTGAGGGAAGGGAGAGAATCTGAAATTGAAAATGAAATAAAATTGAAAAGAAAACTATATACTTGTTGATTCAGGAAGTAAGCAAACCTGGATTCTATCAGGAATTATGCTTACCCTTTGTTATTTAATAAAACTGTCTGTCTTTCCATCTATAATACCAGAATTGCTGTTTACCAGTACAGTAATGATACAACTCAACTCTGGGACCCCTTGATACCCAAGGTTCAATGAAAAGTATTTGGGTAATAACAATTAATCAAATATTTTGAGCTCCAAACCTGTACCTTGTCCACCAAAAAACCATAAGTTATAAACCAAATAGCCAGGAATTAAATTTGGACAGAATCATTCTCTAACCCACCCACCACCCCCATACTGAAAAGGACAGAATATCCCAGAGATTCTAATAATGCCTACAAGAAAGAGAAAGAACATTCCTCTCATAATTCAGGCTTCTAGAGTTGCAACACTGTCCTCCTGACTGTTCCTCAAGTAAGACAATACATCTCCCAACTTGGTATTTTCACTGGCTTTCCCCCATTCCTGGAATGCTCTCTCTCTTCATCTGTACCTTCTGGCTTCCTTCAACTGCCAGCTCAAACCCTACTTTCTAAAGAAAACTGTTCTTCTTAATTGTATGCCTTTCCTCTGTTGATAATTTCCACTTTATGCTTGATATAACTTGTTTGTACATAGTTGTCTGCATGCTGTCTCTCCCATTAGACTGTGAGCTACCTGAGAGCAGAGACAGTCTTTTACCTTTCTTTAAATCATCAGAATATAGTCCAGCATCTGGCATGTAGTAGGTGCTTGTAAGTGTTTGTTGATTGATTGACTGACATCTACTAGGACTACCTGGGCCTCATTCTGCTTTTGCTTTTGCTTCATTCTACCTCCATGGCTACCATTCCACCCTTCTTCCAAAGGTATCATTTGCTGCAATTGTCATCTACTGCTGGATTTTCTTCCTTAAAGGCAATATTGTCACACAAGAGTGAGATTGCCTAGGTCAATATGTCTGAGATCTAATTCACATATATTCAACTCTTTTCTCAGGCCCCAGGCATGCCTAACCAGTATACAATGCATTCATCAGACAACTGTGAAGATCTCTGTATGACTCTATTCATCACCACCCCTACCCCTACTTGAGACAAGGAAGTAAGTTTCTCTATTCCCATAATGTATCATGTCCAATGATGTGACACCCAGACTATGTAAACTACCTTGAAACTCTGATGAGCCTTAATGATGAATCTGAAAACATTTGAGGAAGTAAGGCAAGACTAGAGACCTTTGGCCTATGTTCCTACTACTTCAAGCAAAAAAACCCTGTTCCCCTTACACACGATGAAAAGATACACAGAAAGTATTTGGGGGACAAAATATTCATAGAACTTTAGATTCGTAAGGAATTATAGAAACAATTTAGTCCAAACCACAGGTAAGAAAACCAAAGGACAAAAAGTTTAAATAAAATACTAGTTCTATACCTGTAAAGCCAAGCACAAGCAGCTTTCCAGAGGGCTATTGCCATGAATAGCTTTCAAGGTTCTGATTACATAATATAGCAAACTCTCTATTCAATAACAAATCAAAGCAAAACACTCATAGAAAATCAAAATACAGATTTTACAATGTTACAACTTATCACAGAAAATCAAAATGCAGCATTCACCATGTTACAACTCAATAACTTATCACTAAAATGGCCACATAGTTTTCACCAAAGTGGTCACAGTTTTCAACAAAGTATATTAGCCAATCACAAAATCCTTAATTCAATCAAAAAATACAAAAGTCAAAGTTCTCCACCCCTATAGGTCACAGTAAATCATAATCTTCTCAGTCAGTACACAATATCCAAGTAAAGTCTTCTTTCAGTTTGACACAAGGCTGACTCTCAGCTTCCATGGTTCCTCTTCCATGGACCCAGTTCCAACTGTCACCTGGGTTCAAAAGGAGGCAGCTCCCAGTTCCTTTTCCAGCTCCTTGTCCAGTTCTTCATCCAGTTCCCATTCCATATTGAAGTTCACAGTGTCCAGTCCACCTCAAGTCCTTCACAGTTCCTGTTTCTGGGAAGACAAAGCTTGACAGAGCCACAATAATATTCATGCACATTGCCGGCACCATCATCAATTCACTATCTGCCTATGAAATCAACTCAGACCCACCAACAAGGTCTGAGAACTCAACACAAATCATCAACATAGAAATCAACACAGACCCACAAACAAGGTCCAAGAGGTCAGCCCAAATCCTCAGTAAAGTCCCAGGACCTCTAAAGCCCTACAGAAAATCCTCTTTCAGGGCTTCCAGTAGGGTCCAGGGCTTCTGTACAAAGTATCACAAACAAAGATCAACACAGACAGAGCACACAGAGTGCCAGGATACCGCAAGTTTTCTCCTTCTTGACTTTGCCCCCACAAGAGTCCCCTTCTTAGTTCTGTTGTCTCTAGTCTGGAAATTCTCCTTATATATGGGCATTAGCTCCTCCCCTTCCTGTTGCAGTAGTTCATGAGTTCTAGGGTTCACAAGTTGTGGGGTTCATACATTCTGTTTCTTAATAGACAAGGCTCAAAAGAAATTTGAACAGAAACAAGGTGTTAATTCAATAGCCGAACAAGGTGTGAATTACTTCTGTGCTTGCCATTACAACACCTAGTTAGTGGCAGAGCTGAATCCAGAACCCAAAACCCTTGATGACTAGACCAGGAATTTTCCACTTATACCACATCATCTTTATAATGGCTAAGCAAAAGTTCATGGGGAAAAGGGTTCAAAGGTTTTAGTGGCTTTCAAGGTCTATGACATGCCAGTCCAAAAAACCAATCCTATTAAAAAAGAATTGTTAAAAGGATATCCTATTAAAAGAGTATCCAGAATAAGATTTGTGTCAGTCCCCTTGTGTTCTGCTCTAATTAAATCATACTGAAGTTGGGGGGGGGAGGTGCTTATTTGTTTGTCAGTCTAATTTACTTTGCCCCTTCTTAGGTAGCTACTGCACTGCATCCCAGGGGCTCACAATGTTGGGACTGGACTTAGAGAATATACTCTATGACTTTAGCCCTACCACAATTCAGAATTCCTAAACTTAAAAAAGCCACCACATCCTTCCTTCAGGCAGGGATGATGCCATGAAACCTGGTTGTTAACAATTGTTTGTTCGGATCTCAGAAGCACATTATTTTTGTTTTTTGGAGGGAGGAGGGCAGGGCAGTTGGGGTTAAGTGACTTGCCCAAGGTCACAAGGTTGGTTAGTAAGTGTTAAGTGTCTGAGGTCGGATTTGAACTCAGGTCCTCCTGACTCCAGGGCTGGTGCTATTCACTGCACCACCTAGCTGCCCCAAAAGCACATTTTTAAGAATGACATTGACAAAGTAGAACAGGTTTATGGAAGAAGAATTGAGAAGATGAGAGAACTTGAAACCATGCTACACAATGATCATTTAAAAGAACCTCAGATGTATAATCTGGTAAAGAGAAGATTTCTGGGGGATGGGATACTTGTTTTCAAGTATTTAAAGGACTGTCACATGGAAATGAAATTAGACTTGCTTTGCTTATTTTCAGACCATAGAGCTGAGAGTGGTATGTAGACATTGCAGAGATGAAGATTCAGGATGAATAAAAGGGGAAAAAAAGCCTTAACAACTAGAGTCACTAAACAGTGAAAGGGGTTGTAGTAAGGTTTGCTACCAGAGGCTTCATGGCCACTTGTCGGTCATAGTGTAGACAGGACATTTATCCCCGTATTAATTGAAGTAGATGTCCTTTAAAGTCTCTTCCAGTGCTGATATTCCATGATTTTCTAATCAACAAAATGTGTTGTCATTGTGAGCACTTTGGCGATGGAGACCATGTCTCCTTCATCTTTCTATCCCCCACAGTGTCTAGCACAGTTCCTTGCATGTAGCTGATGCTCAATAACATTGGATTAGACATAGAGTGAAGTATTACAATTAATCAGCAAGAAAAAAGTATGACAAAAGGTCTTTTTTAAAGGGAGTACTGGGCTCAACAACTGGATTGGTGTTACCCAGAAAAATGTAGAAATTGTATGACAAGGAAGCTTTGGGAAAGAAGAATGAGAAAGCCAAAGCAAGGAAACAACTTATAAAACTATTGAGTCCAACAGGATGGATCGACAATGCTTGTTTTAGGGAGCTGGAATCCACTGGTCCCCTTACCAGAGATAAGCATCAATGAAAATATGCGTCATAATTCTGTAATAGGAACTCAACATGTAGTATATAGAAGTTTCATATCACATGGAAAGCTCTAAGTTCCACTAACTAGGATAAAAGTAGGATGTTGGTGGTACTTATAAAAAACACCCACTAAGATTTGGAACTTGAGTGAAAGAATGGGAATGAGAAGGGGAAGACAATCAAAAGATATAAATATAGCAGATTTAAATATATATGGACAGGGGTGGCTAGGTGGCACACTGAATAGAGCACCAGCCCTGGAGTCAGGAGGACCTGAGTTCAAATCTGGCCTCAGACACTTAACACTTACTAGCCGTGTGACCTTGGGCAAGTCACTTAACCCCAATTGCCCTGCCATCCCCCCTCCAAAAAGCAAAACAAAATATATATGGACTCAAGCTGAATGTAGCACAATACTTTACAACTGAAAATGAAACTAATTTGCTTATTCAACTTTTGGAAAATAAAGCAGATAGAATAGCCCCAGCATAAAATCACCCACCAGAACTATTCATACTAGGATTGAGGGGACAGAAGGGAGGGAATCACCACTGATTTTATAACTTCAAACAAAATGGGGGGGAGCAAACCTGTTCTAAAATAGCAGTGCTCTCAGCAAATGGCAGAACAAGTGAGTCATCAGCTGTTGTTTGAGCGTGTGGAAGAGCAATAAATTATGTTAATCAGAACATGGGTTTTTTCTTGCAAAACACCCCCTCTTCCGTATGTCATCTCAAAGACAGCAGGAGAGGAAAAGCAAATGTATTCACACACATGCACGCACACATGCACACACACAGACACACACATAAATATGCTCAGGCACATGTTAGAACCAGCCTCTACCCTTGTTTGCCCCAGGAAAATCCTTTTAACAGCAAATTGGTGAGAGCTGGTCAAGGCAAGCAGTGTGAATTCGGGCTGAGTTATGAAAAGGGGGAGAGTAAATTAGTGTCCAATCAAACCCATTGAACCAGAAACAGAGTCATTACTTACCATCAGGTGTCCCAGTGAGAGACTATCCCTCTTACTCTGGACAGAAAACAAAGGTGATTAATGAGGTCAGTGGCCATTCACACCACAGGTCTGGGAGGATAATAATTTCTGGGTTATTAGTGCTCATGGATTTGTTCCCAGAGGTGTCAGGAAAGGTAGAAGAAGGTGGTCAGAAGATGGGGAGATGAGAAGACTGGTTTTAGCTAGCAGAATCCACGCTTTCAAACAAAAGTCAGCCAAGTCACATAGTCCAAAATGAAAGAGGACATAAATTGTCAGTTGCCATGTTGAATTTAATTCCCATTCAGACCTAGCAGGTCAGCAGCTGAAGGCAAACATATACCTTCTGACCAGGGACAATCTTATCAAGAGGGAAAGAAGGCAAGAAAGGAATCACTTTTTTATTAGATTCAAGGTAGTCTCCAGCAAGAACTCTCAGACCCAAAGAATCAACCCCTTCAAATGCTATTTCACCATTAGAGTTTCATTCCTTTAGTCTTTGTATTAAAGAAATTGCAAAAATAAAATCCTTTGTTTCACATGTAAATATCTTCACAACTTGGTATTTTCTTACACATTACTTCCCTCCTCAACCTAGATGTCCAGACAAACTGGCCTCCTTACTGTTCCTCACCCACAGAGCCCCATCTCCTCTTTCCATATGGGCCTTTGCACTAGCTATATCCCATGCCTGGAGCATATTCCCTTTCTTCCTCTACTTCTTGTCTTATCAGAGTCTAGAATTTCTTCAAGACTCAGTTCAAATGTTATCCCTTGCAGGACACTTTTCTTGGTCCCTCGTTAAATTTTAAGCTCCTCGGGGTGGCTAGGTGGCGCAGTGAATAGAGCGCCGGCCCTGGAATCAGAAGGACCTGAGTTCAGAGCCGGCCTCAGACACTTAATCCACACAAACAAAAACCTAGCCGTGTAACCTTGGGCAAGTTACTTAACCCCAATTGCCCTAAAGGGGCGGCTAGGTGGCGCAGTGAGTAAGAGCGCCGGCCTCGGAGTTGGGATGACCCGAGATCAGATCTGGCCTCAGAAAATGAGCACCCACGCATAAATAATGACTAGCCGTGTAACCTTGAGCAAGTTACTTAACCCCAATTGCTTTAAAAAAAAAATTTTAAGCTCCTTGAAGACAGACTATTTTTGCCCTTTTTTGTATCTCCAGTGCCTAGCAAAATGCCTCTTACAAAGTAAACAAGAAATGCTTGCTGATTGCTCAATTTGAAGGCATTTTGATCTTGCAATTTTAAAACATGAATACTCCTGGCTGAGTTCACATATTACCTCTTTATCCATTAACATTTTAGTTATTATTTATTGTTGCTTGTCCTCTGTATGACATCAGGAAGGTAATGCCACGACTTGGAAGTGAATTGGATTTAAGTGAGAGAGGGCTGTGCCAAGTCACCAGACTCACTTTCTCCTCTGGAGCCATCTGGGTCCAGTGACCAGATATAGATCAGGATGACTGGAGATGTCCTCCAGTTATTAGTTAATATCTTAGCAAAGGTTCCAGAATAGTTTACAGAATAGGGTTGTAGAGGTCTGGGGAATACCTGAGAAGGGGTGGGAGACAGTAAGGAAAAATAAAAAAGAGGTGGGAGAGCTTGTAAAAAGAATTCCCTAATCACTCACACCTTGTATACATTATTGTGATAGTCTTCTGACCCATCCCCCCGCCACCATTCTCTCCCCACTCCACTCATCCTCTATGACACTGCCAAATTAATTTTAAAACATAACTGTAAAATGTACATTATTTCCCTTCTTAAAAATTTCCTTTCTGAAAGCTTTTGAGCTGGTAGGTGATATGATTAGAATCCTGTTTTAAGATTAGACTACTCTTAGGGGCGGTTAGGTGGCACTGTTGATAGAGCACCAGCCCTGGAGTCAGGAGGACCTGAGTTCAAATCTGGCTTCAGACACTTGACACACTAGCCATGTGACTTTGGGCAAGTCACTTAACCCCAAAAGGCCTCCAAAAGAAAAAAAAAAAAAGATTAGACTGCTCTGCCTGGCATTCAAAGCCTACCATAATCAACCAGTAAACATTATGAAGCACCTACCATACAGGAGGCAAATAGGACAAAAACCTAAACAATCTCTTCCCTGAAGAGCATATATTCTATGAGATCACAATGGGCCCAAACTCTTTTTTTACCTTACCTTTTACTATTAAGTTATACTTATTTACTAGCCAAACTAAAATAATTCATAGCGTTTTCCATCCATTATTTCATGTGATACTCACAATCTCCCATTTTAAAAACGTGGGAACCGAAATGGACAACTTCAGGGAATTGTCATAACCTACCTTCTGGTATATGTTCTCCATTTCCTCTACAAGAAAGTAAACTCTTTGTGGACAGGCCTGTACTTAATTTATCCTTGTATGGTCCCTAGAATATATTACAGTAAGCAACTAGACGTTCAACAAATATTTGCTGAATTAAAGTACAATAAATATCATTAATTCAGGGCAGCTAGGTGGTACAGTGAAAAGAGCACTGGCTTTGGAGTCAGGAGGACCTGAGTTCAAATCCTGCCTCAGACACTTAACACTTAACTAGCCATGTGACCTTGGGCAAGTCACTTAACCCCAATTGCCCCTCCAAAAAAAAGCAAATATATACCATTAATTCAAACTCTCATTCAAATTTTTTTAATAACTTACAGATTTTAGACTAAAGTTTATGTTTTTTTAATTGCCTGATTATTTATTTACATTGTACAGAAAGTAATTATTTTGCTTATTTAAGAGTAAAAACCAGTGTCCTCTTAAGAGCATTGCCAAGTAACAATTTATGTGAAAACAACCAGTCTATGAGTTTTGTTTGTCTTCTAAGGAAAGAAGACATTTTGGGAGAAGTCTGAGGCCCGTCTGAATGCAGGATTTCATTATCATGAATTTTGAAGGGATCATTGCTCCAGTTCCATGTCTTGTTCTCCATGGACTGATAGAAGAGAAATATGGAATCACCTGAGTGAGCATATGGTCATTTGGGTAATGTACCAAAAAACTGCCATTCAATCAGAAGCCTTCATGGTTTGCTCAAAGAGAGTCTACAGAAGAAGTAGAATGAACCAATGAACTTGATCAAGCATATTCCACCTTTAAACAATCACTAAATCAACTAGAATTTATTAAGTACCTTCTATATGTCAGGGCACATCTATAAAGAGCAGCTAAATAGAACAGTGCACAGAGTGCTGGGACTGGAGTCAGGAAGATTATCTTTCTGAGTTCACATCTGGCCTCAGACAAGTACTAGCTAGGTGACCCTGGGCAAGTCACTCAACCCTGTTTGCTTCAATTTCCTCATCTGTTAAATGAGCTGAAGAAGGAAATAGCAAGCACTCCAGTATCTTTGTCAAGAAAACCCTAAAGGAGCTCACACAGAGTCAGGTACAACTGAAATAAGTAAACAACAATAAATATGGCAGGCAGTATGCTAGTTTCAGAGAATATTGAGACTAAAGTGAAATAACTCCTACACTCAAGGAAATTACATTCTGTTAGGAAAGATAACCTAAATATGTATGTTTGTGTATACACACATAGACTTATATACATATATGTATTTGTCTTTATGTATAGATTTAATATACATTTAGGTATTGTACCTGGAATTTCATAAATATAGGAAGCTCCCATGCAAAAAAAAAATCCGTCTACTAATGCAAACCAGCACCTTACCTGCAATGTCTTAGAGAGTTGCCTGGAGCATTGAGAAATTAAGTGATCTGCCCATGATCAATCAGTGTCAAAGGAAGGACTTGAACTCAGATCTTTCTGGCTTTGAGGCCAAAGTTCTATTGACTATGCCAAACTGTCTTTCATGTATAATATGTATGTGCAAAATAAGGTAATTTTAGTAGATCTGTGAATCCATCCAATAATTCTAGAAAGCAGTTTGGAACTATGTCCAATAAATCATATATCCTTTGTCCTAGCAATATCACTTCCAAATAAATCAAAGAAAGAAGAGGACCCATGTGTAAAAAAAAAAAAAATTACAGAAACTCTTTTCATGGTAGCAAAAAAATAAGCAACCTAGAAACTAAAGGAGAATACCTAAATAAATACCTTTTGGGAATTACCTAAATAAATTGTGATATATGAATGCAATATAAAATTATCATCGAGCTATATTAAATGATTAAATGGATAATTTCAGAGAAAACTAGAAACGTGCATATGTATATATTTATATAAACCAATACATAATAAAGTGATTAGAACCAAAACAATTCATACAATAATAATTATATTTAAAAAAGAAAAACAACTTTGAAAGACCTGAAAATTATAATTAAGGCAATGACCAGCCATGACTCCAGAGGACCAAAAATGAAGCACCCTCCCCATCTTCTACCAAAGAGACAATGGACTCACAATTCAGAAGGAGACATATATTTCTGGACATAGCAGATGAGGAAATTTGTTTTGCTTAAAAATGCATATTTCTTACAAAAAAAGAAAGAAACTAGCTGTGTGACCTTGTGTGCATTTATGAAGCACCTACTATATGTATTAAACACTGAGCTAAACACTTTACAAATATTATCCCATTTGATCTGCATGATAACCTGGGGAGGAAGGTTCTATCATCATGCTCATTTTACCATTGAGGAGACTGAAGGGAACAGAATCTAAATGACTTTCCCAGAGTCACATAGATAGCAAGTGTTTAAGGCTAGATTTGAACTCAAGTCTTCCTGACTACAGGCTCAGGGTTCTAATTAATTTACCACCTAATTTGCCTCTAATCAAGAAAAAAACAAGTTTTCCTTCTTTTATCTTTCCTTTCCTTTTTTCATCTTTTGTTGTTGTTGTTCATTTAATTGGAGGACAGGAAGAGAAGCTAAAGAGTAATAAAATAGTTTTTAATTGAAAAAATAAAATATAACGTATCTGATATGGTGTGGTTCTACATCACTCTGAAGTTTTGTGCTTTTCGGAAACAAGGCAGCAGCAGTGCCCCATCCCCTTCTTTACTGTGTTACTGGCAGTGAATACAAGCATCACTATTGCTTACCCTTCTCTATGTTATTCTGAGTGGAGAACACAGCTAGACATTAGATTACATTTAACTGATCTTTAGTATTGACTATCCATCAGAAAAGTAGCATAACAGAGCTGGACTTAAAGTCAACATTTGAATACCACTCTGGCACTTAATGGTCATGACATCCAGGGCAAAATCATTTAACCTCTGAACATAAATTTCCTCATCTGAAGCGTGGGGATAACAATACTTTTAGTGCCTAACTCACAGGGGTGCCACAATGAGATAATGCATACGTAGCCTTGAAACTTGAAGTATCACAGAGGTATTGGCATTTTCACTGGCAGTCCTCCATAACTGGAACTCACCCTCCTCATCTCTGTCTCCTGACTTCCTTTAAGTCTCAGCTAAAGTACTACCTTCTACAAGAAAACCTCTTCCAATCCTCCTTAATCTTTTTTTTTCTTTTTTGCTTTTTGGAGGGCAATTGGGGTTAAGTGACTTGCCCAAAGTTACACAGCTAGTAATTGTGTCAAGTGTCTGAGGTTGGATTTGAACTCAGGTCCTCCTGACTCCAGGACGGGCGCTCTATTCACTGTGCCACCTAGCCACCCCCAATCCTCCTTAATCTGAATGCCTCTTCCCCAAATTATCTCTAGTTTATCTCATATGGATTTTGTATGTTCATAGTTGTTTGCATGTTCTTTACCCCATTTGACTGTGAGCACCTTGAATAGGAAGCTGGTTTTTGCCTTTCTGGAAATACAAATCCCCAAAATTTACCACAATGCCTATCACTTAGTAGAAAATTAATAAATGCCCCTTTTCTTTCCTTTCTCCTTTCTCCTCTCCTTTCCTTCAAAGCTGCTGCCTATCCCTGGGTGATGGAATCTGATTTGACACTTATTAAGATTACGCGAGCGCAAGCACACACACACACAAGTACAAAAAAGTTTTCAAGGTGGAGATGCCAACCACTGGATGCCAACCACTGGATGCCAACCACTGGATGCCAACCAGTCAGGCAATGCATCTTGTAAGAGGTGGCATTTCAAATTAACCTCAAAGGAAATTAGGGATTGTAAAAGGCATAGATGAGAAGAGAAAGTATTCCATAGGCATTAGGAATAGCCTCTTTAAAGACACAAAGGTGGGAAATTGAATGTTGTGTATGTAATAGTCCAATTTGGATGGAAAACACATTATGTAGATGGGGAGGGACATAATGTATAATCAGTCTAGAAAAAATAAATTGGAATTAGATTATAAAGGGGCTTTAAATGCCAAACAAATTAATTTATATTTTTATACCCGAGGGAAAAGGGAGTCACTAAAGTTTCTTAAATAGGGGAGTGACATGGGCAGACTGTGATATTTAAGAATATCAATTTGGCAACCATTTTAAAGATGAATTGGTAGAAAGAAAAGGGAGGATGGGGGGAGATTATTCAGAAGGGTATTTTAGTGATCTATCAGAAAAGTGAAAATGAACCAGATTAGGCCTTATGAAAAAAAAGAATGAGGTGGATGCAAGAGATATTATTGAATAATAATAAAATTCAATAGCTGATTGTTTGTGAAAATTGTTTAAGGAGATGAGCCAGCATAGAGAACAAAAAACTTTATTTGTCCTCTTTGGATCTTTTTCCTTATCTGCAAAATAAAGGGATTGGACTAGATCACTTCTAAGATCTTTTCCTACCCTAAATCTTCCTATCCTAAATGTGCTTCTGATTTGCTGAGTCCTTACCAGGAATCTGAGAAATGTACAAACACTCTCTTCCCATCCTTTTGTATCTGTGGGCCTTGAATGGGTTAACTACTAAAGCAACCACTCCTAACAACAGCTGGAAATAGAATGTAGTCCTCAGGCTGTGATCAACCAATAATAGGTTAAGAAGTAGAGGGAAGCATTTTCCAAGGGAATCATCTTCTAAGGGAAGTGGCAAAGTTATTTAAAGTTACAGTGGAAAAACAAAGAATATCTTTCAGTGATTCCCAGAAGATGGGTTAGATGTGATATAATGGACTCTTTTTTTTTCAAAAAAAATTCTAATTTGCATAATGAGCTTAACACCTCAGTGACTTTCTCCTAGATTAGATGTATAAGGGACCAGCTGTGCTCCATAAAGGACAAGATATATTCTTTATTTCTGATTTATATAGAAATGACATTGTAACACCTCAACTACATAGTTCCATTAAAAATCCCCAATACGGGGGGCGGAGCAAGATGGCAGAGTAGAAACAGCTCATCCAAGCCTCTCTGCCCCCAGATTCTCCACAAACTATGTAAAAAGGACTCTGAAAAACTTCTGGAGCCCCAGCACCCACAGAACGACACAGAGAAGCTAACCTCCCGCTGAGGACAGCCCAGCACCCTGCAGGAAGGACCAGCGCAGCGGTCTGGGAGCCGGCAGCGCGCAGAGCGCAGGAGCCGAGCCGAGCCCAGGTCCACGTGAGCCGAGGTTTTAGCCCCAGGGCGGCAGGGCCAGCAGCCGGCTGGAGGAACCCCAGAACACCAGGAACTGTGGAGACGCCAGAATTATCAACATAGACTTGCCTAGGACAAAGTAAGAGGTTAGTGTCCTATGGACTTTGGGACCTGTATTTGGGAATGCGTCAGCTCCCTCCCCTGGGGGCTAGAAGCCGCTGAGGAGACACGCCATTTTGTAGTTTTCAGAGGCATTTCCGGCTCCCAGCCTACAAATCGTGGGGAGATCCAGCGATCAGTCTTGGGGGGTAATCGCTCTTGCTTTAACCTCCCTGGATCTGGATTGTGATCTAGGGTGGAAGTTGTGGGTGGGTTTACAGCTTGCCAGAAACGGAAGTTGCCCCCCACACGTTCGGGACGAAAATTCCTCTATCTGGCCTTAAAGCCATAGTGTGGCAACAAGCCCAAATGTCAAGCAATTAAGTGGCAACATGCCAAGGCAAAGGAAACAGAAAAATGCAACCCTAGACCCCTATTTTGGGGGCATAGAGCGGGAAAAGGACTGTGAGGTCAGAAGTCCTGCTCCAAAAGCCCCAGGGGAAAACATGAGCGGGTTGCAGGCCATAGAGGACCTTAAGAAGGACTTTAAAAATCAAATAAGAGAAGTGGAGGAAAAATTGGAAAGAGAAATGAGAAGGATGCAGGAAAAGTATGAAATGAGGGTCAACAGCCTGACTGAGGAAAACAACACCTTAAAAAATAGACTAGCTCAAATGGCAAAGGAGGCCCAAAAGGGCAATGAGGAGAAGAATGCCTTAAAAAGTCGAATTTGCCAGATGGAAAAAGAATCTCAAAAGTTCACTGAGGAGATTCATTCCTTCAGAGTTAGACTGAGCAAATGGAAGCTAATGACTTTATGAGAAATCAAGATGCTGTTAAGCAGATCCAAACAAATGAAAGATTAGAAGGCAATGTGAAATATCTCATGGGAAAAACCACTGACCTGGAGAATAGATCCAGGAGAGACAATTTAAAAATTATTGGACTACCTGAAAGCCATGATCAAGCAAAGAACCTAGAAATCACCCTTCAAGAAATTCTCAAGGAAAACTGCCCTGATGTTTTAGATCCAGAGGGCAAAATAGAGGTTGAAAGAATCCACCGATCACCTCCTGAAAAAGATCCCAAAAAGAAAACTCCCAGGAATATTATAGCCAGGTTCCAGAATCCCCAGATCAAGGAGAAAATACTACAAGTGGCCAGGAAGAAACAATTTCAATATTGTGGAAACACAATCAGAATAGCCTAGGACCTGGCAGCTTCTACACTGAGGGATCGAAGGGCATGGAATATGATATTCCAGAGGGCAAAAGAACTGGGAATTAACCCAAGGGTCACCTACCCAGCAAAACTGAGTATTTTGTTTCAGGGGAAAATATGGTCATTCAGTGGAATAGAGGACTTTCAAGCATTCTTGAGGAAAAAACCAGAATTGAATAGAAAATTTGACATCCAGACACAAGAAGGAAGAGATGCCTGAGAAGGTAATCAGGGAAAAGAAATCAAAAGGAACTTATCAAAGTTGAACTATTTACATTCCTATATGGAAAAGCAATAACTGTGACTGATGATATCTTTCTCACTATGAAAATAATGGAAGAAGGGGTGTGGTCATATGAATACATATGTGAATGTGTGTGTATATGGTTACAGTTATATATGGATAGAGGGCATAGGTTGAATTTGTTGGGAAGGGAGAATACTCAAGGGATGAAATTATGAGGTGAGAGAGGAAAGTGGCAAGAGGAGATGGGGAGAGACAGGGTAGGGTAAACTATCCCATGTAGAGAAGCAAGGGGAAGTGGTTGCAAAGGAAGGGGAGAATAAGGAAGGCTAAAAAGGCAAAACCACATTCACATTGAATTTGGTTCAGGGAGAAAATGACATACATACTAAATGGGATATCTCAACCTGCAGCAGGATAGGGGGAAGGGGGATGAGAGGAGGGATGATGGATGGGAGGGCATCCTTGGGGGGAGGGGAGGTTGGAAGTACCCACTATAGAAGAGGGACAGGATCATGTAGGGAATGGACCAGGTGGGGGGTGGGATGAGTGGGAGGGAATTATAAGCAGCCTTGTACAATATATCTACTATGATAATGTTTTGCATAGCTAGACATGTACAATATATACTGAATTACTTATCTCCCAAGAAGGAATGGGTGACAAGGGAGGAAGGAAATGGATCTGAAATTTGAGGTCGTAACATTAAATGTTTCAAATATATATATAAATACTATTATTAATACTCTTTTGCCTATAATTGGGAGATAAGATGTGCAGGCATTGGGACACAAAGATTCATCTTCCTCTAATGGAAAGTCGATGGGGGTATGGGAGAAGGTATGGGAGAGAGCAGATTGGAGGAACCGATATCTTGTGGGACTGCTATTCTGGGAGGTTGGGTAGGGGAATAATGGGGGGAAAATGATTGTAACTCAAAACCTGGCGGAAATGAATGATGTAAAACAGAAGTTAATAAAGTATTTGTTTAAAAAAAAAAAATCCCCAATACCACTCAGCTAGAAACAAATACAACCTGTGTCTTTCATTAAAACCAGATACCCTACACATACTGCTGGCTGCAGGGGGCCTTCTTGTCACTTTCAAACTAACCAAAAAGCAGGCGATTGAGGGTGGTGGTCAAAGGCTAGACAAGAATATTTTACAACTGTTAACAGGTGTCTTTCTATAGCATCACAAATTTGGGGAAGTATTTCATGGGATGGCCTCCAGCAGGATTGATTTTGAATATAGATCATATACTTAGAATTCAAAAAGATATTGGACCAAGTAAAGCAAAATCCTCATTTCACAAGTGAGGAAACTGAGACACAGAGAAATTAAAGTTTTCCCTGGGCCTCATGGGTCATATGTTCTAGAAGTACAATGGATTCACTGAAGAGGAGGATAGTTTCCAAGAGTTTGACCAGAGAAAGAACCTATACTAGTCCTACTCCTCTTCTTATGGATGACCCACAAACCATGGATGCTAAGATGTTCCCTAAATCACTGAAAAAACACAATCTAGAAAATGACCAACCCCTTTGTTATGTATTATATTTATTATATATTACATTGTTATATATCATAATATAATCATAAGTTGTTTAAAAGGACTTGAGGATTTCCAGTCTAACTCAACTTAAAATAAAAATTTTAAATAATTAAAATGAGGAAATTGAGTACCAAGGAGGTTAAATGACTTAAATGATTATACGTGTAAGTGACAAGATTAGAACTCAGGTCTTCTGATTCCAAATGTAGTGCTCTTTCCATTGTACCACACTGTACTTCAAAATTACCAGAAGTTGAAAGAAGAGCTAAATGAAAAAGAGCTCAAATCAACAAATCAGTTCAGTAAAAGGGGGGGAAATCTATTAAATTGTATTGCAATAGAGACACAGCCAATTAATTGTATTTTTCACTTTTCAGTTGATTGTATTAACACCATCTAAATAAGTTTCTTCCCCTCCAAAATGGCCAAGTCCTCAATTTTTCATTTAATGACAAAGGATCCAACCAATATTAGGAGATTTTTAGGGGAATGAATTCTGTTTTAGTAGGAATTCAATCAGGACTATCACATTGGAGTTGAGTAAGAAACCCTTCCTCTACAAAACTCTGATTTAATTTAAATAATAGATTCTCTACTTTAGACTCAAAAGTTGCTGTCACAAGATTTTTATTTAGCATCTACTATGTGTCAGACACTGTACTGAACTCTAAGGATAGAAAAAAAGATTTTAAAAAACCCAGTTCCTGTTCCCATGGGACGTGGGAGAAACAACATACAACTATGTAGAAACAAGATATATCCAAGATAAATTGGAGACAACAGAGGAAAGGTACTAGCATTAAGGAAAATTGCAAAAGGCTTCTGTAGTGGTAGGACTAAATTTAGCTGAGACTTGATGAAAGCCAAAGAAGACAAGAAATGAAGATGAGGAAGGACACAATTCCAGGCATGGTGGACAGCCAGTGAAAATGCACTGAGTCTGGAAATACAGTACTTTACATGAAGAACAACAAGAATATCATTGTCACTGGTATGCAGGGAGAAGTAAAATCTGATGAGTTTGGAAAGGTGGGATGGTATCAGGCTATGAAGGGCTTTGAGCACCAGATTATTTGCTCCTAGAGGTGACAGGGGAAAAGTCTAAACTCACTAAGCTCAGGATACATTGAGATCCTTTGTTCTTCTGCTCACTCCCTGGGACAAATCACCCCCATCCACCTGTGCCTTATGTTCTCCTTACATAAAATAGGATGTTTTTAAAAATCTGTCTCTAATATCTACCTGATTAAAAACATTTTGAAAAGAGAAATATGTGGAAATACTTTGATTTGTTACAAAGAAATGTTTTATATAAACACAAGGCATTCTTTTTTGCTACTATCTAACATTAAAAAATACTAAGTAGCTTTATAATAATAGCATTTTTATAATGCTGTAAGGTTCACAAAGTACGTGACCTATCATTTAATCCTCACAGCAACCTTGTGAAGTAGGTGCTAATTTTATTGCCACTTTATAGTTGATAGTGATTTCAAGCAATCAATCAATAGACATTCATTAAATGCCTTCTATGCAGTAGGCCATGGATGGGAATCTGCAGCCTTGAGGCCACATGTGGCCTTCTAGGTCAAGTATGGCCCTTTGACTGAATCCAAGCTTTATAGAACAAATCCTTTTTAAGGGGATTTGTTCTGCGAAGTTTGGATTCAAAGGGCCACATGTGAGGACCTAGAGGGCCACATGTGCCCTCAAGGCTGAAGGTTCCCCCCCGCCCTACACCTTTACTGTTGTCCAAGGTCATAAGGCTCATGAGTATCTGATGCAGAATTTGAACTCAGTTCTTCCTGACTCCAAGTTGAACCCTTTCTCTACTATACTTTATATAGTACTGTGGTACGATGAGAAATGTTAAGACAGCGCCCACTTCTGTGTTTGGATTGAGTCCTAATCAGGTTTCTCATTTTTATGTGTCTTTTGGTTTGTGATCCCTATTTGGTTCTATTAGTTTTGTTTTATTCTTTTTCCTAGATTGATGGCCACTTTTACTTTAATTCTTGCTGAACAACCTTTGTCTTTAGAAATTGGAAATTTTGAAAATTGTAAATAAATTAATAAAAGTCCACGTAACCTTCAGATTTTAAAGTTAGTTTACTAAGAGAAGAAATGGTGGTCAGGACTTCAGGTTTATCTCATCTATTTAAGAATGTGTCAAATGAGCTTTAGTTTGTTGTACCTAGAATTTCCTGAAGGGAATCTGTATTGATGCCACATATAAAGAAATGACTCATTTTAAATTAAGGATACTTACATTTCCATAATGCAATGAGCCTGAGTCTATCCTTGGACATATATGCTTCTGATTAATTAGCAAAAAAGGCATTCTGAGTCCAGAGGAAGAATGTCCCTGAAGTGGTGGGTAGTCAGGGTCACATGTTACAAAGGAAAATTTTTAAAATAACAAAGACCTCTTCCTCGTCTTCCCTGAGCCCTCTCTTCTGCTATTCTTACAATTCATTCACTGTCACAAAGCTTCCCTGTGGGTAGAAAAAAGACTGCCAGTGGTCACCAGCTTTCCCCCTGCTTTCATACCAACACAACTACATGATCCCAGTTCAATTTTATTTTTTCCCTTTCATGATTACTGTTCTCTTACCATTAAAATGGTCCTTTGGGGGACATAAACCGATTAAACAGTTGATACTTTTACCTTCTGCTCTGAAAACCAGTGACCAGCATGGAGAGTTCTGGCACATTCTCGCTTATTCATTCTCTT
This sequence comes from Gymnobelideus leadbeateri, assembly GCA_011680675.1. Classification (NCBI taxonomy): domain Eukaryota; kingdom Metazoa; phylum Chordata; class Mammalia; order Diprotodontia; family Petauridae; genus Gymnobelideus; species Gymnobelideus leadbeateri. The sequence goes on along the minus strand of WOXC01008706.1, from coordinate 33,601 downwards.
CTGGTTTCCCTCCCTTTCCCAAAACAGTCAGGTCCCAGAGCTCAAGTACTCCAAATGCAAACAGGCCCCAAACCAAGTGTGCAGCATATGGCCCCTTATGATCTGTCTTATGATCTCATCCAGTTGGATGGTTATTTTTACAGACTGGTATTAAGAAGCATAAACCAGGAATTTTATACACTGGTACATTGGATATTCTCCTCCTGCTATACAGATGGTACATTCCCAGGATTATAAAGTATAACAGATAGGGCTTTATTCTCTCCCCTTCAGACCCAAGGCCCTCCTGGGCAACACACACACACATACATGTACACTCACACACACACACTCTCACACACACACACACACACACACACACACACACACACATACCACCCAACCACACCATCACATGTTCCCCTCTCCCTCATTCTTCTCAATTCTTCTCTTTCATTCTCCCTTTCTCTCTCTCATCCCCATTCTCTCTCCCTCCTCCCTTTTCTCTCCCCCCTCTCCCCTCTCCTTTTCCTCCACCATCCCCATTCCTTCAGCCCCTAAGCATTCTCCCCCATTTACAATAATGGTAATATAGGTAATATATTTCTTCCCTCAGCTCAAGTTGCTGTTGGTAAGTGGAGGACAATGAATATATCCTAAATAGCATTCCTTGAAGAAGCCAGTTGTTACATGTCAGATGAAATAGAGAGTCATCTGAGTTAAGCTACTGGCAGGCATTTCCTTACCTCTGGCATACTGTACCCTGCACAGCCCAGAAACATACAGAACAGTCACAAAGTCACCTAATTTCCTCCCTTGATCCCTTATTCTCTAAATGTCCCTATACAATAAGCTCAGTTTCACTTAATGGAAGAGAGAATTAAATATAATGCCAGGCAGACAACCCTACAATGTAGCAACAGCGAAAGGCTTGGAAAACTATTAGGACTTCAGTCCTAATCAAAAAAAGGAATAAGTGTATTGGGCTTAGAGGTGAGGGCCATGTGGAGAATCACTGATAAGTACCAGCACTGCTACTGTAATAGGAATCTGTTCTCTAGCATCTGAAGAGCCCAAGCAATACCAAAAGCCCTCAGATTTATTAGTCTTGCAATTAATCTGAAAAATAAGACAATTTATCCCATTCTTCCTTCTCTCCCATTCCTATATGTCATAGTTGGGTTAAGAGATTTCCCTGTATGAAATGTGAGATTTGTAAATGTTTTAAAAATGAAAGGTGATACATGAATTCATTGTTTTAAAATAGGATGGAGCAGAATAAGTTGGCATAGAAATATCCTTCTTAGTCATGCCCTTCTTTTGCTAGTCAAAACTGTTTCTCAACACTCAGAAAATTCCCTAACAGATCTTTATAGACCTTGTCTGAAAAGCCTCCCCAGTTTGATAAGGGGAAAACTCAAGGCTTTTTTCCTCTCATTCCACATGGCTTACAAATTATTCTCTATATTCCATATTTCATTTTTATTTGTTTTCTTGCTACCAACCCTAAAATGTGCTAACTCAAGAAGTTTTGCATAATGATGAGGTCCAAGGCATGGACCATATCCCAGATGAGTTAAACAGCTTTACCACAATCCATGGTCACATACCAGGAGATCCTCAAGTACGGCCCTTTGACTCAGTCAAAGGGCCGTACTTGAGGACCTAGAATGTCACATGTGGCCTCAAGGCCATAGGTTCCCCACCCCTGTCATGGACCATTCCTCTTGTTCTGCCATCTAGAAAGCATAGTGGTCTACATTACCATGGCATTTTATATGGGATATCTCATTTGATTCTCACAAAAACCTTATAAGGTAGTAAAAATATTATTTGCATTTCACAGATATGGAAAATGAATCTCAAAAAGAGTAAAAAAGGTCTTGCCAAAAGTTACACAGCTAGCAAGTAGGACAGCTGGGACTTGAACCCAATTTATCTGAATCTTCAGTGCCCATTCCACTAAGCCACATTTTGGAAATAATGACTTTGGATGACCCTTGGAGGTCCTCAAAGGATAACTAGATGTGGAAATAATAGTTTACAGAAATCATATCATATGAACTCCTTAATGGTTCACTGAAGCCAAGGGACCACTAAGTGGACCAGAGGTCATTGCTTTTCCCTTTGTTAGATCTTAGTTCAGAGAGAGATATAGAAGTTCCCTGAGGCATCCTAACCCCACCTTGAATGCCATGCCTATAATACCTTTTCCTCCATCTAGTTCCTCATGAAAAACCTGCAACAATAGCTCTTTGCCTAGAAAACAGCAGAGAATCCCTGCCTGGCCTCTGACCTGCTTTCATTACAGAGGTCAGGCCAGTTAGAACAACATGGAAATTATGCACTCAAGTGTTTTAACCTATAGAGTTGGAGTATAAAATGCCTTTGAAGTCACTAGAGTCTAAGGGGAGGATTTTTAAGTATCCTGGCAGGGCACAAAATAAAGCACAGAGGTAACCAAGACCTCTTACAGGAGTCTCTTATACACTGTATGTTCTTAGTTCAGAACCTCTCTGTTCACATAGAATAATGAATTCTTTTTTTAATGTACACTCATTGTACTTTTCTCCTATAAGCCTCCATAGTACAGGATTGCCATTGGATTTGACCTCAGTTCAAGGAATATTATTTCCATGTATTTTGATTTTTCACAGCTTTATGATTTCATTAATGTGGATAGGTCCCTCCAACCATATCAATCTCATAAAGGTTATGCCTGCCCATCCAGTACTACTGCTGCCAATCCCTCCCAGAAATCTACCCCAGGAGTCTACCCAATATGCTGGGGACATGCCCCTACTTTTTCTTGACATTGTGTGGATGCCAATGGAGCACATGGGCTTTCTCTTAATTATCAATAGCTTGTATTACATAACCAGTCTGTGGTTTTTTTCCAGTCATTCATCTGAATGATGATGACATCCTCTTTCTGTACAATTCCTCTTTTATAATGTAATCAGGCTTGCTCACACCCACCATGCTGTTCTCCATTGGCTTTTAGGTAAACCTTAATTTAAATTTTTCAGAGATGGTGTTATTTCATGACTAGAAGTCATATAATATCACTGGAATAATATTGGTGCTAATTTTTTTAAAATGAGCTTTTGCTTGGAGACACTGAAATAACAATTTCCCAAAGGTTATACAGTCCACAGCCTGCTGTTGTCCCTTGTTCAATTCTAGACCCACTTCAATAAATGATGGCTTGTCAAATGCCAAGATGTCAAATACCTACCCTGCTGTCCAACCTCCAGCAAATCCTTTCATCTCTTTGGGTTGATTCCGTTTCCTCCTCTATAATAGGAAGGGGTTTACTATATGAAGTGCACTACACTTCTAAGGCCTCTTTCAGCTTTAAAATACTATCTGAATTCAATTGCTCTCAGATAATATGGGCTGATTCAGACAGAATATGGAACATGTTTTCTGGGCCCATATTCTGAGAATATCCATTAAGAGATTAAAATATAGCTCTCAAAGGGTTACCAAAGTTCTGAAAATTGCGCAATTAAAATCTGCCTTCTACTAACTGGAATGGATTATTTTAGAAGCCAAGAGAGCATCTTTGTCTTCATCTGGGTGTGAGGTCTCTGTTTATTACCCATTTTTAAATGAAAAAATCATGACAATTGTGATTTACTTGAAGTTGGAAGGCAGGATAGCCAGGATCAATACTTATAAAGCTCCCTCTAACATCGTAAGCAAGTAAGATGTGCTCCAGCTCCAGTGTGTGTATATGTGTGTATATGTGACATTTGTGCACACATATACAAACTAAAATAAGGGATCCTCTCAGAATTAACTAGCTGCTTTCTAAGAAATAGTGCTGGCTTTGGAAACTTTGCTACTTTCAGGAAATCCGAAATCCAATAAGCCTAGATTTTGTGTCTACTTTTAACAAACCTTGGTGATTTTTTCAAAGAGATCTCTTGCATGCCTGCTGGTCATGAGGTTCTCCATTAATTATTTTTCCCTCTATTAAGTCTCAGGATGATACAGAAAGGACACATAATGTGTTTACTGCGTTCACATTCTGAGAATGTGATGTCAATCAGGAAAAAAAAGAAACAGCTCCAGGTTGATGCATGAAAATAGTTTCTACCATGAGAAAATCCACTATGAAGGTGAAGAGTTCTTAGTCAACTTGCAAAATAGAATACACACACACACACACACACACACACACACACACACGCATACACACATATGAAAAGAAAGGTAGGCAAGATCTCTTCATGATCTTCAAGAAGCCAAGGATATAACATATATTGTTTTATCAGACAAATCTCCCTCTTTCCCTCCCTGGGGAAAGGGACTGCCCTTCATCTTGCTAACCTGACAATACTGAATGTGAATGGGTGGGTTGAAGAACAGTTTTAGGGTGACTTATGTTGATTTGCAGAACGATTATAGACTCATTCATTGGTTAGGGAATGGCAGGCAGCATAACTCAGGGGAGAAAGAAACAAATGGAAATGTCCCACTGAATAGTAAAATAGCAGGGAACAATTGGAAGGCAAACAAATAAAAACTGGAAAGTTTACTTATGTTTCATTCTCAGTTAAAAAGGAAACAGTCTTGAAATTCTAAAACACACAGCAATGCTTGGGAGTAAAATGTTGGAGGGAATGAAATGTAGTCAGAGGAGTGTGAAATTCACCTGAGAAGTTATATTGTTTAGCAGGAAAAATAATAATAATACTGCCATTGATTGCTTTATTACTGCCTCAGTCATCTTCTCCACCACTTGTTTAAAAGTCCTAATGCCCTCTCTCATTTGGAACATTCCCTTACCTATCTCCCTCTCTGTCATTTATCAAGATCTAGAGACGGATCACCAGGCAGTCTTTGGCAGACCTGTAGAACAGCCTCAATCTAGAAAAAGAATAAGAGCTCTTAATATACCATTGTTAACTAGTAATTGCTTTCTTTTTCTTGCTTGCTTGTTTCCCCTCTCCACCCCCAACCCCCCCCCCCCCCACACACACACCTTTTAAAGCCATGGGCAATTTCTTCCAGTCCAGGAGACTGCTTTCTTGAAGTTTTTGTTTAAAGTCTTAAAAAAGAAGACTTTCCAAAGAAATAATTACAGCTTACATGCCCCACACTTTTAACAAATATATTCTAACCTCATTTGGTATGAAAGCCAGGTTTTTTTGCACCTTGAAGGGACTAACTCTCCTATCCTCTAGGATCTTCTACCTTCCTTTTTAAGTCACAAAAAGCTCCCCATTTGTCTCTAAAGGTGAAATTAGATGCCCTCCCATTCACCATTGAGTAAAGTTTTAAATTAGATAAAATAGTAATGGTTATCTCTGAATGTTAGGGCAGGCTTCACAGAAAGAAATTAGTTTTTTTCAAAGGAACATCCATAATCTTAGCCATTCATTTGAGTTCTTCCAATGTTTTTGTTCCCTCTGGAGTGATAACAAGCTTCCAAGACAGTATAGAATTCACACAGATATTGTTTGGACTCATTTCAAAGGAGTACATTTAGGGTCTAACACAAAACACCAAACTGGTTTATATGATCTTCAATCTTAACACTAACAAGTAGGTACAGCAATTTGCATGAAAAGATATCAATATAAATGCACAAAAAATTCATTGAAGAACTTGGATGTGTAGAATATGTGTTCAGAAGATGGAAGCAAGTATGAGTAGTAGAGACTGAGCTAAAAAAATCATGCATTCTCTGAAGATTATTGTCAGGAATGGTAAAGTTCAGACTAAACGTATGCTGAATTAACATGAGGGGTGACAAACAGTTTAGCTTTATTGTGGCTAAGAGGAAGAGCAAAGAATATAGAAGGTGCCTATGATAATGCTAACAGGAAACAGAAAGAAGATGAAAATATTCAATTCTTATTTGGCTTCTGTGGGTTTTTTTTTTTTCTGTGTGGGAGAATTTCATTCACTATCACTCTAGAAAACACTGCACAAAAATAGTTAATAGGAAATAGGCTCTCATAATTACTGAGGATCTTTGGTAAGAAAGAAACTCATGCCTGCCTTAGAGGAACTGCTTTTACCAGACCTAGCTGAACTACATTAGAGAACTTGTGGACATAATTGCTGAATCACTGTTGATAATCTCCAAAGAATTATAGCAAATAGGAAAAAAAATCTACAAAACTGGAAATGAATTCAAGATTCTAACAGAAGGAGGCAATTGAGTTAATTAATGATTTAGCATCAGTTTAGAAGACCTTTAATGGAGTACCCTAGGGATCTGCACTGGTCCTTGTGTGGGTTAAAATTTTTATCAATGACTTGAATAAAGATACATATGGCAAGGTTATCAAATTTTTTAAATGAGATGAAGTCAAGTTAGAATTCAAAAAAGATCATTGGCATTCCAGAACATTGGTCAAATCAAGTAAGATGAATTTTAATAGGGGAAATATAGTTTTATAGTTGTCTTCAAGAAAGCCAATTCCACTAAGCACAAGATAGGAGATATGTCTACTTCGCAGATTGCCTTTTTAAATCTCTAGGAGTTTATTAGAAGATTACAAAATCACTGTGAATCAATGCTGTGATGTAACAGTTAATATTGTCTTAGGCTACATTAAAAGAAGCATAGGGCCCAGGAATAAAACGGTTATTGTTCATATACCATTCCATGATCAAATCATATCTGCATTATTGTGTTCAGTTCTGGGTACCACTTCCAGAAAGAACATTTATAAGCTAGAAAATGTGCAGAGAAGTAGTGAAAGGTCTAAAAATTTATTCCATATGTGGAATGGTTGAAGAACCTGGTTATGTCCATCAAGAAGAGATTTAAGGGGGGAAATTACATTTATCTACAGCTATGAAGGACTTTCACATAGAAGGGGGATGGGATGCTGCTTGGAGGGCATGAGTAGAAACCATAAAGAGGCAAATTTAGATCTGAGGTAAGAAAAATCTTCCTAACAATGAGACCTATTAAAAAGAGCCCAGCCTCCCTTGATAGCTTCAAACAGACTAGATAACTTATCAGGCACATTAAAGAAGGGATTCTTGGGTGGCTAGATGGCACAGTGAATAGAGCACTGGCCCTGGAGTCAGGAGGACCTGACTTCAAATCCGATTTCAGATGCTTAACACTTCCTAGCCATGTGACCTTGGGCAAGTCACTTAAGCCCAATTGCCCTGCCTTCCCCCCTCCAAAAAGCAAAAAAAAATATTAAGAAGGGATTCTTTTCCAAGTATGAGTTGGACTGAATGAACAATTCACAATTCTATAATCTGTGAATTAGGGCAGCTAGGTGGTATAATGGATAGAGTACCAGGCCAGGAAGACTTATATTTGTTCAAATCCAGTCTCAGACACTTACTAGTTTTTTGACCCTGGGCAAGTCACTTAACCTTGTTTGCCTCTGTTCCTCATCTATAAAATGAGCTGGAGAAGGAAATGGCAAACCACTCCAGTATCTTTGCCAAGTAAACCCCAAATGGGGTCACAAAGAGTTGGACACCACTGAAATGATTGAACAACAAAACAAAATCTGTGAATTATCATGTGTGTCGATGGGTATAAGGTTTCTTAACTTTCAAAAAGAAGGAATAAGATCTCTAGTTCTTATGGACTTGACATCAAGTTCTAGAAAAGGCCGTTAAAAGAATCAGGATCATTAAGAACCAACATGGTTTTATCAAGAATAGGCCACACTAGACCAACCTTATTTCCATTTCTGACAAGATCACTAGACTGATAAATCAAAGGAATTTTATAGACTAGTAGATTTTAGCAAATGTTTTGACAATATATCTTATAAAAGTATTTTGTATATAAGATGAAAAGATGACTAGATAATAATAAAGAGTACTGATTAGGAGTTTGATTACTTTGACAGAAGAGCCTAGAGGAGTGATCCAGGGATCTGTCCTTGATTCCATGCTGGTCAACCTCATTAACAGTATTTGAATGAGGGAAACTTGGAAATGCTTGCAAAATTTGCAGATAATAAAAAAGGCGAAAGGGATCACTAATTCACTGAATGATGGGATCAGGATCTAGAAAATCTGAAAATCATAGGCTAGAGGGGCAAGTCTCATAAGATGACATTTTAATGGAAATAGAGGTAAAGCACCCAATCATATTTGGATTTAAAAAAATCTACTAGGCAATAGATCATGTTAAAAAATATCTGGTGACTTTAGTAGGCTATAAAGTCATTATAAGTCACAACTTAACCTGACATGTATCCACAAAGGCTGGTTTGATCTTGAGCTATGTTAGAAAAAAAAGTATGATTTCTAGAATATGAGAGGTGATAATTTCCTTATACTCTAGCCTGGTTCAGACAAAACCTAGAGTGCTATACTCAGTTACGAATACCACATTTAAAAAAAATAATATTGACAAGCTGATGCATTTCCAGAGTGGGACACGGAGGATGGTTAGAGGACTAGCTGTAAATACAGAAAAGGGAGACAACAAGGGAGATAGTCTTCTAACTTCTATTTGGAGCAACGTTTAATTCCTTCCAACTGAGGGAATTCAAGTATGTTTATAGGTCCTCACAGGCAACACAGAACACAAGATTTAAAGAGGAATTTCCCAACTAGTAGTTTGATGAAGGTCTTGAGTCTTGATGAAGTTTGATGAAGTTCTAGAGTCTTGGCATCTTTCAGAATGCTTTGGGAAGGAGACTTGAACCCTGGTAATCCTCTGGGATTTGAGGAAGAACACTAGGCATTTTCTAGAGTTCCCCCTGAATATGGGTTACTATTGTTTCTCCCCAGAAAAATGACTCCTGAGCCAACTTTAATCTATCAACAGAGAAATTTTATTGCTTCTCCCCACTAAATTACTTGGTTCATGTAACATTGTCATCATGGCATAAAGATAACTGAAATCTGGCTCAGTTCTAGGCAGCTCTAGGCTGCTTCACTGATAGAAAGACTGAAAGCATTATAGATTAGTTTCCTTGCTGTCTTTGTTCCAAACATTAATGTTTAAAATGATATGATACAAGAATCAACTGAAGAAACTGAGACTGTTTAAACCTGGAAAATAGAAGATTTAGGTTGGACATGATTACTATAGAAAGGTATTTTAAAGACCATGATATAGAAGTGAAATTAGCCTTAGTTTGCTTGATCCCAGAAGGTAGAACTAAGAACAATGACTGAAAATTGTAGAATCATATTTTAGCTTAGTGAATGGGGAAAAGAACTTGCTAACTGGAGCTTTCCAAATATAGAAGAGAATAACTCCATAAGTAGTGAGTTCTCCATAAATGGAGGATTTCTGAAGATTAGACAATAATGAAACGGACACATTATAGAAGGGATTCATGTTTAGGTATGGCTTGAGCTCCAAGATAATCTCTAAGGCCCTTTCAATATCTGAGCTCATATGAGACCTCCAAAGAAATTCAGGGCTTCAGATGCAGGGTTCAAATTTGAGGTATTTCTCTTTTTAGTAAATGTGGTAACTTTAAAGTGAATGAGAGGCACTGGTACCAAAGGTACCTTCACTACAGAAATTGAATGAGGATGAATCAAGTAAACCTGACTTGAACCTTTACTCTAATTCACCGTGAAATTCCAAAATCATCTCAACTGTAAGCTTAAGGATCATATTAAAATTTCATATTATCTTCTCTACCCAATGAATGATAAAACTGTGTATATCCTTTGACCCAGCAAGATCACTATTGAGTCTGTATCCCAAAGAGATCAAAGAAAAGAGAAAAGGACTTATTTGTACAAAATATTTATAGTAGCTCTTTTTGTGGCAGCAAATAAATGGAAGTTGAGGGGATGCCCATCAGTTGGGGAATGGCTGAACAAGTTGTGCTGTATGATTGTGATGGAATACTACTGTGCTATAAGAAATGATGAGCAGAATGGTTTCAGAAAAACCTGGGAACACTTAGATAAACTTATACAAGTTGAGTAAGCAGAAGCAGGAAAGTGTTGTATACAGTCACAGCAACATTGTAAGGGTGATCAACTGTGAAAGACTTAACTACTCTGATCAAGACAATGATCCAAAACAATTCTAAAGGACTTATGAAGAAAAATACTACCCACCTCCAGAGAAAAAAATCTAATGAACACTGAGTGCAGATTGATGTTTTGCATGATTTCACATGTATAATATTGCTTGCCTTCTCAATGGATAGGTGAAAGGTGAGAAGGAAAGAGAGAATAGGGAACTGAAAAAAAATTTAGATGAATGTTAAAAAAATAAATTAAGCTTTTTTATTTCATGTTATCATTGGAAGGGTTTAATATTATTACAGATTTGGAGCTGGAAAGGACCTGACATTATTTGGCCCAACCCCCTTTCTTTACACATGAGGAAACCAAGGTTCAGAGGAATTAAGGGACGTGCTCAAATTCTCATGATAAATAAAAAACAAAAGCAGGATCTGAAGCCAGGTCCTCTGACTCCTCATCTACTACATCCACCACAAATCACACATATAGATATGGAAAAAAATCATAGAATTTCAGACTTGCAAGGGGTCTCAGCAGCCACCAAAACAAACTCATAACTGAAAAATAAGAATCTTTTCCACAGCATACCCAACCAGTAGTCATCTAGCCTTTCCTCAAAAATATCCACTAATGGGGGAACACACTATCCCTAAAGGTAGTCCTTTCCCCTTTTTGATAGCTCCAATTATTCTAAAGTTCTATTGGGCAGAAATTACTGCTTTCCCTTCTTCTGGACACTCTCTTATTAAGGTAGCTTAAGCCTACACAGCTGCCAAGTAATACTGTTGCTTTAGAATGAGTTTGCAATCAATTCAATCACCTAAGGCTATTTCACATCAACCACTGTTACAACCCATCTCTCCCATCCTGTACTGGTAAATCTGATGTTGTGAATTACAGTGTCAGGCTTTACATTAATCCTGATTACATTTTTTAAGCGATCTATGATTTCAATGCTGTAGGAAACTTCCAGTGTAGAAATCCCTCAACAATTGAGATCAGCAGAGTTTTGCAATTTTTTTGTCTCACAAAGTTGCTGGAACAGTCTTTCAGTAACTTGACAAGAGTCACACAGCTGATGTCAGAGATGGCACTTCCTTCTTGAAAGCTGCTTTCTGTTCACTATGCCAAGTTTTTACCAATTAAATTTGAGCTCATTAAATAGCCATATTATTGAAACCTTCCAGGAAAATAATAATAATAAATACATTATAAAGCACATTAATATTTATAAAGCACTTTCTCTACAAAAAGAATAAGGAGCTCCACAACCTCAAATACATACTGATTTTACCTTGGACAAATCACTTAAGATTTTTGATTCTCAGTGTGTTCATTTGTAAAATAAAGGGAGTTGAACTCTAAGGCCATCCAGTTAAAAAACCTATGATCTCATTATCATCCCATGAAATATGTAGTACAAGTCCTATCATCAATTTTCTTTTTTGCTTTTTGGAGGGCAACTTGGGGTAAGTAACTTGGTTGCCCAAGGTCACATGGCTAGGTTTTTGTTTGTGTGTGTTAAGTGTCTGAGGCCGGATCCGAACTCAGGTCCTTCTGACTCCAGGGCCAGCGCTCTACTCACTATGACACCTACCCACCCCCCTATCATCAATTTTTGACAGATGAGAAAACTGAGGTTCAGAAACTTTAAATGACTTTTCCAAGGCCACCGGGGTGTTAAACTCAAATTCACATCTACTCAGTCCAGTATCAGTACATTTTCCACATTTCTCATTACATTGGAAGTGAAAAACCTTGTGTTTACATGCTCATTTCTAATGTGGTCTTAAGAGCATCCATTCTCTGGAATGATTGCTTCCGAGGAGGTGACGAGACTATTTGACCTCACAGGATTACAAATTGTATAGCTGAAAGCAGCTTCAAAGATCATCTGATCCAACCCTGTCATTTTACACATGAGGAACTGGGACACAGAAAAAGGAAGTGACTTGCCCAATGTCACAAGTACAAAAAAAAAAAAATAGAGCCAAGACCTCAAAGATCCCATCTGGAATTGTAATGTTTCTCTAAAATATATTTTTAGATACTGATTCTATCACACAATATTATTAGTTCTCCATCAACTGTGTCATCAGTAAGTGTAATAAGCATGTCAAATGTCTCTTCAAGTTGTTTATAAAAAATATTGACTAGAGCAATATTGACTGAGGACAAAATCAGTGGAACATTACTACAGACATCTTCAAGTTGGTATTAATTAATAAGCACTCTTTGCACTCAGTCATTTAACCAGGGCATTAAAACACCTAATCCCTAGAGCTGTAGACGATTTGTTAGCATGACACACCTTAACTGTAAGCAGAGTAGGTTGATTTAATTTGGCATACTCCAAATGGACCCATCATCAAGAAACTACCTACTGTACAAACTCGGGCTTTTTAGAATTTCCGGCACTGTTCATAGATTTTATTCCTAAAGGGTCATGTTCAAGGATACGTGGGCATTATAAATAACATAAAGTATTGTGTCACCAGATAGCACAGAATCACAGAATTTTGAACTTTGATGGGATGTCAGCTGCCACTCAGGCCTACCTATACATCCCAGAGGAATCTTCACTACAACTGGTGGTCATCTAACCTTCAGAACATCAGTGACAGAGTAGAAATCTAACATTGATATTTTAGGTTAAATATATATATGTATATATCATAGCCCCTTGTCTATGTGGCAGTTCTTCAAATATATGAAGACAGTAAACCTTTCCTACATGCCCCCACTTCTCCAGTCCCTTGTTGTTGGCAACAGCAACAAAAGGTTTTTTAAGTACTTAGCATGTATCAGGAACTGTGTTCAGCTCAGGAAATACAAAGTCTATTCTAATCAATCCCAGTTTCTTCAACTGATTCTCTTTGGACATTGACTCAAGCCCTTTACCATCTTGATTTTTCTCTTCTGGGCACCTTAGATCAGTGGTGTTAAATTCCAATGGAAATGGATCAGAATTTTGACTTAGAAAATGATATATATAGGATAGATGGAAAATAGTTGACAAAGGGAAGGCACCAGAATTAATAGGGACTGGAAAGGCTTCCTATAGAAAACTGATTTTATCTGGGACTTGAAGGAAATCAGTAAGTGGAGATAAAGGAGGGAGAGCATTGAAGGTATGGCAGAACAGCCAGAAAAAAATACCCAGAACTGAGAGATGTTTCTTGTTCCAGGAGCAACAAGGAATACATTGTTACTGGATCAAATATTATATGGGGATGAAGATTATAAGGTGTGAGAAGACTAGAAGGAAGGGGAGCTACGTTATGAAAAGCTTTGAATGCCAGAGGAGTTTGTATTTTATGCTGGAGGTGATAGAGAGTTGGTAGAGTTTAGTGAGTATGGTGGTGATATGGTCAGAATGACCCACTCCATCTATGAGTAGCATTAATTGCTAAGAAGGTGTTTTTAGAAAGCCACAAATTAACATTACTATGTTATATTGTACTTTCACTTATTTTATTAAACATTTCCCAATGACATTTTAATCTAGTACCAAGTAGGGAGTTTAGCTTGCTGGCTACATTTGACACGTCTGCTCCAGATTATTCATGACTTTCCCAAATTGTGACACCTAAACTATCAGATGTCTAACACTTTCATAGAAATTTGTGTCCTTGAGTAATTTATTGCACTGATATCAGTCACAGCAATGATTACTAAAGAATGGGATGTCTAAAGGTAAGTTTTGATTGAAGGGTATGATCATTGAAGAGTAAGGAAAATCTAGAAAACAAGAGGATACTGAATATTTGAAACATAAACATCAGGTTGGAGCAAGTGCATCAAAAGGAAGGGGAAAATGACAACAAAGACAAATTGTGTCTATTTCATAATTTTGCCTACAGACAATCTGGTCCTTTATTCAATTAATTCTCTAAAATTTATCAAGTTTTAATGTACTAAGAACCATACGCATAAAAGGCTTTTATGTTTTATGATCACATCTATTTAGGCAAGAGATCTAACCAGGTTTGTGTCTTTTCAATAGTACAACATTTTCATTATGCTGTTGAAACCAAGTTAATCTACCACATGGCTGAAATGGAAAACAAACATTTCAAACACAGGGTGTTCCAACTGGTTCCAGAATACTTGAGCACTCAGCAGACAGGTGCTTCTTGCCAAAAGAGGATTCACATTACTTTCTGAAAGTCAACAGTATTAAGGAATGAGAATAGGAAAAAAAAAGTGGCCTAGGTTAATTAAATGCCATGATCATATAGCTAGCAATTGTTAAACCAGGGCTAAAGTTTAGGTCTCTATATACTGAATCCAATGCTCTTTCTATTAAGATAGTTGGAAAACTCCACAACTCTACCAGAAAAGTAAATTTCACTGTGTGATTATGACGTTAACTAAACTAGGCCTCTATTTCCTGGTAAGTAATATAAGCAGGCTATAGTGAGTGATCTCCATGACATGTTAGTTCTTCCTATTATGAGAATGTGAGCTCCTTGAGAGCAGAGAATATCTTCCTTTTCAATTTGTATCCATGGTGAGTACCAGAATTCTTTGCTCATAGGAACTACTTAATAAATACTTTTCATTCATTCATCTAAGTGGTTTTAGCTTTAAAATTCTATGTTTCCACTAATATTCTGAGAAAAATTTTCTCAAAGGCAATCCAGACACCTTCTTCCTCCTATTCATTATCTATCTGTTACCAGTATATATTATTGGAAAAGTTCTACAATTTGTCACAATATACATTCTTCATCTACTTGGTCTTCCCATCATGAATGGACAGGCTAGTTTAAGTGACAACAGATCTCTTCTAAGAGGCTCTGCAATGTTCTGGGACTCGATGCAATCAGCAAAATGTCATCCACAAATAGAGTCATCTAGAAGATCTCACTAACCATGGGGAGTCACCTTTCACCAAATCATCTCCATCATAATGTCAATCATTCTCTTTTACTCCTTTCCTGATGTTTATTATCAAAGGGTCATTGAATAATTTATGTTGTCCTATCTCCCAAGGAATCTCAAATAATTTTGATGTATGGGTGGGAGATATCTTGTTGTAAAATGGGCTATAACTGGGTATTTTGTTCCCCTGAATGAAATTTTTTTATAATCAATAAACAATAAACACCTTTTAAACAGTAAATATATAAACTACAAAAAATAAACATCTTTCAATGAATTGTAAAAGATATAATCAACTGTGAAACATTGCTTCTGAAAGTATGATTCTTTTTTAATAATACCGTCACCAAGAATACCCTTATTGTGTGTAGAAAGAACTTTCAAAGATTTTGTAGAAATGAGAAATTAGGAATACAGCTTTGGAGTTATTGACGTACTCACTTTCACCTTTTTTCAGTATTAATAAGGCCTGGGATTTTTTCCACCTTTTCATGATCTTACCCTCCTTCAGATACCTTGCATATGAGTCCCTTGATACCCTGGAAATTGTATAACCTCCAGTATTGATCTATCCTATTATACTTGGTCCACTCCAACTTTTTTCCCATCTTTGTTCTCTATAGCACCATGTCTAGATACCTCCTTTATAAGCTCATCTGGGATCATGATGTTTCTCCATTGTATTTTATGGAAAAAACAGGCTTGGTTTTTTTTTTAATGGTTGTTATAAATCTTTTCCATTTTCCTCTTCCCATAGTCCATTTTCGTATGTGAATGCATTGAAGAACTACATACTTTCTTTAGTATGATTCTTTTGTTATGTTATATAACTTATTTAGAAAATAATAATGCTTTATTGGGTTTTTATCAAAGATTAGATCCAATTAGAATTATTTGGATAAAAATGACCGGATTCTAATACCAATGTATTTCAGTGAATGATTGCCCTTTTTTGTATACTGGTCTCTTGGGGAACCATATGTTTAACTAGTTGGTTTTCATGTAGTATAATTTTTAGTTTTTAATTTCTTGCATCATTAGCCAAAACCAAGATCAGGATTAGAAATACAGAAACTACAATGCTACCACATTTCTAATTTAGACTGGAGAAAAATTCTGTGGAAAGAACTATTATGTTTCTAATTCAATTTTCTTAACAAGAGGTCTAGTTAATTCTCTTTGTGAGAATTAATAATAGCAGTTGTTGTGTTGTTTTAGTCATTTTCAGTCATGTCTGATTTTCATGACTTGGAGGTTTTCTTGGCAAAGATACTGGAGCAGTTTGTCATCTCCTCCAGTTCATTTTACAGATAAGGAAACTGAGGCAAATAGTGTTAAATGACCTACCCAGGGTCAAACAGCTAGTTAAATGTCTAATACAAGCTTTGAACTCAGATCTTTCTGACTTAAGGCCCAACGCTCTGTCTAATGTGTATTTAGCTGTTGCACAATGATAAATAATGGTAATGATAACCACCACCAACATTGATATAGCACTTACTATGAGCCAAGTACTGTGCTAAGAACTTGCTCAGACATCAGAAATACCAAGGTCATATATTGTATTGATTTTTGTTTTGTCACTGGACTTGGATGACTCTGGAAGAGACAGTCAGACTGATCGTTTTACACAACTCTGCCTCACTTAAATCCAGTCCACACACAAGTCAAGTCATCACCTACAATGCCATTAGTTCTCTTTGAAAATGAAGGATAAAAAACAACCACAGCTAATCATTTATAATTATTTCATTTGACCCTTACTCAAACCTGGAAGGGAGATGCTATTATTATCCCCATTTTGCAGATGATGAATCTGAGACAAAGAGAGGTCATGTGACTTGCCCATGGTTGCACAGCTAGAAAGTATCTGAAATTGAATTTGAATTCAGGTATTTCTGATCAAAAGCCTGGAACCTTATCCACCATGCCACCTAACTGCTTCAATATGCCCAGCTAGAATTGCTAGAAAGAGGTAACTTCTGATACTTTCTGTCATTTTAATACTTCTCTGGTAAGTGAGCAGACCAAACCTGTTGAGCCTGAACTAGCCAACCTAAGATGCCAACTGAGATCTCAATCTCAAGACCACTGGTCTGGGTCATTAGAATTTAACATTATGAATGATCCAATAGTTTGGTCATATATGTTGAGGCAATCACCAGGAAGTAGATGACATGGCAGTAGTGCCTTGTATATGGCAGGCACTTAGCTTATAGACTTAATGTATTGGAAAAAGGCAAGTTCATGGTCCAAGGGAGTTTCTAGTAAGTCTAAAGCTTCTAGGGTTGAAGGGACAATGAAATAGAGCTTCCTAGAGCCTAACAGGTTGAGGAACCTGCTGCTTCAAGGTCATATGTAGCCCTCTAGGTCCTCATGTGACGCTTTGGCTGAATCTGAACTTCACAGAAGAAATCCCCTTAATAAAAAGATTTGTTCTTAAAACTTGGATTCAGTCAGAAGGCCACATATGAAGACCTAGAAGGCCACATGTGGCCTTGAGGCCATGGGTTCCCCACACCTCTCTCCCCTCCCCCCCAGAATCTTAGTAGGCAGGAGAGGTCTACAGAAGTTTTTCTAAGAAACCATTGAATGGCTTTCTCATGCATTTTAGGCTGAGAAAACACAGGGCTATCTACTCTGTTCACCACACTTACTGGATTTAAATGGCCCTAGATTAAGAGTTCTTAATTTGCTTTATGTCATGGATCCCTCTGGTAGTCTGGTGTAACTTATGGATCCCTTCTCAGAAAATATTAGAGATTAATAAAGATGTAATATTCCCCACTCAAATTCACAGATCATCTGAAATCAATCCATATACCCTTTATGGATCCATGGAACCAGGTAAGGACTCCTGCCCCGGATAAGTGGCAGATAAGAGGCAGATAGGTGGCACAGGTGGCAGAACACTGGGTCTGGAGTCAGGCAGCCCCAAGTTCAAATCCAGCCTCAGATGTTCACTTACCCCAGGTAAGTCATTTAGTCTCCTTGCCTCAGCTTCTCCAACTAATCAAAGGGAGATAATAAGAACACCCACCTCACAGAGTTATTGTTAGGATCAAATGAGAAGTACCTAGCACAGTGTATAGCATAAAGTAAACTCTATATCCAGCTTATTCCCTTCTCTCCCTGAATACTTTCTCCTGAAGTGCTCTCATTACTTTAACTTCTGGCAGATACACCCTCTATGGAAAGATAGGGGAAGCTAGAGGGAAATCCAAATGCTCTGAAAAAATTGGGTTCCCATTCATTGCTATATCAGCTCTCCAAGGTTTAGACCTAAACCCAAGACTTAGGCTTGAAAGAGGTTAAAGTTGTGATTTATAAGGCTCTTTGCTTCCTGGTCGCTGCAAGGTCATATGCCCTTTCCTATGCTCCAAAGTAAAGACTTTCCATGAGTTTTTCTTTTTAAAGGAGGAAAAGAGGAAGTCAAGAATACGAAGCTGGGGGAAGACTAAATTTTGAATAATTTTTGTCTTCACTGAAACTTAACTTTGGGTAATAATGACTTAAAAACTCAAATCCATTTCCCTACCATTGATCCATCCATTTATATGATACTATATGATAAACATTTCCATTTGGAGGTCTTCAATTGATATGTTTTTAGTGGGATACAGTTGTTTTTCTGCTTTGATATCAGGTGACACAGGTGTTCTTTAAATCTAGGATATGAAGGTTATTAAAAATGATTTCTAGAAGTCCCTTTAATACCTTGGGGCTGGGGAAGGGGGAAGGGGAAGACACAGATAGACAAAGCTTCATATGGAATACCCCTTACCTACCCCATTCTGACAGGGATTGTACTGACCTTAATAATAATGTCCAGATTTGAACATGGAAACAAGCAGAAAATGGATTTGGAAGGATCTGGGAGTTATTAACTGCAATAGAAATCCTCAAAGCTTTTAAATCCTGTTTGCAGCTGCAAAAGAAAATTCTTAAAGCAGGATGCAAGGTGCTATTGTTAGAAGAATAGAGCCTCTGTTGGCAATTTGAAGCAAACTCCTTCCTTCCTCCCCTCGCTCCCTCCCCCTAACCCCCTCGAAGCGAATGACGAGAATTTGGAGGGAATGCAAAGGGTCAACTAGTACCTTAATTAAAGGGAAACTCCCTCCTAATCTAAAAGTGGTGCTAATGACGCAGGCTTACGATAGCTAATTACAAAATGCCAATACGCTCAATTACCACAAACATTAGGAACAAAAGAAGAGACATGTTTGAAAATAAAAATAAGAAAATGAAAAGTTTCTGAGTTTCGTGTGGGCCTAAAGAATGTGCATTTGAATTTATTCTAATAGTTCAGATGTTTTCCGGCTCCTTAAAATTTAAAAATTGGGGGAAATATGAGGGCATATCATTCCTACATACCATGAGGGCCAAACAAGTTCCAGTAAAATGTAAGGTCTGATAAAAGCAGGGACTTTTGTCCCATTGATATGTGATAGATGAATGGATGGATGGATGGAGAGGGGGGAGGAGGGAGAGAAAGAGAAAGAGAGAGAGAGAGACACAGAGGGAAGGAGAGAGAGAGAGAGAGAGAGAGAGAGAGAGAGAGAGAGAGAGAGAGAGAGAGAGATGCCTAAGGATATCAGTGCCTTGCACATAGAATCTAGTAAACTAATGTTTGTTCAATTGAATTGAATTTCACTAGAGGGAAAGTAAAGGGTAAATGTGAACAATGAAAACTAGATTTGCATGGCATCACAGAATTTGAAGGGCCTTTGCCTGTCATCTAGTCTAACCTGCCACTTGAATGAAGAATTTTCCTCTTAGACAGACCTGCAGGTGTCAGCTTGAGCAGACACTTTAATTGTTTCGATTTCAATACTTCATCTGAGCTCAGGGTCAGTCAGTTAAAACTCTGGGGCTTCTTTCACTACTGCATCACAAACAGAAAAACAAAATGTCAGAGTTGAAAGAGAACTCAGGCCACCTCTTCCACCCTGCATTATAAGACATATTTCCTCTAAATTCCACTAGACACATTATTTTGCTTAAAGATATCCATTGAGGGAGAACCCACTATCTCTCTAGGCAGTCTCTTCCACTCTTGGGTAGGTCTAATTGTTTTTCCTTACATCAAACCCAAATCCAGCTCCCTGCAAATCTGACCCACTTTTTCTAATTGTTCTAAGGCCAATCAAAAATAAATCTAAACCCTCTTAACCATGTCACCTCTTTAATTCCCTCAGAGCTTCTCTAAACAAATTATGATTTTGACCATGGTTCTGGATAATTTAGATTTCATTTTATCTCTTTCTCTAAAAAGGGAATCCTAAAACTTCAGAAAACCACACTGTCCACCTTATACCTTTCTCAAACAAGATAAAAAGTTGTACTTAATTCTATTTAGGTTGTGTCCCTACTGTGGAAAAGATTCAGAAATATATACATATACATATATATAGCATGCTTTGTGATAATCTTATGCCCCTTAAAACATTACACTATATAATAAGGAACTGGCATAATACAGTCATCCAATAACCTACGTGATTGTCCTATTGTCCAGTCATAGAATTATAAAGAAAGCCACTGTACTTTATCAATGTTGCTGTCTAAGTTATTACCCATTTGGAGCCAATAAAATAAGCAGACTTTTTTTTCCCAAGAGAGATTAGTATATTTCACTTTAAAATATTTCACTGTCAGTTTCAAATGGTATTATAGCCATCATGAATTGGCAACAGTCCCAGAATATTGAGACTAATGACAGCAGATTCTATTGAGAGCTCACCACGTGTCCAGTTATCAGTGTAAGCAGCCAGGACATTAGCAAAGCAAAAGCACATTAAACCAATTAATTAGAGAAACTAACAATACCCCATCATAAAAACCACAGCAAGACCAAAAGCTGGACGTTGAATCATGGTATATTAGTTAGGTAAAATAATCCACAAGTTGATCAACAGTCTAGACAGTCCTTTCTTCACACCTTATAGGCGTGAAACAAACAAAAAAACATATGTTGATGATGACAAAGATGAGACTCAGAAACAGAAATGGCAGTTTCAAGAACCTTTGGGTACTTTCATTTATAGAGATTAGAGAATACTTGGAAGTAGGGGAGATAGAGTCAAGGATTATTTCAGGAGGGAAAGAAATATTTAGACTTGATACATCACTGCACAGCATAAGAAAGTAATCATCTGTCTGATTGTTCCTGCACTGAGGATGCTGACCATTAGCCTCAGAGGTCTGGGTCTTCTGGTGAGTCCTCATAATTCTATTACAAATACCTTGAATGATTTACCTCATTTTGAGGAAAAAAATGTATATCCTAAGCTTTATCTGACCACACAACCAACGCAGGGGATGGATTGTCCTGGGATCTGCAGTCATATCCTGATTGTGCTCCTTTATGGATGGCACCTTCCTTTTGACATGTCTCTCCCAGTTTCCCTATCCAGACTCCAATCTACTTACTGTGTTTGGTTTGAACCCTCTAAGATGACCAATGCTAAGATTTAGCTTCTGTTCCTTCCTAAGTCTTATTCCTGCACTGGATTTTTGAATACCAACCCTGGTCTCTACTGATCCATTCTTTCTCGTGGATGCTCAAGACTTGGAATATAGAGTGGCCATGGACAAAGATTGGAAATGCTATCCACAATTTCAAACTATCAACAGGAAAAAAGAGAGGGACTTTTGAAACCTTACACAAATCTATGAAAGATCTCTGATCCTGTAGGGAGTTCTGGTTGCAGGAACTCCCTCCACCAAGGTAAATTACAGCCCATCAAAAAGACTCCTAGAGATTTTCCTTAGATCCATAGAGGTTAAATGACTTGCCAAACTTGAAAATAATAAGAAGAGTCAGAGACAGGTCTTTCTGACTTCAAGCACCACACTCTATACCTTGTGCAACACTAGCTCTGTTGTAAAACCCATACCAAAAAAACCCCTTCTACTATAAGTCCCTTTACAACGTATTTCTACATATTAGCTTTATAAGACAGAAAAAGTGAGAGATATTTTCCTTCATTTAGAAGCTCAGAGGCAAATCCAGGAAAGTAACACAAAAGATTTTGAAACCTAGAGCTGTACTTTCCTACAAACATTTTTTCTATGAAAGGAAAAACTTTTGGAGCATGGAATAGAACTGGAGAGCAAAATAAATAAAGTCCTAAATTATATATGACTTTTCCTTTAATAGGAATTAATACTTTAATCAGCCATTACAAACTATATAAACAATTTTTAGTGTAAGAGGATTATCTTCTTCAGTACTTTTGTTAAATCACATATCACTAAGGCCTTCTAGCCATGTGGGGCAAATCATGGCAATAGCACCTGTGACCCCCAAAACACTCTAAGATCTGAAATCAAAAAGGAAATGAATAAGACTCCAAGAAATCTCAGAACTCCAGAGAATGATGGTGCTATATCAGAGTATACCAAAAGAACAGATGCTTTGTGACTCATCAACTAAATGATAGTCTTTCCAAGTTAGTAGTTTGATTAAGTAAAGCAAATATTTATGATTTTTCTTACTGTGTTAAAGTGCTAAAAGACATGCAATCTTTACATAAGATATGGCCCTTGCCTTCATGAAGCTTTGTGGTAAAGAAAGTATTTTAATATGACATGGCATTTAATATGACATAAATAACTTTAACATGAAATGAAAAATTACTAGAATATATAACAATGCATAATAAAAAATTCAAACTAGGTCTCAGTCCTCAGCAACCTCCTTTCACTTCCATAGTCACAGTAGCAGGGGCAGGGGGGGGGGAAACTGGCAGAAAGTTCAAAGAATCTCTGTCCTTAGACCATCTACAAACATTGATTTAATTATCAGTACCTTTTAATGCTTGACTTTTGTCCAATTACTGAGAAGAGGATATACTACTTGAGTGCCTGAGCCACAAATATATTGGTGATATCTTCACCATAAATAAAGCCAAAATGAATGAAGAAGTTGCACCTAAGGGGAATAATTCCTTTCAAGTGATTCTCAAAGAGCCAAATAAGGAAGTTGCAGCATTGGTTTCATCGTGTACCCAAAGTTTGTCAGGCCCTGTGCTGGGTGATAATAATCAAAAATACAAAAATTAAACCATCCCTACCTTCAAGAAGCTTACATTCTGTTGGGGTCATCTTGCTTTGCAAAGACCATGGAGAAGACATTACAACTCATGAACAGAATATTCAAAAGTAAGGGGGGGAGGGAATATTTATAAACAACTTGATGAAGTCTTCCAAACCAAAGCAACCTGTATACCATGATATTCAGGGACTTCGCTATAAAAGTAGACATATAGGGGGGTGGAAAATATGACACCAAAAATTATGAAACCTAATATCTACATATCATGAATATTTTTTCAAGAAAAGAGTCACAAGGTCCTGTGCATGGTATGTATCAAGTAACATCTCACACACACACACACACACGGACACACACACATGCGCGTGCGCGCACACACACACACACACATACACACACACAAATTACTATCTCATAATATAGGGAACAACTAGTCACTAATATGGCAGTAATTTCAGAATCATCTCTATATTGTCAGATAACAGTCTGTATAGAGCAAAGATTAAAAACATATATTAGAAGAAGAGATCAATGGGTAAATAGTGCATTTGTAATAGCTCCAAACCAACTGATTTAAACAAGCAAATGAATCTGAAAAGATAGAAAATGGTTTAAAGCAAATACATAACCTTTCAATAGGATCACATTTTAGAAAAGTCATATCTATGCTAAATAATCATCACAAAAACAAGTATTAAGGATTGTTGAAATTACCTCAGCCAGCAAAGAGTTAACCACCTTGACAAACAGAAAGACATGGAAGTCACACTTTAGAGTCACAAACAGAGGAGGTTGAAAGAAAATTACAAATGGAATCACTTCACAATATCACAGAAGAAATTGAGAGGAAAATAGACCTACAGTAAGTTTTATATAAGACCCAGATAAATTAGTCATCATAAGATCACTTATTGTCTGGAAAGACAACAAATAGATATGAAATGGAACAGATCTTACAGTGTTTTTATAATAATCTATTCTTATCAGTAACAAAGAAAAAAAAGAACATTTGGAATCTACTGAACAATAAGAAAGCAAAGTTGAGAATATGTGACAAGATGCATAGAGAAGAAATCGATGCTAGAGGTAAGGCAATTTTAAAGGCACTATATGATTATTCAAGATATCTCAAAGAAGGAGAGGAGCCAAGATGGCGGAGCAGAAACAGCACTTCCAAGGCACTCCAGCCCACACCACTTCCAAACCATGTAAAAGGTGGACTCTGAACAACTTCTGGAGCTCCAGCACCCACAGAACGACACAGAGAAACTAATCTCCCACTGAGGACAGCCCGGCAGCCCAGCAGGGAACAGCCAGGGCAGTGCTCTGGGAACCGACAGTGCAGAGCTCTGGGAGCCAAGCCCAGGCCTGCCTGAGTTGCAGTTTTAGCCCCAGGGTGGTCAGGCCAGCAGCCAGCTGGAGAGACCCCAGAACACCAGCAGCTACGGCGATTCCAGAATTAGCAACACAGATATGCCTAGGACAAAGTGAGAGGTTAGAGCCCTATGGACTTTGGGACCAGTATTTGGGGAACGTGTCAGTTTCTTCCCCTGGGGGAGAAAAGTGGCTGAGGAGACAAAGCACAGACGCCATTTTGCAGCTTCAGTGGCAGCTTCAGCATCTGGCCTACAGACTGTAGGGGGATCCAGCGATCAGTTTTGGGGGGAAATCGCTCTTGCTTTAACCTCACTGAATCTGGATTGCAGTTTGGGGTGGAGGTCTTGGGGTGGGTATCCAGCTTACCAGAGTGTGTGGAGGCTTCACAGAGGTCATCCAACTAATACCTCCAGAAGGTGTGAAGACCCCAACGTTTGGGACGGAATCTCCCCTGTCTGGTGGCAGAGTCCTACTGTGGCAACAAGCCCAAAAGTCAAGTAATTAAGTGGCAACATGCCTAGGCAAAAGAAACAAAATAAACAGAAAAATGCAACATTAGATTCCTATTTTGGGGGCAAAGAGGATCAAAGCATGGAATAGGAGGAGGACTGGGAGGTCAGAAATCCTGCACTAAAAGCCCCAAATGAAAATATGAGTGGGTTACAGGCCATAGAGTACCTTAAGAAGGATTTCAAAAAACAAATCAGAGAAGTGGAGGAAAAATTTGGAAGAGAAATGAGAAGGATTCAGGAAAAGTATGAAATGAGAGTCAACAGCCTGACTGAGGAAAATAACACCTTAAAAATAGACTAACTCAAATGGCAAAGGAGGCTCAAAAGGGCAATGAGGAAAAGAATGCCTTAAAAAGCAGAATTTGCCAGATGGAAAAAGAATCTCAAAGGCTCACTGAGGAGATTCATTCCTTCAGAGTTAGACTGGAGCAAATGGAAGCTAGTGATTTTATGAAAAATCAAGACACTGTTAAACAGATCCAAACAAATGAAAGAATAGAAGGCAATGTGAAATATCTCATGGGAAAAACCACTGACCTGGAAAATAGATCCAGGACAGATAATTTAAAAATTATTGGACTACCTGAAAGCCATGATCAAAGAAAGAACCTAGAAATCACCCTTCAAGAAATTCTCAAGGAAAATTGCCCTGATGTTTTAGACCCAGAGGAGGAAATAGTGGTTGAAAGAATCCACCAATCACCTCCTGAAAAAGATCCCCAAAAGAAAACTCCTAGGAATGTTAAAGCCAGGTTCCATAACTCCCAGATCAAGGAGAAAATACTACAAGCAGCCAGGAAGAAACAATTTCAATATTGTGGAAATACAATCAGAATAGCACAGGACCTGGCACCTTCTACACTGAGGGACTGAAGGGCATGGAATATGATATTCCAGAGGTCAAAAGAGCTGGGATTAAAACCAAGAATCACCTACCCAGCAAAACTGAGTATCTTGTTTCAGGGGAAAATATGGTCATTCAGTGGAATAGAGGACTTGAGGAAAAAACCAGAGTTGAATAGAAAATTTGACATGAAGCAAGAGATGCTTGAGAAGGTAATCAGGGAAAAGAAATCAAAAGGAACTTATCAAAGTTGACCTATTTACATTCCTACATGGAAAAACAATAACTGTGACTGATGAAACCTTTCTCAGTATGAAAATAATGGAAGAAGGGCGTATGGGCATATGAATACATATGTGAATGTCTGTATATATGTTTACAGGTATACATGGATAGAGGGCACAGGTTGAATTTGGTGGGAAGGGATGATATTTAAGGGGTGAAGTTAAGAGATGAGAGAGGAAAGTGGCAAGAGGAGATGGGGAGAGACAGGGTAGGGTAAACTATCTCATGTAGAAGAGGCAAGGGGAAGTGATTGCAGGGGAGGGGAATAACAGGAAGGCAAAAAGGCAAGACCATATTCTCATTGAATTTGGCTCAGGGAGAGAATGACATACATACTAAATGGGATATCTCACTCTGTAGGAGAGTAGGGGGAAGGGGGATGAGAGGGGGGATGATGGAGGGGAGGGCATTCTGGGGGGGAGGGAAGGTTGTAAGTACCCACTTTCGAAGAGGGACAAGATCAAAGTAGGGAATGGACCAGGTGGGGGTGGAATGGGTAGGAGGGAAATATAAGCAGTCATTTACAGTATATCTACTATGACAATGTTTTGCGTAGCTATATATGTACAACACATACTGAATTGCTTATCTTCCCAAAGGGAGTGGGTGACAAGGGAGGAAGGGAATGAATCTGAAATTTGAAGTTTTAAAATTAAATGTTTCAAATATATATAAATACTATTATTAATGAAAAAAGATATGTCAAAGAAGGGAAGATATCAAAAGTAAAAATTAGAAAAAATTCAGAGATTTACCTTTTATCTAAAAAAGGAACCAAGAAGATCACAGCACCAAGGATGCTTATGTCTATATTCTTTTCTTTATAAAATCTACAAAAGAATCAAATTATTCTACAAGTATTTAAATGTCTACTATGTGCCAGAAATTATTCTAGATCCCGGGATACAAGTACAAAGAATCAAATGACCTCTGTTCACAATGAACTTACATTTCAATCAGGAAAAGAAAAACATATAGAAATATATACCACATAAACATAGCATTAACAAATACAAATATATGTAGTAGTTAAATACGAGGTAGTTTGGGAGGGAGAGTATTAGCAATTAGGTGAGAATATTGAGGGTATCAGAAAAGGCTTCATCTACAAGAGGGTGTTTGACCTGCTTTTTATGGGAAAAAAGGGACTTGATCAGGAAGAGGTAAGGAAGAGAGTGCATTTCAGACATAACATCCAATCCAGAGGCATGGAGATAGGAGCTGGCATGTCATGTGATGTTGTTCATCATTCATTTTTGAAGAGGACCAATGATGTCACAAGGGATGTCTTGACTTGCATGTGAATTGGATTTAAATGAGGCTGAGCTGTACAGAGTCATCAGCCTTATCTGACCTCTCTTCCAGAGTCATTGCAGTCTAGTGACAAAACAAAAATCAAGACAACTGGTGGTGGCCCAGGCACCTGCAGACTCAACCACATTCGTGGCCACTGGAACAAGTTGCTCCTATCCACCCATTCCACCAAAGGGAAATTTTGATATGCTTGGGGATAGACATCCCTCTAAGTCACCTGGGTTTGAGACCTGTCATTTACCCTTAACCTGCTTTAGTCTGTTTGCCAAGATGGTTTCACCAGTGTGGCCACTGCACATGCTACAGCTTCTTGGAGCCACAGGTAAAAGTTGGGTGAAGGTAAATACCAAAGGTGAATGAGCAGCACGGAAAAGGGCCCAACAAGCCTTCACACCAAAGGTGCTAGTCCTTTCTAAATACTCCATATACTCTATTGCCATGTGTAAGGAGCAGAAAGGAGGACAATTTGGTTGTCCTACAGAATGAAGAAAGAAGAGTAAAGTTCTTTGAGGTTGGAAAAAAAGGTTGGAATCACATTGAGTAGTACATTAAAAGGTAGAGGAATATAAATTTTTAATCTCAGAACCATAAGAAGCCCCTGAAATTGGTTGAAGAGAACTAAAGGCATCCCTGATAAATACAGAAGAGGAACAGTAAGCTTTAGCAGTTAATTTTCTACATTAGATCATATTATCACAACCAGACAACTGAATGAAAGGTTCAGAGAATACAAGATTCCACTGTTTCTACTCTATTCTTCTCCAAGAATTTTTTTATTCTGTTCATAGCCTCAAAAGGCGTATTGCCTTGCATAAATTAAAATGATGCTCATTCAAATGTGGATACAACAGATAACTTTCCTAAATCATCCTCTAAGAGGTGACATTAAGCAAGACTTTAAAAGGAACATACATCTTCACCAAAGGTGAAAAGAAAATGTCCTTAACAGAGTTCAAATAGCAAAGGGATTCTCTAGAGTTTATGAAATTCTCCAAATTCTCTTACTAGAAATGACATTATGTTCATCACATCAAGCCTCAGACAAGCATTAGGATCTTTGAGACATTATTTTAAAATAATTGGCCAAGACCTTATTAGTCAAAATTGGATGAAAATGTATACTGTCCAAATTATGACATTCATTTCGATGGGTAGCCCCTTGAATTAATCCACTGCTGTGTGTTTTTGCATATATCTTGGAGAGGTGTTGTAAATGAACAATAATCTAGACCTAGAATTAAATAGAAAAATATCAGGCTGGATTGCATTTAAGAAATCAAAAGCTATTTATAGCTTCCACTGCCACCAAAGACCATCTTTTTACTACAAGCATTTTCTTTTTTTTTTCAATAGTTGCACTCAATTTATTAAAAGAGATGATTGGTTAGGCATCTGCAATGGTGACTTCAACTTCTACACCTGGTTCAATGCTGATAGAAGTGATCTGTTTAACAATTTCAGAAGGACTGTGCAAATCAATAAGGCGTTTGTGGATTCTCATCTGGAACCGATCCCAAGTCTTTGAACCTTCACTGCAAGGAGTTTTTCTAGTTGTGATTCGAAGTGTCTTGGTGGGCATTCAAACAGGTCCCTTCACTTTCAGGTTCTTCTCTTTGGCTCCTCTGATGAGATCGGCACACACTTTCTCGAGTGATTTCACGTTGAGGCTGGTAAGGGTGATCCGGATCCGATGAATGGCCACTTCGGGCTCCACAAGGGTCTTGCTGGTGTCTTTGAATGCCATGGCGGCGGGGCGGCTTCCTGACCGACTTATTCCTCGGTGAGAGCGGCGAACAGTGGTGAGTCAGGAGGTAGAGAGGCAGAGACTGCCAACTCCAAGCAGCTGTGGCAGCGATACCTTCACCAAAGAGCTACAAGCATTTTCTTAGTGATACTATCTGGATATAATTTAAAGAACACCACAATCTCAAATTAACCAAAATTGCAAGAGAACCAAACAATGTGGAAACATGTATGGAATGTGTAAGCAAGCTGTAGAATGTTGCCAATGATAATTTGCATGCGAGAAGTAGTGGAAGATAAAAGTAAGGCTGCATATGACTGAAAATGGAAGTGTGACAATAATGTGGCAAGAGAGAACAGTTCAAGTACTGCACAAAATGATCCAAAGAACCAGAAGACCTTTAGTAGCACGGATAGATCACCTATGGCTAAGTCTTCTATCATCTTTTTTTTGAGATGCAAAGAAATGCTTTTATTGCAAGCACACTGAGCACAGAAAGGTATCTTCACACACAAAGTATTGATCAGTCTTCTGGTAACTTATACAAATTCCCATTATTTTTAAAGCACATTATCTTGCTTATTGTAAATCAGGTTTATCTTGTCTCTACTATATGGGACATTTTCTTGAGAATACACAGGTAATGTTCCACATAGTCTGAAAGATCTTCAAAAGCTACATCATCTACCTAGGCCCTAGCTTGATGGGAACAAGAGTAGGATAAACTAGATAGAGTTCTGATATGGAAAAACAACAAGTAGTCTTCAGTCATAGATCTTTGTCCTGGTGCTAATGAGGGACATTGACATTCTGTCAAACTGAAAAACAATACACTCCCATGTCTTACCTTCTTTTACACTGACACTCTTTGCTCACATGATCATATTGTCCAAGTTTATCCCAGATACCAATTGAAAGACAGAGAGATTGCTGACCTGAAAGTTTCTTGAGAGACCAAAGCAATATCAGAGACAATCTAATATTTTGCCCATCAGGATCTATAGCCATTCCCAAGGGTTTCTTCACAACTCATGAATGATTAGCCCCACTGAGGGAAGAAATAGAGAAGGGAATAAATTTATAGCAAGGTATGGACAAGAATTTCATAGGATGAAAAAGCTTGAAACTACTATGATCCATTTCAAAAGAACACTGATAGGTAGATAGATGGAGAAATTAGATACATGATAGATTAGATAGATAGATAAGAATCATGGTTCCTTCAAATTCTCAAGTAGAACTACACAATATATATATATTAGAAGAATGGAAGCAAAGGGCTTATGAGATTTGATGGTAAAAAGATTGTTTATTGCAAGAAATATCCATTAAGACTTCATGGAGGAGGTACATTTGAGTTGATTTTAAAAGACAAAAAGTCAATGTGAAAAGAAACAGAGGATGGGGGAAGGGATAGATATTCCAAGCATGGAAGAGAATAAACAAAAATATAACATAGTGCATAACTTAGATTTAGAAAGGTAGGTTTCTCAGAAAGGGACATCCTTTAAAATGTTGAATTAGTCCATATATTCCTCTTTTTGTGTGAGAGAAGACATGTTTCCTAATTGTATAAATAAGAAGAGTTGCCCTTTCCTTCCTCCTAGATTCTCCCAGATTTACTCTATCCTGTAGAAAATCAGTTGGCCATCCCTTTTGTGCATGATTTCTCATAGAACAATCTTTAGTTGCAAAAGAAAGGAGACATCATTTTGAAAAGCCTGAGTGTTTCTCCACAGATAATCTAAAGTGAGTATTCCTCTGTCTATATCCACGTTCTTTTTTACCAATCAAAGGACCCAACCATGTGACAGGGATCAGGCAAAGAATTTCTATTACCTTTCTATCCTCTTGTAGTGGATAAGAAGAACACGGGGAAAGGGAGCCAGAATTTATTAACCTCACAATTACTTCTAGATACATCTTACAAACAATGTAGTGCTATACAAAATCAGTAATATGCTGTAAATTACAGGACCCACATAACATCAGTGGTCCTAGTTTAGGCCCTAACACATGGGCTAAGCTTTCCAGGCTGTGCATCCAGGTGTTGGAGGCCCAGCCCAAATGCCATACATTGTCAGGTGATCTCAATCTAACTCCCCAGGCCAAACACAAACCTCATAAGGTGCTATTTCTGGCATGAATGAAATCAGGATTATCAACTTAATATGGTGGTTACATAGTGGGAACAAGGTCCTTGTTTCAAGGTGCATAAATCCATGAGGCCTCAAAAAAAAGGCATCTGCCTTTTACCCCCGGGGCTTGTTGTCCCAACAAGACACAGCTGGTCAAATTCCTTACACACATGGGCAATGGTGTCCTAGGAATGTAACACTAAGACTAAGGTAAATAGGAACTCTGATACACAAGTATAAAATCAGGGCATAGCCAGCTGAAATCCAATTTTATAGCCACCCAAACCACATCTGAACCACAGTGTGTGTGTGTGTGTGTGTGTGTGTGTGTGTGTGTGTGTGTGTGTGTGTGTGTGTGTCACTGAAAGGACAAATTATTTCCCCATAGTTAGCAACAGTAGCTCTGAATACCAGAAAGCCCAGCTTCCAGAGTTCTTACTGCATACTTGTGGCAGACATTGTGTAGACTCTTGGGCAAGTCTATTTGTTAACTTGAATTCTGTGTATTTTGTGGGTAGTGAGGGTGTAACAGTTAAACCAAAACCCTACTGTGAAAATATGCGTGCTTCGCTGGTCAGGGGCTTGCAAATAGAATAAGTTAGAACGTATGCCCAGGACAAGGGGAGTTTGGCTTATTAGGAACCTCTATTAAGGGTCTTCCAGGATTGGAGTTAGACCATAGAAGGCCTCTTCCTCGTCCTCAAAGGAGAGTGACCAGTTTATCTTAAATGTGCCAGCATATAATGAATAGATTCATTCTTTCAATAATGGTTCATTTGGTTCAATGAAAAAAGGAGCAAAGACATGGAGAAAAGTTTCAATAAATTGGGAGCAAATAACTAAAGTACTTAAACTATTCCATTCAGAAAATATTTATTAAGTATGTACTGTGTAAAGGGCACTGAACTGGTAGTTAGGAATAGAAAACCAATATGGT
Organism: Gymnobelideus leadbeateri; assembly: GCA_011680675.1. Lineage (NCBI taxonomy): Eukaryota > Metazoa > Chordata > Mammalia > Diprotodontia > Petauridae > Gymnobelideus > Gymnobelideus leadbeateri. The sequence goes on along the minus strand of WOXC01008706.1, from coordinate 1,580 downwards.
TTCTACCCTCAAGGAAGCTGTGTACACAGCATGCCAAACTTGAAATCAGAAATACCTGACTTTGAATCCCAGGAATACCTGACACTGGCTATGTGACCCTGGGTAAGTCCCTTTACCTCTTTGAGCCTCAATTTCCTAATTTGCAAAACGGGGGTAGTAATACCTGTAGTACCTATTTTATAGGTTTGCTGTGAGGCTCAAAGAAGATAGTGAACTGAAGTGTTCTGCAAATTTTAAAGTGCTATGTAAATATGTATTATATAATAGTACACATCATATATTATTATATTTTACTGGGGTGAAGGGTAATAATTTACCACTTGTTCCATGTGTATCTGAGATGAGTCCCAACAGATACAGCATTGTCACTCTGAACCTTCATTCAAGACTCTGTGGTACTTCCTGTAAAGGGCAAGAGGTTTTCCTTAATGGTTTTGACCCAAGCTTCCCTGCCTATTGAATAATACAATTCATCTAAAAAGCCCTAAATCCTTCGGTTACAAACTCATTCTGCCCACAGAGCACCCATAAACAGTCAACTGAACAGAAGGGAATTCTAATTCCTGAATGATATGATTCCTTTGCATACCCCTAAGAGGGTCTGCCTGACCTTTGTTCTTGAGCCATCATAATATAGCCAAGATAATGAAATTGTTCAGCAAGCTTCAACTTTTGATAATTTATCAAAACCATCTAAAATGTGTTTAATTATAACTATAGAACTTCATAACACTTGCATAAATTCACAGAAAATAGTCCCTTTATTTCTTGTTTGAGTTTGTTTCCTTCTCCTTATAATGAATTCAGAAAAGTTCAAATAGATGTCTTTTGATTGTGTGGGGAGAAGGGAGAGGTAGGAAGGGTGTAGATTATGTGTATGGTACAAGATTTCTTTACTCTCTAAAAATTGTTGAGGACATCAGAGATTTTATTTTGTGTGTTATATCTATGTTTATCATATTAAAAATGAAAACTGATAAATTTTAAATATTTGTTACATAATTTTAAAATTATAACAAATAGATAATAATTAACATGTTTATGGAAAATAACTATCTTTTCCAGAACAAAAATAGTGATAAAAGTGACATAGTTTCACATATTTTTGCAAATTTCAGTAATATCTGACTTAATAGAAGCTAGATTCTCATATCTACTTCATTCAATCGGTTTTGTCGGTGTTTTGGTTGAAGTGTATAAAGAAAACTGGGCCTTACACTGATATGCAGCTGCAAAAAGGAGATGCGTTCTGATAGGCAAATACATTTTTATAGTATTATGCCTCAAAATGCTCCTAGGGAGAATTTAAGAGGCAAATGATACCTCAGTATTATTATGTCAGGTAGCAAGGTGGTACAGTGAATAGAGCACCAAGACTAGAATCAAGAAAACTAATCTTCCCAAGTTCAAATCTAGCCTGAGACACTCACTAGCCATGTGACCCTGGGCAAGTCACTTAACCTCGTTTGCCTCAGTTTCCTTGTCTGTAAAATGACCTGGAGAAGGAAATGGCAAATCACTTCAGTAGCAATACGTAACGCTTAAATCATTGGCACTTCGTTCGGTTACGTATTGCTCCA